>JAVGVS010000006.1:5923898-6443898 GCA_032718565.1 Distichodus sexfasciatus
GCGCTCCCGACTTTTCCCGCAGTATGCTATTTGTATGGCGTCACATCTATGCCAAAACTAGAGCGTGCAAAATGGCTTGCCGCAAAAAAAAAAACGGGCGTAAATTTCAAAGTCGCGCGCAAACGTGAAACTCGAGAGCACAAAATTAGGAATCAAGTGCGCGGTTGTGAGAATATTGCGCGCAAACTGTATTTTTCCTCTCGCGAATGTCTTTTTTCCTCTCGATTTGTTAAATGTCCTTGCGCGCAAAATAGATCACCGACAAGCGGCTTTTTTGCTCGAGTGAGATTTCTGCGCGCGCGGTTTGAAAGCGGGTAGGTTTGGCAGTGTGGGGGCGGGGTTTTGGTGGTCTGGGTTGTTGTTTTTTCACATACACACACACACACGCACATACACACACACACACATTTACTTTTTGCCATAGGTCTGTTCTAGAGATATTTTCTTACACCTTTACTACTTTTTTTTGCCTTATGTCTGTTTTAGAGACATGTTACAGGTCTTTGATAAAGATCTAATTGTTTTCCTTTGGAAAAATGTTTCATATTCACACTGTAAAACATGTCTGTGTGTGTCAAAATCGTGATTAAAATCAAAATCGCAATATTGTTCAAGAAAATCGTGATAGGTTTCTTTTGTCCATATCGCACAGCCCTACCCCTGGTCTATAGATTAAGTGATAGAAGCTTTACCACTTCAAATTGGGATCAGTGTAATTTTGTAAGTAGCAGCTCCAGCTCCGACTGAGTCAAGCTAAATCCACAAGCCAGTAAAGCAGGGAGCTCCTCTGCTTTCTGTTAAAGTCATGTTATTTTACGCAGATGTTTTCCTATTAGCATAATGCAAATTGTATTAGCCTCTGTATTGTCTTGGCTCCATGGCTCACTGATGAGTTGATGCTCTTTTAGGAGAAGAGGGTCTTGGTTGGCACTTTAATTGTCTCCTGAGATGCGCTAAGATTGTATCCAGGGCCTCTGGGCTCAGCTGAATGAACGTGTCACTGGAAATTTTAAGCTGATGGATTGTGGGGACAGACCTCAAGGAGATCGATGTGTGTATCCAGCTGGAGGTGGAAACGGCAGCTCTCATCAGAAACTGTGAAAGATCTGATCAGTGTTGCAATTTTTGGTAACAATATAGTGCCAATTACCATGTAAACGATGCCAGACTGATGTCATTATTCGCTATGCGGCTGTGCTGGATCCTTTATCAGCCTTCATTTATTCGGTGTGTGGAAAGGTAGCGGTGAGTAATAACTTTATTTTTATAGACTTCTCACTGATTACGGGGAATTGGAGCTAGATAAGGCATGTAAAGGAGTATTAAATCTTTTTAATGCCGAGTCATTAACTTGGGATGTGACCTACTGTCAAGTGAAAGTTAAAAATAAAAAATAAGGAGGAGGCTGCTTGAAAGCAGTGACTGGAACAGTGCATAATGCCAAAGAGCCTAGAGTGCTGTAAACTTATTTCCCCCATTATTTTCACCTCCTGCAGCATGAACGCATATGCACACGCACACACATATGCTCCCCCCTCCCTCGTTGTGACACTACTGCAAATTGATCCTCGCATAAAGCCGTTCAGCACCACTCTGCATGTGAAGGTGCCACTTCTGGTTGGTTAATGCAATAATGAATCCTTCACACTGCCCAGCAACAATAAAGCTCCTTTATAAGCCGATATTTGATTGGCGGCCACATAATAAGTTCCATTCGACTTTGAAGAGCTTCAGAATCCATGGTAACCAGGCACAAGGGATTCCAAGATATGGTGCCACGTTAGTGATGTACATTAACCCTCTCGGTTCTGTTCTACTCTGCAGGACGTAACATTTATGGCACTGAACGTGCAAACAATCACACTTAAGTCTCAGTGCACATCAGGCAGATTTGTTTCAGGGATAGAAGTGAGTCGTGTTGATTGTTGACAGATTCCTGTATGCCCCATTTTGGGTTTTCCTGGAATGTAAGAGGGCATGTAAATGGATGTGTTATGTTGATTCGTTTTCGGAGGCTGATTTTGGCTGTGTCTAATGCACGACATACGTGGACTGATGAGTCATGCATCGGATTTCGTAAGCTCTTTTTAATATTCATGTACCCAGAGAGATCCAGTTTAATCTAAAAGACCAATTCCGGGTGGGAAGCTGTGAGCATCAAATAAGCATAAATTTTAAACACTTAAATAGAAAAGCATGGGCATTCTCATATGGCCTGGACACTTTAGACTGAGCATTGCACTAGCTGAGCGGAACAGAGTGCTGCAGTGTGTCATATTCATAAGAGACCTGCCCTAATAGATTGTCTTCCTGCTTTATTCCGCGGCAGCCAATTGAGTACCCAGTGTAAGCCAATCAAGCAGTTGGAAAATTGACTTGCATTTATAACTCCCACCAGGGAGGAATGGGAAACAATTCTGTTAATAAGGACAGAACCTCAAAAATAGCAATGTTTTTCTCCACATTCCCTAGTATTATTGGCTGATTGTAGAGCATTACCTGAAACATGTTGATTGATGAATTTCTGTTGTGTAGACTAAGGGTCGGTTGGTTATCGGCTGGGCCGATCATCAGGGGCCGATATCAGGCATTTTGCCGGTTATCGGTATCATTGTTTATGTTGACCATCACTGTAACAAGGTGTGCTATTGTGGCTCATCTGCGATCTCTTCTCTTTGTGCTGTTTGATCTCGACTCGTTGCTTCATTTAATGTCCTGCTCACAACAATCTCTGATTGGCTACATGCCGCTCAAGTAGTAGCCAATAAACGCTGAAACCTTGTTGTCACTCACGCCACACTCACACACAAGCACAGCGTGAAGCTCCGAGAAGGAGAAGAGGAAAGAGGAGAGTTTCGCTTTACCTGAAGCTAATCCGAGGCTAACCCTAACGAAAACCAACACAAACACTTAAAGAAGTCATGGTGTTCATGTTTTCCTGTTAAGAACATCAGTCAATGTAACAACTCAACAGACATTTGATCATTTATTTCTTATCTTCACCAGCCTGGGAGCGTTAAAAAAGAGATATTTTTGTCTGGGTATTTAAAATAATAAAATGAAATAAAATTAACTTGACCTTCAAGGGGGGTGGGGGGTGTGCGGGACGCCCCCTCTAATGTAATTGTAGGGGAAAATTGATCAATATCGATATTGCCCCTGAAAAAACAATATCGGTTGACCTCTAGTGTAGCCTGCACTTTTTGCTAGACAGGCAAAGGTCCAAAAGTGTTTTGACACACATAGAGAGATCAGTATAAGAGTTTGACCAAAATGAGCTTTTTAAGGTCGATATCAATATCCAACCGCCTTATAAGCCACCAATTCACCTTCTTGATCACATGCGGCATATTTAATCATCAGTGCCTATATGTGAGGTGTTTCCATGCTGTCTTTCCACATGTCCTTCATACTGCTGTTCTTTTATGCTCTCCATCCTTCAGTAGCTCACTCTTCATCTCTCTCCCCCTCCCTTTCTTTGCTCTGCTTATTTCCTTCTAACATTGTCCTCAATTCTCTCTCTATCCCTCTCTCTCTTTCTCTCCTCCCATTGCAGTGGTGGATGTTCTTGTGTAACCTGCCGTCCGGATCAAGGAGAGAGGCGGGAGTTAGCTGTGTTTAGAGGAGCCCCATTGGTCACAAACGCCGATGATGGACAGGGTGAGAGACTGCTGTACGGTGCTGCTGGTGCTCTTGCTGCATAACGTGGTTACTGCACTGGAGGTCCCTCTTGACCGTGAGTATCAAAACAAACCCAATCAGAGTGCGAACACACACACACACTCTCAGGAAGTGCCCTAGATAGCTCCCCCGTCCACACACACGTACGTCAGCTCAGAAAACAAGTGCAGATATTTCTGTCAGCTCAATTCTCCAGACATTGAGGATGTGTAGGCTGTACAGGCCTCTGTTCACCCGGATTCGCAGCGTTTTCTAGCATGCAGCCGTGATGAATAAATTCACGAAAGCCAGCTATGCCGAGGCTGTTCAATTTGTAAATGACTACTGTCAAGATGATAGCGTGCCAGACAGATGGAGAGGGAGAATGAGAGAGAAAGACTACTAAAAACTTTAAGAGAAAAAGTCTTTTTTGGAGATTTTCAGACACACTGTGGATCTTCTGCATTATTCTCTTGATTCATCCATGTGTTACGTGGATGAGGAGTGAGAGGAGGAAGAGTGAGTGAGAGTTATTTGTAAGCATATTTAGACAAAGATAGAGAGAGAGTATTTAAAACTACACTAGGACAAAAAAGTTTCTTGGATGTTTTCATACACACTGTGAATCTCCAGCATTATTCTCTTGTTCACACTTGATTCACACAGTGTTATGTGGTTCAAGTAAGTGAGTGTGAGGGCAGCGGGGGGGACTGGTGAGAGAGAGAGAGAGAGAGGATGAGTTTGATGATCAAACAGCATGAGTTGTGCTGACTTCAGTGACACTGATTTGACCACAGCTCTTTTTAGCCATGTGCTACTGACCCATAAAGAACCTCTGTCTCCAGGGAAGCCAGATTACAGAGACACGACAGATGTGGAGTTCTGTATTGAGAACCTTAAATTATTTAAATTAATGTACAAACGGCAGTCTATTAATAAGCAACTCAGGAAACTCCAAAAACATCAAATATAATCAAAAAGCCACATTCTTACCATTATAAATATTTTCTCTCTGTTGCAAATTTCACATTATAGGCCCTCTTCAATACTGCACTAATATCTGATAATATTGTTTGGTTCTTATTATTTTTCTCTCTGCTGTTGGGAAATAAAGCAAAAGTTCTGGAAGGATGTAAGTTATGTCTTGCTGTGAGTCTTCTGCTGTGGCAGATTGGTTTGGATTTTGCTTTGCAGTGTTTGCAGCTTCTGTTCATTTTTGTGTTATGGTTTTTGATTGAGGCATTAGCCCGCATGCACTGTGCCGTGCCTCTTGAGATTGCTTTGCGCTTGTAATTTTTCCAGCGGGAAATGCAAGTGTAAGAAGATTACAATTGTGTGATTTTAGAATCTAAGATTGTTTTTGTTTTTTTTAACTGTAGTATTGCATGTTAGTGCTACAGTTTGTCTCTACGTTGGCTTATGTCTTGCTTGCCATAGAATCAAAAATGCTGCATGAAAAACTGTTGTGTGTAATTCAGTGCGGGTTTATGTTCTGTGTGGGTGAGTCAAATCTTTACTGGGATGTTTAAATCTTTAACTGGCATCTGTTTCTTCTTTGTGTAATCAGTGCCACAGCCTCCGACCATCACCCATCAATCCCCCAAGGACTACATTGTGGATCCACGGGAGAACATTGTCATTCACTGTGAGGCCAAAGGAAAACCTCATCCAAGGTGAGACAAGCTGTCATTATGACTTTACACTTCCTTTAGAGAAGTTGTATTCTGGAGGCCTTTTTTCAAAAGTGGCCTGAGTGGCCTGAGTGTTTTTGGTTTCATACCAAAAGCTGTAGGATCTGGAAATTGCAAACTAGTTCTTGTACCGATGTGGGAGCCCTAAGGTATCATGAGCATTAACAAACCTTTCTAACGACACACGAACATGGACAAGAAGATAGTGGTGCACGGTTCTGTCCTAGAAATGTTCTTTTTGTTCTGCAACTGAGGATAACAAAATGGCATAATAAAGAGTTTTAGAATGGCGTTTAGAGGTGGCATTTTTTCTGAATGTATGACCAGTAGTTTGGTCAGGATTCAAAGATGTGGTGGTAGTGGTAGGATATTTGTTTACAACCCAAGGAGTTGTAATCTTAAATCCAGCTCTATCCTACTGCTAGAACTACCACCGTTGTCACCCTGTGCTCACTGAGCTCAGTGGTGGTAGCTCTAGCAGTAGTTGCTCCAGGAAGAGGATCCCTGTATCCCTCTGGATAATAGTGTCTGTTAAATGCCATAAATGTAAATGTAAATAAATGGGATAAAGAGGTGTAAATGCAAGTAGTGTGCGAACAAGAAAGGAACCTGTATAAAATCGCTATATCCAAATAATACGTGTGTGACAAATGGGACTTTTAAGGTCCCATATTATACATTTTATCAACAAGTTAAAATAAATCTATGAGCTATTGACCAAACTTACAATGTGTGTAGAGGCATTACAGTCCCAAATGGATGTCCAAAGAACAGAAGTTGTCTTAAATGACACAATTTCATACTGATTGAGCATGTCTGGTGGAGATAATGGATTAAGGAGTGTCATTACCGTGTGAATATCTCTTGCTGTTTTGCCTCCGACTTTCACAAAAGTCTGAATGAATATCTCATCTATGGATCAATTCTGAACTTGATTAAGCTGGAGAAAAATGAATCAAGGGCTCCCGCGAAATGAAATCTAGCACAAGTAGCGAGGAGATCTCTGTATGTGACACGGTGCATTTGCTCTGCTTGGGCTTGTAGAGATGAACATTACAGCTGATAACACTACAATAAGAAAGGGATGTCTGTTTCTCCTTTGTTAATTTGTTGTCAGGTTCATTTAAACCCTTATTCTAAGTATTGCTTTAAGACTTTTGATTTAATCGAACCCACATTATGTCAGTGTCATAGCTGTGTAATGGTGCTGCAATAGCTATTATTATTAAGATGGCCATTGATGTTTTTCACTTCGTAACACTTCATAATGGGAAATGACAAGTCAAAATTACATTTGCTGTTCAGATTATGGTTGCTACAGATTCAGTGAAGGTAATTGGTTTTACTTGCTGTTAATGTACTGTGTGTGTGTGATATATTAAATTTAGAAAGCATGAATTTTAGGGCCCAACTGATTGGTGTACGAGTAATTTGGTGTGAGAGTTTAGGTCCATTAATCCATTAATAAATACAAATAAAAAAGAAACAAAGAAAGGGATTTTTATCTTATGAATGTTGAAATTAGTATCTTTTATGAAAATCCTATATTGGTCAGACTTGACTCTTATTTAAACAGTGGAATTTTCTGCATTGTTCTGTTTGTAATTTGCAGTATCACCATAAATGGTTTTGCTTATGGTTATGGCCAGTTTTGACCAAGCCGTTTACCGATGAAACAGGAGTGCAATCATTTTCTTGTGATTAAAGTATTTCTCATTGTGCCCACAGCTTCTCATGGACCAGGAACGGCATCCACTTTGATATTGACAAAGACTCAAACGTGATCATGAAGCCTCACTCGGGCACTCTGGTTATTGACATCAGTGGAGGGGAGAAGGCTGAGGCCTACGAGGGCGTTTATCAGTGCACTGCTCGTAATAAGCACGGGACAGCCGTCTCTAACAACATCGTCATCCGCCAGTCTAGTACGTTATATCACATTAACATATCAGACTGTTGCGGAGAATCACCCTCTCCTTCTATCTGTCTTAATGAGTTTTTAGATCATTCATCTGCAGAAGTTTTACTTAAATCCAGTTCATACCTGTTACTCATGTACCTGCTTAAACATTTTCTTTTTGTCATCCGTGTGTTAAAAGACATGTTCGCCATCATCAGAGCCCTTTTTTTGGAAGGTATACAAATTCAAACGCAGAGCATGCAGAGGTTCCTCTATGTTCCCAATCTATTTTCCGCATGTTATATTAACTGAACCAGTAGCTTCCATGTTTTCCTGTCCATTCCTCATCATTTCAACAAACAACTCACTGTGTTGCTTAAAAACTCCTGTAACCAGTGTCTTGTTCCGTGCCCCGCAGGATCTCCTCTGTGGTCTAAAGAGCGCATCAAGCCGATCATTAAACAGGAGGGAGCGGCTCTGGTGCTGCAGTGCAGACCTCCTGCAGGACTGCCGCCTCCCATCATCTTCTGGATGGACAACAGTGAGCGCATCTAATTCCTTCAGCACAAGTATTGTACTGTATAGGTCCTTATTCCACCACACCACCGTTTTGTCTTGAACCAGGAGGTGATATTTTAGGTGGTATTCCCAGACTTTTTTTATCCCTTTCTTCAGAGTAGGTACTTTCCACCTGAATAGGAAATATTAGACTGGATATTGGGGAAATGCCATTTGTTGATTGATTGTTTGACTAAGGAAGTAGCTTTACTTACTATAAGCATTTTGTTGTCCATCATTAGTGCTAGTGTTGTGGTGTTGCATATCGTCACCTTCTTAAAATAGTGGCCTAAGTCATTTTTTTAAGTCATGATTTCTTTGCCTAAATCAGCTCTTCATGCTGCTGGCCATCTCTGGTAAAATCGCCCACATCCTCGGCTGAACAGTTCATGCGATCCTGTTTCTGTAGTATAATGGCCTGTGTCAAGAGTGTGAATTATGCCATTTTTAAGAGGTTGACGATATGTAATGATGACCACAGTAAAACCCAAGCCATTTTATGTCATGGCAGTTATTTTGCATTTAAGCTGAAGGTAATGTGTTTCATCAATCAAAGTGGTCAAGAACTATAAAAGCTGTCAGTCTAGACAGCACAGAATCCCTGTTCCTGAACTCTGGTGGTAAAGTGTTCATCCACATCAGGATTCTAAGACGCTTACTTATGCACTGCAACAGGATTTGACAATGGAAGGGCTTGTTGGGATTTGAACAGGAAAAAATTAAGTACATAGTAAAACCAGAAATATTCAGTGATTAGCTTATTTGACTTTGTCCCAAATAAGAACTTTAAAAGCTAGTTGCACTAACGAGTAGCTAGAGCGTAAGATATTACTTGCTATAGTTGATTTAATTCAGCTTGCTAAAATGTCTTGCTAAAATGCGTTTCGGGATGTGAAATCTCCAATGGTAATTATTAAACTGAGTTCAGGCAGAAAGGTTCTGTTGAATAAATCATGTCAGTACATCTGATAGATTTTAAAAATGCTGTTGAAATTACAGTCAGATTACATAATAATTTAACGTGGTGGCACAGGCGGAGCACGTCTGACCAAGTTTAGTGGTGTGTGGCTGATTGTTTTTGTAGATTAAATGCTGTGATCACAGCAGTACTGCAGCAAGAAAATATTTCTTGGATTGGTGTTGCATGATGTTACATTACAACAGAGCGTCAATATGGATATGAAATTGCAGGCCTGAATCATCACATCATCGCTCCCGCTGACTGCTGTCATGTAACTTAGCTCACTTTGGTGTTTCTGTTCAGATTCCTGTTTTTATGATGCTGTCATTTTTGATACTAGATAGCAACAGCATTCAGGCACTGCCTCCCTCCTCCTACTCTATATGTATGCATCTCTCTCTCACACACACACACACACACACATTTACTTACTCAAGCATCCACCTATCATTCTGGCCCACTATTGCGTTCTGTTATCTCTCCTTCCTCAAACCCACCCCTCTCTTTTCTTCTTTCTTCCTGTGTCGCTCTGTTCCTCTTTTGATCCCCACAATTCTCTCACTCTCACGCTCTATCCCCCCCACAGATTTTCAGAGGCTCCCCCAAAGCCGTCGGGTCTCGCAGGCCCTAAACGGGGATCTCTACTTCTCCAACGTGGTGACAGACGATTCCAGAAGTGACTACATCTGTTACGCTCGCTTCCCCCACACACAGACCATTCAGCAGAAGCAGCCCATCACTGTCCGCGTCCTGAACAGTGAGTCTCTCATGAATTCCACGTAGGAGAAAAAGCCGGGCGGCCGCTTCCCGCAGTTACGATAGCCGCCGCTCTGATGACACCAGCTCTGAATGGAGCCCATTGTCTGGAATTACATGGCCTTCTGTTGGAGAAGGTTGCAGTAAAAACCTCCAGATCTCCATTCATTACCTTTATTCACTGTCAACTTGTAAAATGTCACGGATTGCACAGCACTGCTGCTGTTTCGCACTTTCAGTTTTGTTTTCTCTCGTTTATTCCGGTAGTCACTTATGACTTTCTGTCCCACAGTCACTTTTTGGTTGAACAGTCACTCTCATGTATGAGTTTATTTTCATCGTTCACATGCGCTTCACCTTCTGTTGTGTTACAGTGGATGCAATCAATGCGACTATGGCAGCTTTTTTGAATGACACTGATTTTTTTGGTGGTGAGTGATGTCGCCCCCTAGTGATTGCCCCACAGTAGCTACACCAACCCCTAGTCATTAACCCCGTCTTAACTGTAAAGCCAAATCACTAACCCAAATCTTAACTCCACCATTCCTTACCTCTCCCAAATGAGTGATGATTTGATATGGGTTCTTACATTCTCCCATATTTTCCTTCTATTCTCTTTTTTCATCAAGCTTTGCTTTCTCTACAGTTTGTAACCTGATCAGTCTGAAGACTTAATTTACGTAAACTTGCACTGAAGTGTTTCCTCTTGCCTTGTAGGCATTTCTGCTGAGATGGCCAACACAACTGTTTGACTGTTATTATTATAATTAGTTGTCAGTAAAAAGTAAAAAGTTGAATTTATGGAGTGTTAATTGTATTTAAGTTTAAAATGGTAGACAAATGTTGTGTGAATTTCCATCTTTTATCCTTCCCATTCCGCCCTTCTAACCCTCATATAACCTGCTCTTTTCTCATAGCTTAATTTAGTATGCTCTCATATACACTCTGGGTCTGTTTCACTGAAGCTTTTGGCTTTAGTAGCTTTTGGCATGAGTATTAATCAACACATTTATCCAATCATAAATCATGTTGCACGATTGATGTGCAAATTGTAAAACTTTACATTTATGAGCCTACAAGCCATAGTAAATGTGGCCCCATATTTTTCTTTTTGACACATTTGATTTGTGCTCAGTTTAGTTTTGATTGACCACAAATGTCCACGTTTAAAAAACTAAATCTGTTAAGACTAGCATGCAGTTCTTAGTAAGGAGTCATTTACAAGCAGCTTCTTACTCCTCTTGACTCTTATTCAAGACTACATGCTATAGTTTGAGTACCAAGTGAGCAAGCTTAAAGCAAGTTAAACATTCCTTTTTGTTTGAGTTTAAATTCTTTAGTTTAAAAGAGAACAAACTAAACCTATTGCAAATCCCACAAAAATCCTCATGCTTCATCCTATCTTTTTGTTGATAAAATGTTGGTGCACCGTCATTGCTGTTTGTAATATTAGTTATATGTGTTAACACACTTCTCATTTTAGATGACCCTCCTGAGGAGAGACGACCTACTTTTCTGGTTCCAGTCGGACCTACGAGCTCCAAAATGGTTCTTCGAGGACAAGTTCTGGAGTTGGAGTGCATAGCTGAAGGACTGTAAGTCAAACAAATCATTTCCTCAGTCTTTATAGATACTGATTCCTATTAAACATGGAACATTACCACTTTTTTATGTCCCGTACGATACCGATATTGTAGATTTGCATACCTGCCGATACGATACAAATCCGATACAGTCTCTGAGTCTTTTTTAAACAGAAAACAGAAAATATGACTGAGATTATTCTGTTATTCTTTAGAAAATACTAATTACACTAATAATTAATATTAATACTAATAATTACACACCAATATGTATACGTTAAATGATTTATTATTAAAATAACGTTTCAAAAATTATTTGTTTAAACACTGTTCTGTAATTTCGTGATGGTCCCTAATCCTGCGGCACTAAAACCATCAGGAACAGACAGATTGTGAGTGAGAGCTGGTGTTGTTAAGGAAATTAAACAGTTATAATCATGTGCTTTGCTTTTAGGGTTGTAATGTTGCATTGCTTGTTCTGTTCTTTGTCATATCAATATGTAGGAACTAGTGTGAATGTTTAGCTGTTTAGCCTCATAGATCGACCCAATGCCACCGATACCCGATCCAGCTGTTTGAGTCATTATCGTACTGATATGCGATCCAAGTATCGGACCGGTGCCATCTTTAATTCCTGTGTCAAGAGTTGCGTTTGATTGCTGACTTGGGCAGTTAGTTTGGAAGTCTTTCGATATGTGTTGTGTCAAACAGAGGATGAAACCTCTAATTCTTTCTCTCTTCCTCTCTCCTCTCCTTATTCCCTCACCAGCCCCACACCAGAGGTCACGTGGAGTAAAGTTAGCGGTGAGCTCCCCGTGAAGAGAGCCTCCTTCCAGAACTTTGAGAAAACGCTGCGCATCGTGGACGTGTCTGAGGCAGATTCCGGGGACTACCGCTGCACGGCCAAGAACCGCCTGGGCTCCGTCCACCACACCATCAGCGTGACGGTGAAAGGTGGGAGACGGATGGCATGTCGAGTGCATTCTCAGCCACTTTGCTTCGCATACTCTCATCCCTCTACACTTCCTCTTATTGATTTTTAAATGCAAGGAGTGATTTTATTACCCAGGAAAGTGATGTTCTGTCGGTAAACAGGGCTGAAGGGGTGAGAAACTCTTATTAGATTGTCTTGTGAAAATGGCAGGGCAGGAAAAGATGCTGAATGCTGATGCTATTAAGGCATTTACAGTGGATTCCTTACTGTAAACATAGCATCTGATGGAAAACTATTGTATAATTGAGTCTGAACGATAAATTGCTGTGCCAATATTATTGGTTGACAATATCTAATTGCAGATGAATTTGTTTTGGCATTTATAATGGCTGTTTAATTACAATAAAACAATGGGCAGTGGTAGCAATGGTAAAGTTCCAGTCCAGATCCAGGAGTCACCGTCTCATTCCAGATCTTCACATAGACCCTTGATTACTAGATTGTGGTCACCTGAGTGATAAACTGCCACTGTAACGGCCATTATTTAATGTTTCTGCATGTATCTCTGTTTTTGCCTTATGATTTGGATTTGGCGACTTAAATTTGGCTGACTATATCCACTGGTTTTGAACTGTGCCTGTTTAGCAACACCAGAGACTGTATTTAACATACTCTCAAAGGTCCCATATTATATCCTTTTTTCAACAAGTAGTTTTTCAGCTCTGAAGTAGTTTGCTGAAAGTAGCTCTCAGATTAGGCATTTTCGCCTTCTTTTTACACCTCTATTTCAGTCCCTTTCAGAACAGGCTGTTTCTCATTAGGATTCCTAAATGCAAAGGAGCCTCTGCTGCCAACGCCCTACTCCGGAACTGGGGCGTAGACAGCACGGCGAGTGCGTGAATATAATCAACATGGCTGCTGCTAACAGACCATCCATACAGCAATACATGTTCAACACTCCACCGGTAGACTTCTTCATTGTGATTCCTACGCTAGTGCTTGCAAGAAAACATGGCGCATCAGGAAGTGCTAGCTGTCCTACCTGGTAGACAGATGCGAGCATGGAGTTATTCAAATGTCCCCTAATGTGACGTAGAGTTAGGGGAGAAATCTAAACGGCTTGTTTAAGCACACGATTTCTGACATTCGTAAATTAATACTAACACAACTGATCATTTTTATCAAACTTACAGTGTGTAGTGGCAGTACAGACCCAAATGGATGTTCAAAGAACAAATTCAAGTAAAAAAAATAACCACATTCCTCATGCACTATCTGTGTTATTCCTGTGTGATTTTTTTACAGCTGCGCCGTACTGGATCAGTGCTCCCCGGAACCTTGTCCTGGCTCCTCAGGAGACCGGGATCCTCATCTGCCGAGCGAGAGGGAACCCAAAACCCACCATCACCTGGTTCATGAACGGACTCCCCATCGAGAGTCAGTCTCACGCTCACTCTGTTATTCATACTCTGTGAGATAGATGAACAAGGCAACTGTGAAACAATGAAGTTGCTAGACTCAATAGGCCTTACTAATAGGCTTCCGCAGTTTTATTTTGGTTTGTGGTTTGAGGCTGAGGCGGATCTCTCCAGGAAGTCAAGCTTGATCTCACCGTGCTGTAATAAATCAAAGTGTGACTTTGTGCATTTTCACGCTTTTGTTTTCAAACAGACTCTCCTCCAGACCCCAGTAGGAAGGTGGAAGATGACGCTATTATTTTCACGGAGGTGCAGACAGGCTCGAGCGCTGTGTATCAGTGCAATGCTTCTAATGAGTACGGCTACCTGCTCACCAACGCCTTCATCAACGTGCTCGGTGGGGAATTAAAAGAAACCTGGAATAAGTGGCTCATTGCTGTTATGATCTGTAGAATTGTAAATATTACGTCAAATGAATGTTAGCCTGTACTGCACATTTTTAGTTCACGTGGCGTATTGTGTGTGGTGGCTATTAGCTCCGCACTAAATTGTAAAAATTGGCTTTGCAGTGTATTTTTCAGCAGTATACATGATGCCATACGGCATTCTCATTATAATTAGCTCTTTCAGTCAGTCCATCCAGGATTTGCAGGTCTTTTTTGAGATTGTTGCAGCCAAAAATGCATATTTTTCGGCAACTTTTCGAAAAAATTGCAATGAAAGTTATGGCGTTTTTAGCCACTTTGTTGCAATTAAGTTGTGATTTTCCCCCTTAATTATTGTTTTTTAACAATTCATTTAAATTAACTCATTAGTGAATTAGAAAAATGGATCAAAACCACAATAATTTTTGTTAACCATTAACCATTTAGTTGTTTTTGAAGGTAAACGTGAGGCGATTTGATAACACACGTTTCCTGCGTCTTCCAGATGTAACAAGGAAGTGAGTTCGCTGATGTATGGCTCAGCGTTTCGTGGGGAAAGGCAATGATTGGTCAAAAATTGTGGAAAAATTGCGGTAGTTGGTCAAAATTGCAAAGTTGGGACGAATATGCAGGGATTGGCTGAATTTGCATTAATAGTTAATAGAAATCCTGGAAGGTCTGTTTCTGTGTAGTGATATAATGCATGTGATGCGTAAAATGCCACAACATGTCTCAGGACTAAAGCAGTGATGCTGTGCTATTTCAGCCATTTTTGGACTTGCCATTGTTGTGTTTTTGTTACAGCTGAGCCTCCTCGGGTGCTCACTCCCCTTAACAAAGTGTACCAGGTCATCATGAACAAGGCTGCTTTTCTAGACTGTGCCAACTTCGGCTCTCCAATTCCAAGAGTCAAATGGTACGTGTGTATTTGTGTGTGTGTGTGTGTGTTGGTCTGTGTATGTGTGTGTATATATCTGCTCATTAACAGCCCCACATTCACTGCCTTAAGGTGCAGAGTGTTAACCAGACTGCTAAGTACTTTCTTTCATTACCAAGCTCTCTTGTGCTTTTACACGTTTAAAAGTTAAAACACTTCAACATCAATGCACTGTCAAAACCAGCCATGCTGTTCCAAACAAAAAGCTTTAGCGGCAATTATGTTAAATTCAGCACCTTAATATGCACAGAGAGACTCATTTTAAGGAAATAAACTAGTATTGTGTCATTATAGTCTGCTTAAGGTAGGGATGCACAATATGGGGATTATTGGCCGATGCTGATATCCGATGCATGTCATGTTTATAAATGAGGCAGAGCCGAACGCATAAAGACAAGATGTATTGCTTGGCAAAGTTCCACTGCTCTCTTAGAATTTTGGCACATATATAAGTCCACAGTTCTAACCTTACTAAAACAGTGCCAAGTCGAGCGAGCATGAAAGCAGAGTCGAGCAAGGGCGGAGCCTTTCAAGTGTAGCGCACAACATTTTAGGAAAAAGTCACTTTCCACCCTACAGTATGTGGTGTACCAAGTTAAATAGGGTGCGTGTGACACTCCAAGTGAGGCAAACATGCATTTTGTTTTAAATTTTTTAGTTTAAAACAAGAGATTTTCTTTGCACCATCCCACTGCATGCTCAGAATTTTGGCACAAAATAACGCCATACATTTTAAGACAGAAGGCCCGGTCTGATGCCAGTGACTTTAAAAAAAAAAGCTATTTTCGGCAGATTCCGATATTATCGTGCAGCCCTGGTTTTAACTAATACTGTTACTTTCTGTTCTCGTTTCTATGCAGGTTTAAAGAAAGCCGGTCCAGTGTTCTTCAGGGAGATCCGTACGTGTTTCACGAAAATGGAACTCTCCAGATCCCGGTGGCTCAGGCCATCAGCAGTGGCAGGTACTCCTGCGTTGCCATGAACACGCTTGGCATCTCTGAGAACCACGTCTACCTGGAGGTTAAAGGTGAGCAGCTGGATAGATCGTAGCTTTGAAATCTTAAAGCTGACTTGAGGCACATACATCAGTTATTATTAAATGTAGGCAGGAGTTTAACGTTTGAAGCTTTTCTGATGTATGTAGGGTGATTGTAATGACCATAATCTTTTATACTCCTCCCCCACTTTTAGACCAAGTGGCTTAGTCCTTAGCTTGCATGCCTTCCATTTTGCAGATGGAGGAAAATGATGTTAAGTGCTTTTCCAAAGAGTGCAAGAGGAAATTTGTGTATTACGTGTCCATTAGGCACAACCAGCATTCTCAGTTGTCTTTATTTGCCAGACACTGGCCGCCATGTCTGGCTTAAAAGGAAGTAAAACAGTTGTGTATGTACATGTTATATGTAGGTAAGAAAAAAATAATCACAAATAAATAAATTCAGATAGGTTATTTTTTATCAATTTACAAAATGCAAAGTGAGTTAACAATAGAAAAATCTAAATCAAAATCTAAAAACAGATTTAATTCACAGAAATGTCTTTTTTCTAATTTTCACTCTTTGTGTTCATTAAAACCAAAACACACAACATTTTTCAGAGACTCTTTAGAGCATCTTGGGCTTAAGGGTCTTGCTTAGTGGCCCAGTGGTGATTTTAGGTGTTGCCAAAAGCAACCCCCAACACTGGTCACCGACACATTGTTTACACCACCATACCCTTCCAGCTTCTAACATTGCTCTTGCAAATCAAGTCGTATTCACAATGCAGTAAAAATTAGGCCTGTGACAAAAAATCGATACATCAATATATTGTGATATTTCCTTTCACGATATACTATGTCATGCACCGCAAGCAGCCTCAGATGACAGAATGGGCACTTTAATTTCTTATTTTTAATCTTATGCACTTTATCTTAACAGTTTTGGTGTCCACTAGTTCAGTGTGTTAAAATGCAAAGACAATAAAGTTCAAATTCAGTTCTGAGTTATGTTGTTTTGGGTGAATTATTAATGTCATGTGATTGATTAAGACCACCCAGATCGTACACAGAAACTTGCATTTCAGCTTTTACATTTTCAGTGAACAGTAGAATATCGCAATATATCGCAATATGCATAGTATTGCAAGATATTGTGATACAATCATATCGTGACCCATGTATCGTGATACGTATCGTATTGTGAGGCCCTTGCCAATACCCACCCCTAGTAAAAATGCTTTATAAATGATTCCGCTTCTTTAGGCATCAAGTTAGTAAACTTAATCTCCTCTGATGTGATGTCTGTCTCTTTGTTTCTCTGCGTGCTCCAGAGCCAACCCGAATCCTCAAGCAGCCTGAGTACAGAGTGGTGCAGCGGAACAGAGATGTGGTGTTTGAGTGTAAAGTGAAGCACGACCCCTCCCTCGTTCCCACCATGACCTGGCTCAAAGATAATGGAGAGCTTCCCGATGATGAGAGGTACTTATTTTTATCTGGTGTTGAGTAATAGACAACTTGAAGTGTTTAATTAGCATTTAAGTGTTTCTACATTGTCAAAAGTTGAACCTAAAAAATGCTAGGTACCAAATCAGGGATTCCCATTTTGACCACCCTTACTCAATCTGGGAATAACACAAACGTTAGTTATAATTTAACAACTACAGTTTGGGCTTATTATGTAGTAGGGCTGCAACTAATGATTATTTTGTTAATCGATTAATCTGCAGATTATTTATTCGATTAATTGATTATTAATTGGATTTTTAAAAATGTTTAAAAAGAAAACAAACTGTTTCTATTTTTCTATATTTATTTTTTACTCACTAACATTATAAAATGGGGAAAAAATCTGATTAATTGAAAATGAAGAAATATTTTTTGGCCATTTTTAGCCAATTTGGACTCATTTTGGCTTATAACTCATTTTTGACTCATTTCTGGAAGAGAACTGCTGAAAATATGGAGTAAATGGCTGTATTGTGAGTTGAACGCTGGTTGTTTTTGTTATTTATCAGCTAAAAATGAATTTTGTCTGGAATAAATGGGAAGATTTGACTGAACTGGAACGCTTCAGTGAATGAGTTCCCTATGAGAGCTGTGCACGCTAACAAACAGCGTGTGTGTTTACATCATGAAATTAGTTGCCAACTATCTTTATAATTTAATTTAATTGATTAATTGTTGCAGCCCTATTAGTTAGTAACAAGGGCCACAATAAGGCTTAACGTACAGTATACCTTCAGAATTTTATATTGGGGCAGTTGGTAGTGTAACGGTTAGGGAGTTCGCCCTGTGATCAGAAGGTTGCAGGTTCGAATCCCGGACCGGTAAAGGTACCACTACTGTATTTATGCGTATGGTACCGTCCCCAAGCACTGAGCCCCGAACGCTGCCCATCAGCTGCCCACTGCTCCTTCACGGATGGGTCAAATGCAGAGGTCACATTTCGTGGTGCATGGTGTGCTATGCAACAACAAATACTCACTTTACAGCAGCAAGTTATAAAAGTGGATTTAAAAGGTCAGCCAGTGGGTCGGGGGCGGCCGGGTAAAACATTTCTGGCATCTGTGAAAATGGAGAACACAACATCTCTCTGTGTGCCCTTAGTTTTAATTGTTTGTAACAAAAATACATTTGAGACTTTATATAATTTTTTGCTTCGCTGTTCGTCAGTCCTTAAATGAGTGGTGTGATGGATAATTAGTGTGTGCCTCTTGAGATCTTTGCTAATAGACACTCTTTACATTTTTATCTTGGAGAATTCTTTTTAAAAGCTCCTGGAAGTGTATGTGTAATAGTAAAAATTTGCTCTGTATATCTTCAGATTCATAGTAGACTCTGACAGCCTTACCATCATCGGGGTGACGGAGAACGATGAAGGAACGTACACATGTATCATGAACACCACCCTGGACCAGGACTCAGCCAGCGCCAAGCTCACTGTTGTTGGTAGGTTTTGGTACCAGGTCGCAGTGCTTCTTTAACACAGTACAGTACAAGTTGACTTTTAAAATTGGAAGAAGGCTCCCTTTTCATCTTGCGTAGCAAGAATTTATTTTGATTTCAAAGAACACTGGTGCAATTTGGCACTAAAAGGCCAAAATGCTGGTGAAACCGTATGGCCAGTTGTGTTGTGCTCAGATCTGCATTTTTGAGCATCTAGCATGACAAAATGTAAAAGGAGTAGTGTTTGATCACAGTGTTTTGATTCGTTCCCCTTTTTACAGTAATGATATTAACATTATTTATTAAGACATTAAAAGATGTTTTCAGAGCAGTGTTCATGTATCGGAAAGTGTTGTGAATTAAAGGTTTCAATTTACTTCATATTCAAAATATCAGTACTAGTTATATATTTAGGTACTGCCAGTCTTCACAATGAAAGTAACTTGAAGTAAGATTAAAGAAAGGAGTCAGTGAATCAGAAATCAAAATGAGCAAATAATAAATAAAAAAGTCTGCGGGTCCATTTGACACCTCACTTGCTCTAATCAGCCAATCAGCCTAGAAATGTTTGTGAAAAACACATGAGCTGATTTTTGTGGTCAGAAAGTGGTACTCAAAGAGAAACAAAATATTCAAGATTGGCAGGTTTTGGCAGCATTTCTAATTTGGAAATTAGCCGTCGATATTGACAGTTTATTATGACTAATACTTAAGTATCATCTGAGCATGAATGTGTTTTACTGTTCTACACAAACCCTTTCTGCTCTTCTCTTTACACTTGATTTCTAACTCCAAACTCACTCCTGCTCTGTTCAATCTCAGAGGCTACCCCCACACCAGCGGTTATTTACGGTAAAGCCAGCCTCACACACACACACACACACACCACATCACATCCCATACACTTCTGGGTTGATGTATGTGTCTGTGGTGGGTGCAGTAAAGCATGCTGTGTTGTAGCTGCACACTCATCGCTCTTTCCATTTATGCCTTGATGTTTGTGTTTGTGAGTTCATTTGAGCTTGGCAATGGGTCAGCCGGCAATTTTAAAATAATTTTATCACTTTATTTGTTCATAATTATACATTCATTTTCTCAGATGTATGAATACTGTTTATTTAAATATTATTCAGTTGGAATTAAATATATATGTACTCTTCCTCGTGAGGTTTTATTTAAATACAGTCATCTTTGTACACTATTAATGATTTGTTTGTCTTTAATCTGCATTACACTTCCCGCGAAATAAAACATTTAATATTATATGTGTGCAAATGACATTAAATGTTTTAATATCATTTGTGCGAATCACAAGTTGCTGTTGCAGCACCAAATGTATCTGACAGTGGCTTGAGATGTGCTTTACTTGCGTATGTTTTCACTGAGATTCACTATTTTATTCTAACTTTATTTTAATTTTGCCTAAATTGCACAGTAGGGAGCGGATCAGGATACATTTCACTGCATTTCGTACCTGTATAATTTGCATGTGACAAATAAAGAAACTTGAATGAATCTTGAATTAATTTGTGCACAATTTTAGTCCATTTGCTCATGTTACAGCCCAGCAGAAGTGTCAGCCCCATCTACTATATAATGAAGCCTGCACTTTTTTCTTCTCCAGAAAAACCCGATGCTCCTACAGACCTGGAGCTGACAGATCCGGGGGCGCGAAGTGTGCGACTCACCTGGATCCCTGGAGATGAACACAACAGTCCTATAAAAAGTATGTATCATATCTTTTAGTGGAAGATGTGATAAAATCACCTGTAGTGCTACAGGATCTGCATGTTAGAGATTTCCATTACACATTCTCCATTAATTCTCCAGTCTCCATTAATATACTGACTGTATTGTTTATGTACTTATTTTTATTGTTTATAATTTTGTAAATTAAAACAAATCCTGCTAGAAAGTCATAATGTTACTCTTGATGTGATGAACGTACTATTATTTCAAAAAATTAGCAATAGGCCTCTCTGTTTGACAGAAAAAAAAGTTGTAGTCCATGTTAAGAAACTGAATCTTGCTCTCCGCTAAAGCTGAAGTTAATTTCTTTACTTTATTCAGAATTCCTAATTCAGTATGAAGACTCCCTTCACGACAGCGGCAAATGGCACAACCTGACGGAGGTGCCGGGGACAAAGACCACTGCCCACCTGAAGCTGTCTCCCTATGTGCACTACAGCTTTAGAGTCTTGGCTCTGAATGACGTCGGCTTCAGTTTGCCAAGTCAACCGTCTCACCAGTACAAAACCAACCCTGCAGGTAGCTGTCTCTGCATTTTATACTACAGCAAGGGACTCTGTTATTTAGAGTGATGTCTTGAAGTCTGTGCGTTTCTTTCGGCCCAGCGCACCACTTAATCACTTGCTTGTATTTTCACATTGTCAACAGAGAAATTGATGTTGCTCGCGTATAACGTTCTTCACTTTCTGTTCTGCTCTGTTTGACAGCTCCCGATGAGAACCCCAGTGAAGTGAAAGGCTCGGGCACAGAACATAACAATTTGGTCATATCGTGGAAGGTAATAGAAGTAATTACCATACTCAACAAAACAGGTTTCTGGAAGAAAGATTAGCCATCATGTTCCAAAGTGCAAAGATGCAGTATTGCAAGAAGAACAGTGACAACTTGTTTCAGCTAAATTATTTAGTTTTTCTCACTGTATTGAAATGTATTTTTGTTAGGCTACAAGCCAGTTGACAGATCTCTTGCACTTTTGTCTATACATCACTTTTCAGTGTGGATACAAACTGTTCATGCTGACTCATTCTTTTTAAGCCACTGACAGGCCTCCAGGCGAATGGTCCTGGCCTTCACTATAGAGTCATGTGGAGGCAGATGGATGTGGATAAAGAGTGGACATCTGAGACTGTGGCCAATGTCTCTAAGTTTGTGGTGTCTGGGACTCCCACCTTTGTGCCGTACGAAGTCAAAGTTCAGGCTCTAAATGACTACGGACATGGACCCAAACCAGCAATTGTGGTGGTTTACTCTGGAGAAGACTGTTAGTAACAATTCTTTTTCTCTCTGCATGAAATAGATTCCTGTATAGATAAGTGAGTGTTTGGTGTAGAGGTGTGAACCTTCACTGGTCTCACGATTCAATTTGATTATGATGATCAAGTCAACGATACGATTCGAAATCTTGATGCATCCCATCAAATTTTCTATATTATTTCACATGGCATGCAGATTAGGCATGGGTCATAGATTGGGCAGACGTAGTTAATAGCGGGATGTTCTTTAATGTTTAGGCGGCAGCCAGAAAATCACTGTCATTATGAGATAGTTTTCAACTGCTTCTGTCCCAGGGACCACCACTCAGACAATAAATTCATGATTAATAGAGCGGCAAGGTGGCGCAGCCGCCTCACAGCACGAAGGTCCTGGGTTCGAACCCCAAGGACGGCCGTGGGGCCTTTCTGTGTGGAGTTTGCATGCTCTCCCCGTGTTTGCGTGGGTTTTCTCCGGGTGCTCTGGTTTCCTTCTACAAACATAAAGGCATGCACTATAGGTTAATTGGTGACTCTAAAAATGGAAATGTTTTGAAAAATAAATCAAATGAAATGCATTTCAAAAAGTCATTTCAGTAGTGAAACTGGACCGCATGTCGATTATGGTCTACTACTGCACTGATGCAGAATCATCCACTTCAATGCAATTAATTTCAATACACCTAGTTTGGTGAGCCGTGATGGCCTAGCTTCAGAGTCGCAATATAGACACATGTTATACACGTATCTAAATAGACTATGAATATGAACTCTAAACTAGAATTATAATGAGCATTTAGTAATGGGATTTTTACCTGACTCGGAATATGTGCAAATGTTGCGTCAGCAGCCAAATAGGAATGAATAGATGTATACTGGAAATAAGTCTAATTTAATAGGACCTGCTGTGATGACTTTAAGTGTTGCCATTGATATTTGCATTTATGCATTGTATTCATGTATCCCTGTTATCTTTCAGTGCCGGTAGCTGCTCCAGAGAATGTGAGGGTTCAGGTCCAAAACAGCACTCTGGTAGACGTGCACTGGGATCCAGTACCAGCCAAATATGTGCGAGGAAGACTACAGGGCTACAGGGTATGTATTACAGTAGTTGTAGTAGCTCTGGTCTCGGGTCAGAGTTCTTCTTTGTTTATAGTCTGCCTTGAATAAAAGGGGGTATGGAGCTTAAAGAAAACAGCTCTACAGCCTTAATTTGACCTTCACATGCCATAATTGCAGAGCAAAGCAAAGTAGCAGTAAAGTAGCTCATACAGTATCATGTGAGGTTATAGTATGAGCTCTAATATGGCAAATTATGACAAATTCTGCTCTGAGAACGACAAAACCTGATTTTCTTATTTTCAGTGCTGTTATACATGCCTTACTCAAATAAAGCCAGACCACACATATATGGTTGCTCTTGCATCACAGAGCTTTAACCACAGCTTTGATCGGAATTGTGAAATTCAGAATGTGGAGGTCTGGATGCAGCTGTGCTGACTTATTAAAACCATAGGAGGATTTATGACCCATTCTTATGCTCACTTTTTATGTGATAATGCTTACACACTGCAGGTGTATTATCAGAGGGAAAGAAGCATTCACAAGCACAACTCCAAGAACCACCCTCACCACATGGAGCACCAGACTCTGACTTTCAGTGGGAACAGGAGCCACGGCAGGATTCCTGGCCTGCACCCATTCAGCCTCTACACACTCAACGTCAAGGTGGTTAATGGGCGAGGAGAGGGTCCTGCCAGCACCGACCACCAGTTTCAGACTCATGAGGGAGGTAAGAACCTGAATAATGTCTGAACTTTATTAATAAAGCACAAGATAAATGCGGCTGTCGAATCACAGGTGGATTATTTATTTGAAATATAAGGATGAAATATTCTCCTTGAATGAGACCTTCATCACGGCACAGTGGGGGTAGTTGATAGCGAAACGGTTCGCCCTGTGATCAGAAGGTCGCCGGTTTGAATCCCAGAACCGGTATACACTGCCTTCCAAAAGTTTGGAAACGCCCCTGGCAAAGTGGGGTTTTGGACAGTATTGCCATGAATCCTTTCAATTTGTGATAATGTTGCACTGATAAGGGACAACACAAACTACGAAAACATATTTTATTACATAAACAGTTTATTAAACAGTTTATACATAGAAAATACTTAAATTTTGGATTCATCAAAATATCCACCATTAGCAGCTATTACAGCTCTGCATAATCTGGGCATCTGAGCTGTCAATGAACCAATCAATTGTTGAAGCTGACCCAAAAATCTTTTAAAAACCTGGACCAAGTTTAAACCAGTAACCGGACATCACAGCTGGCAAAGGGGCGTGTCTGACTTTGACATGCATATATTGCCATTATGTAATCAAAATAAAAATTATTATTGCTGGTATCCAAAGATAATGTCAAGTTACTTTAATGTATTTGCACCAAAAAATGATGAGGATTTATGCTGATATTGTCCAAAACCCCACTTTACCAGGGGCGTTTCCAAATTTTTGGAGGCCAGTGTAGGTACCAGTGAGGTATCCTTTAGCAAGGTACAATCCCCAAGCACCCATGTTAGCTGCCCGCGGATCCTTCATGGATGGGTCAAATGCAGAGGTCACATTTATTGGTGGTGCACTGTGTGCTGTGCTGTGGTGTATTCACACTCACTTTTTAGAACCATATAAAGTGTCTGATATGTAGTCTTGAGAGATTGAATTAATGGCACCTGGAGTTCTTTTAAGGTTCTTGAAGATGTTTCACCTCATTTGAAAGGCTTCTTCAGTTCTGTTCTTCAGAACCTTCATAGACGTACTGCGTGAGATACACAAGGAATAAAATTGATTTCAATACACTTTGTTGGTTTAAATTTGTGTATGCTCAAGCTTAAATCCCTTGTATACAAAAGCTTAGTATTTGCCAAGAAACCCGTCAGAATCAAGTTCTTCTTGTCACTGACCAGATACCAGGTTAATGTATGGTTAGTGTATTTAAAATCGTATGTGGCTTCAGGGTGTTATTTTGTATCGTTTTGTTAAGCCTGCCTCCTCATCCTCCAACCCCACTCTGCGGTTTGCTGTGTTCATTATATAATGTTTAGATTAATTGTCATGTCTATGAGAATGCAAATACTATGTAAATTAGTTATTAGAATGCTTAGGGAAGAAAAAATGGATGTTCTAGACTAAGAATAGATGCTGAGAAAGATGCTGAGAGAGACACTGCCGTTTGAACAGGCAGAGTAAGGCAATGCCACATGTCACTAACGTTGGAGCGCTCTGCATGCATCACATTCTGTTTGTTTATTCAGGAATAATTTTATTTACTTGCATAGGATTGAGTAAGTGAAGTTTACTCCAAAGGTTGCTGGTACTATTCCACTTGAGAGTACACTTTTACTCCACGAGGCAGGAAAAAGATAGTATTATATCTGCTATTATATGATAATGCAAAAGAGTGCTGCAGAATCACAGGCAAATTAAACATTAAGATGAAGTGTTCTCCCCTGCTGAATGAGTCTGCAGAGTGCTCATCACAGCATGGTTTTTGGAGTCATATGGAGCGTAGGAGATGAAACCCTCGTGGTGATAGTGGACACTTTATTGTATGTTTTTTCTTTAGTTCCTGGTCAACCATCATTCCTCAGAGTAGCTAACAGTGATCCAGACTCTCTGATGTTGGAGTGGGGGCCTCCACATGAGCGGAATGGACGTTTAACTGGATACACACTTAAATACCAAACAGGTGAGTGCTCATGTAGTCCATCCCAGGTTATGTCTCAGGCAAGTATGGGATTACATAGTGCCAGGAAATTAAACCGCATCACCTTTGTGCAGACTTTGATATCTGTAGTCTCTGCATTAAAATTATTCATCAATAACAAGTTACCTCCACCTGAATGCTTTGCTGTCTGTGCAGATTTAGACTTCAAACTTGTATTTTAATGTTGCTTATCTGTGTAGTTTGTGTTTTATGTGTATGTTCATGTTGCTGCATTTTGCTCCAGTGAATCTAGTGGCTATAGTTGTAACTGTTACAGACCTGCCAACCTACACATTTTGATCATCATAGTGCACAGGAAAGATTTGTCACTTGAACGTACGCCAAAAGCTGGCAGCGTATATCATTATACACAGTCCTGTGCCAACTAGTATCTACTGTGTCCTGCTAAAATGCTGAAGATTTTTTTTGCCATTTTTGTTCCTATTGCATTCATCCATTGCATATTGGGAAAATATTCCCAGGATCACTGACAAATGCATAATGTGGTTTCTAGAGAAATCCCACTCCTGTCTTGTGAGGAATGTTCTTTGAACATATTTGTAACTGACTGGGTGTGGAAGATTGAGATTATGAATTAGGTTTGTCTACAGACCTTTTAAACATGATACAATCAGATAAATGTGATGTGAATGTGAATGTCATAATATTAATTGAAGCCAAACTTGTCATTTAAATAAGAGCAGCAGATCATTGTACTCCTGGCTGGAAAAAAGCGAGTTCAAGTTTAAAGGTCCTGTATTATGAAAAAAGTAACTTTTTCTGTTCTTTGGACATCTATTTGGGTCTGTACTGCCTCTAAACACACTGTAAGTTTGATAAAAAATGGTCAACTGTGTTAGTATTAATTCACGAATGTCAGAAATCGTGTGTTTAAACGAGCCGTTTAGAATTCTCTCTTACTTTCACATCACAGTAGGAAACATTAGAATAACTCCACCCTCCTATCTGAGAATCTCCGCCCACCAGGTAGAACTGCTAGAGCTTCCTGATGCACCATGTTTTCTTGCAAGCGCTAGTGTAGGAATCGCAATGAAGAAGTCTACTGGCGGACACTCAAAGTGTTGTGTTGAACATGTATGACTGTATGGATGGTCTGTTAGCAGCAGCCATGATGATTTTTTTCACATGAGGTGAACTCTCGCCGTGCTGTCTACGCCCCAGTTGCGGAGTGGGGTGTGGGCAGCAGCGGCTCATTTGCATTTAGGAATACTAATGAGAAACAGCCTGTTCTGAAAGGGACTGAAATAGAGGAGTAAAAAGCAGGTGAAAATGCCTAATCTGAGAGTTATTTCCAGGACACTACTTCAGAGACATGTTTAGTGGGGCTCATAGACCTATTTTAACCTGTTGAAAAAATGTATATGGGACCTTTAACATCAGTTATCAAAAATATTCCCAGATTGAAAGTCTCATATTGGAGTATGAAGATGGAAAAAGTTCATTAGTTGAGAAATGACAATAGAAATATTTTAATGGATACAACTGAGTAGTAATAATATCAAAAAGTAGCCCACATACCCTCCTGGCAGGTTGGCAGGTCTGCTATTGTAACTTTTCCAGAATACTTGTCTACAGTATTTTCACAAGACTCTTTGATAAAACATTCTAATAGCTCAGTTAAAGGACCGCTTTAGGTAACCAGTTATTGCTCACACCCCCTCCTATTCCCCTTCCCACCAATCCCGTTCCACCTCTCCAGTTAATATCTCCAATGAGGTTGGCCGCTTGAAGGAAGTAGCCCTGCCGGCCAATGAGACCAGCTTCACTCTGGAAAACCTCAAGTACAGCACACGCTACAAGTTTTATTTAAGTGCCAAAACCATCAAAGGAGAAGGCCCCAACATTACTGAGGAGTTTGTCAAAATAATGGATGGAGGTAAGTTACCTTTGGCACAAAAGGGTTATTTTAATTGATTCTTCCCACAGCATGTGGCTCGCGAGTGGCATGCTTATATTAAAAAGAGGAAAAATTCCTTTACTCACTTTCAAATAGAACTGAATTGCGATTTTTATAAAGGTGTATTGTTCAAGTTTGCTGATCTGTTTTGCATGTTTAATTATGCACCAATAAAGCATGCTGGATTTGGAATTCAGTCCTGCCATGGGAGACCTGCCAATGCTTTCCATCATTTACCTTTATTCACTTCTACCTCTTTTCTCCTGCTGCCAGTCATAGCCAGAAATGTTTTGTTCCTCTCCGTTTCTGTGATGGTGAAGGCTAGCACATGCCTTTGCTCAGAATGTTGATCTTTTCAAACTGCAGCCCACGCGGCACTCGTAGGAGGATGATAACGGATTTTCTCTGTATGAGCAAACAGAAGTCCAGATTGGCTTGAGCATTATTAATATTGATTGGGAGCGAGAGACTCTGACATCTTTCCAACCTTATGAGAAGATGGCCAGTTTGTGCTCGTGGCCAACGATGGCATTTCTCACATTTTTCCATTTTTATGCATGAATTTGAAGCCACTAAGGTGAAATTGAACCACCTAGAACGGTTGTGCACTAAAGTTGACGCTGTGCATGAAAGGGGCTGTTGAAGTTCTCAGTCATTTTATGTTTACTTTCATTTGTCTTTTTGTTCCATTGTATGGTGGAAATGTCCTTTGTGTTCATTACTGTCTCTTGTTTCAGTCTATGGTAAAAAGGAGACCCCTTTAAATGTGTGCTTTGTTTACTTCTGCTGCTGAGATCAAATGCCAAGCTGCCACTTCAGACATATTTGTCTTTACCTCCACCAGTGTCTGATGAGACTCTGACCATATTCTTCTTCCTCTTCTTATGGCTTAAGGGTTACCACAACTGGCCCATTGTCTGCACGTGGACCTGGCAAAATAAATGTGTATTTTGTCCAAATTATGCATGTTCTTACTGTAACAGGTCTCATCAATTTATGCTTTCATTTTATGATTTGCCTGGCAACAAACAAGCATCTGTCTTCCTGAACTTCTCACAGAAACTCATTTTTAATGCTTTCCTGCCAGCATACTGGGCATGCCAGAGGCTCTTGAACTCTTTCTCTCTCTCTCTCTAACTGAGGACTGTTTGTAGTGTGTCTTCTGTGTATTCGTGTTTTGTCATGTGTGTTCATGTTTGTGTTTGTGTGTGTTTTTCTTAAACCTTCTCCTGTTTTTTCTAGGGATTCCAGCTTCCCCCTATCCACTCTTCCCAACCTCACAGTCTCTACGTCCCCCTCAGCACAAGGGTACACTTGCTTTAGAGGCACTAAACACTAAGCCCTAACAGTTCTAACTAGAGGCCGACCGATATTGGTTTTTCAGGGTCTATATCAATACAGATTATTGCTAGTCAACGGGGCCAACCGATACTTGGAGCCAATAAGCAAAAAAAAAAATCTGTCAAAATTTTTAATTTTACAAACACCAAGCTCAGCTGAAACTCCTCTCTTCTCTTCTCCTTCTTGGAGCTTCATGATGCGCTCGTGCATGAGTGTGGTGTGAATGACAACAGGACTTGAGCGTTGATTGGCTACTACTTGTGTGACATATAGCCAATCGGAGACTGTTGTGGGCGGGACGTTAAATGAAGCAGCGAGTCAAGAGCAAATGCCACAGTGAGAAGAGACAACAGTGGAGCCACAGTAGCACATCTTGTAATTACTTAATATCGCTGAGGGTCAAAATTAAACACTGATAACGATAATCCGCCTAATATCGGCCCATTACAATCGGCCCGGCTAATAATCGGTCGACCCTTAGTTCTAACCTTAACTCTTGACTGCCAAAGATCAAGCTCAATGCTAGTGCTCTAATTGCTAATGTTACTTTTACTCCTGAAGTTAGTACTCCTATAGTTCCTAGCAGTACATCAGTCAGATAATTGGTGGAAGCTTCCTTAGTTATCTTTCCTTCTTTTAGTTTTACTTAAATATCTTAAAAGTGCAAGTCATGATTGGTCACCTTGATTATAATGCCCCTTCCCCTAAACCTGTGTCCCACTGCTTCAGTAGTTGCACTGCTTTAAAAGCGTCCTCCTTGTACCAGAGTATGTAGCCTGATTGTTGTGTTCTTTCTTGTGTGCTTAGTGCTTCCAGTCTCTCCACTGTTTGGGAACGTTAGCTCGTCTGTGCGTGAGGACGGAGCGCTGATCAGTTGGGAGTACTGGGGACCAGAGAGACACATTTTTGTTGAATATATTGTAGAGAACAGTAAGATATGTTTTTGGTCTTGATGTTGTCTTGTGAAATGTCGAGAGAGCTGGAAAGGTCCCTGAACCTAAGATTACTTTGATGGTAATAGATAATAATAGGTATAGTGTCTCATCTGTATTCTTTAGTTTATTTAGGATTTAATTATTCTAGTGATTAGATTTTGGATACATTTTGCAGTTTCTTTGGCTTAACCTCTAAACATTGACACATTTATGTTTCTAAAAAAATAGAAGAAATTGGCATTTTGTAAAATCTTAATTGTAGATATTTTGTAGTATCTAGTTAAATCCATTTTAACATTAGTCACAATGACATATTAGTTTAACATTCTATTTGGAGAAGTCGCATCATACTAATACAACCACTGATATCCATTTCTCATGAAGTTAATCCAAATGTAACAACTACATGCCACATGTCAGTATAGATTTAGTGTAGAACTAGGGATGATCAGCCTTAACTTCGAGATCGTTTAAATATTAATGACGAGTTGGTACTTACTCCTGCATGATGTGTGTAGAATATAGTGATGTGAGAAACTGTAGAGCGTGGATTTGATCTGTCCCTTTCGCTGGAACCTCCCTCAGGCAATGAAGACTGGCAAAAAGAGATGGTAAACGGCTCCCAGTCCCATGTGCTTAAAGGTTTAAAGGAAGGGCTGGCATACAAAGTGCGTGTGGTGGCTAAAAGCCATTCCGACCAAACACTCCACCGTTCTGAGGAGCTGTTGGTTACGGTACCAGGTGAGGCCCTGGTCCTTGGCCTTCACCCCATGACTTTGTGGGAAATGTTTTTTGGTTCCAGACCCACATGGGTTTTGTCATCCCATTTGTCCTTTTTCATTTTTCCCGTGGAGTGCCCCTGCTCCTAAGTACGACCAGACATTTCTAGGCCCGTCAGTAAAGTTCACGCCTTGTTTGTTCATGCATTCTTCTGTATTTCCCACTCTGTTTGTTGAACAGTTTAATCGATCAGCTGTTCCTTTTGTCATTTTTGTTTTCTGTGTGTCCCATTGAAATATCTGTTAAATATTGCCTGCTTTAAATATTTTTTGAACACACATTTTGCTTGTGTTAATGAGGAGTATCACTGATTGCATGGTTTTAAAATTTCATTATTTTAAATGAAATTGATATAATTGTACTTATTGACTGCATTCACCCCAGTACAGCTCCGTTTTTACCCTTGTACCTAAGTGAACGTTTCCACCATCTTGCCCTTTAACCCAAACTCCACCTTTTCGTATATCTAACTACGTTCCCCCTTTTCTCAGCTATGGCCAGTAGACAGGTGGACATCGCTACCCAGGGCTGGTTCATTGGCCTCATGTGTGCCATCGCTCTACTTATTCTGATCCTCCTTATTGTGTGCTTCATCAGAAGAAACAAGGGAGGCAAATACCCAGGTTAGAGACTTGACTATATCCAAATTGGATAAGTATATGTATGTGTCAATGTGAAAAAAAGCTTCTTGATATGTTTTGCCAGTTAAAGAAAAGGAGGATGCACATGGAGACCCGGAGATCCAGCCGATGAAGGAGGATGATATGACTTTTGGAGAGTACAGGTGAGAGAACAGTGAGCTGACCTCAGGGGGAATCCTTCCTTCCTTCCTCCTTATTCCTTCACCCCCAAAAACACAGCCCGCTGGAGAAAGTCTTTTTCCGGTGAACCATCATATGGGACGTGGAACTACCAACAAGAAGAAACCTGTAAAAGCACAACTCTTCCCCGTTTTGATTTCCAAGCAGGTCAAGTTTACTCTTCTGGGCCTAATTTGTGTTAACGGTTGATTTCCCACAACTGTGTGTGATGGTGTATGACTTTGCATAATAAGTCTAATTTCAGGACATTAGTTCAGGACAGGTATTCTCCTTGCTGTTTGCTTTGACGGTATATTTTTGCATTTTTGAAGACGTTTGGCTGATATAGATTTTATAAGCTTTTTTTGCCTTTTAGATTTGCATTCATTCAAATCGGTCGGCAGAACAATTATGCAAACATGCAATATACAATCATAACCCTAATGTACCGTATGCATATAGGATAACATGAAATTTATTTAACAGTAGACTCAGCTACTAGAACGGAAAGCAATTTTCGTATCACTTGCTATTGCAGTCAGCCTCTTCCTGGTTTTAGCTGCTTATCAGATTGCACAGAAGTGATATTGGAGAGCACTTTACTTTGTATAGGATTTCTGAGTATTCTTTTGTACTTTATTTTGTGATTTTTATTATGTTTACATAGGCTTCATTTTATACCTGAAGTTGTATTTGTATATAATGAACCTATAGCTTTTATCTATTATTGTGCTTACATTTGCAATTTGTAATTAATCTGAACGAACATGTACAACTTGATGTACTATGCATGGCTGTACATAAAATGTCATTTTTGCCATGGAGCAATGTTTCGAGTGGATGATGTGCACAGGCATATGTATGTTTATTTATGACATACTGCTTATAGCATGCACTTGAAGAGGGTCTGTAATTATGTGCTATTAGGGAATTCTACCTTTTGCTTTACAAACGTTCTGTCAGTCTGTTTCACTGGAATGATTTATGGTATTACAGAAGATTCTTATGAGCCCATAATGCTTACCCGAGGACAACATCAGTAAAATGGTGTATGATATAGTCTGCAGGAAGATATAGTTCAGCTCCATTTTTGGTGTCCTTCTGCCTGCACAAATTCATATATTACACATCCCCAACACACCTGATCCATCTCATCAGCTAATTATTTGTGAGGCTTTCATGAGCTGGACTGTGTTGAGGAATGTAATGTAATAAAAATCTGCATTTGAGGTCGAGTGCAGTTGAGACCACATTATAATTAGAAAATAACTGCCCATATTTTTAGAAAGATTTCTCCAGAAGAATCACATTGATGGGTAAATACTGATGTATCCTCTTATTAAATCTAGTTAGTCATCTAGTAGGCTAGTTAATTTAGCTAGTCATCAATTTAGATTGAGTTGGGTTATCTGTGTTTTGAGATGTTAAGGCTAGTGTCCACCAAACACGTTTTTTTCACTGGCATGAGCTTCAGAGCACTAAGCGGTAGACAGTGTTGGGAAGGTTACTTTTAAAATGTATTCCAGTACAGATTACAGAATACATGCCCCAAAATTTAGTTTGTGACGTATTCCGTTAAATTACTCAATGTGAGTAACGTATTCTGAATACTTTGGATTACTTAATATATTGTCATGCTTTTTACAACTACATGAATGTAGCAATCACATCCTGCAAATTCTTGTTTGTTTTTCTCTAGCAATTGGCTGTTAAGCCCAAATCTCCCTGAATAGACAATATATTTACTGTAGAGGAGCAAAGACGAAATTTCCGAGTAAGAAATGCATTCCTGCCCGGGCACTGCTGGTTCTGTTGTGCTGGCTCCGGGTCCATTGTGTAACTGACGCCACCAACATTAACAGGACGCTTACATTAGAGCCTCTTATTGCGTGTTTGTTTGGGTTTTTGGCAATGCGTGAAATTACCAAAATTAGAGAGGGGATAGAGAGGGGATAGCCTAACATATGAAACAGGAAAAGACCGCCGTGTAATCCATTTATTTCAACAAAGTAACTGTATTCTAATTATCACCTATTTAAACGGTAACTGTAACGGAATACAGTTACTCATATTTTGTATTGTAAATACGTAACGCCGGTACATGTATTCCGTTACTCCCCAGCACTGGCGGTAGAGAGGTTTTTGCCGCAGCGCTTAGAGCGCTTCAAGTTGAAATTTGTTTGGTTTTTTAAACAGCCCCGCGCTTGTCAATGTCACGTGTCTCCTGCTAGCCAATGAAAATCGAGGACGGGACGGGACATATAAATTGGTGACACACTGCCAGGTGTTCACTTGCACGGTTTATTTCAGGCACTCAGTCCCGTCTCGAAGACAGGTGAGAATCTATTTCCAATGCTGCCGCTAACGCTAAGATGCGATTTCTCTCCATCGTGTCAGCTGAACTAGCGATCTAAAAGAAACACGTTAAAATAGGAACGAACACGGAACTTAGCAGCGATTGCTGAGAGAAAGCGTTCTGAAAGTGAGGTTTTGACTGCTCACAGCCAGAAATACACGTTTGGTGGACACACGCCCATAAGGTGGGGCCAGAGTGGAGTTGAGATTCCATACCTATTTGAAATGCAGTTCAGATTCAAAGAGCCTTTTTCCTTGAAGACCTCACATATGTCAGGGATGGGGGCTTCTGATAATTTACTGATTCATTTTATGGGAAGATTTTCGTGCATCATCTTCATTAAAATTTAGCAAAAGCTAATTTGTCATTGATATTTTAATGTGTTATCCCCAAACAACACTTTGTAAAAGTGCAACCCTTTCATGCACAGCCTCCACTTGAGTGCGCAATGATTCATAATTCTTTTAGCATGATCTGCTCAAAGTTATTCCGCACAGATTATTTGGCAACCCCTGCATTATATGTGTAATATAAGCCATCATGGTGAAATAGATATACACATATACACACTTAGACTAAGCTGAGTCTCCCAAACTCACGCTGCCCAGCGTTAACATGGGGCATAATATATAATTATACAGCCTCTGAGGTCTAGATGAGTTCGGCACAGGCCATGTCCCGCACACCCTGCTTCAACATGATGGTACATTTTGACCGCTGTTGTTTATTCTCTCCACAATCTCTGTTTGTCCGTTGGATGTAGATGTGGGGAAAGGTAAGGAGGACAGTGCAACAATTGCATGTGAGATCTTGGCTAAACTAAGAAGTGCCACTGGGAGAAAAAAAGCTGCCATGCCATCCCCAATTACTCCTAGCTCCGAGCCATCAGGCAAAATGCTATCATACACATGACTTCACGAAGCTCCAGCTGTGTCAGTATTACTCATCGAGTTCACACGTTTAGTAATGCTAGCAGTTTTATATCAGCATATGCTACTGATACTAGTTTATATCTTATGATAGCATTTTGCCACATTTTATGGAAAATATTCCAAAATAAATACGTACAGAACATTACATGACATATCATTGCATTTATTTTAAGTCTGAATTGATGTTTTTCTCAAATGGTCATTTTTTTTATTTTATTTTTGCGCTGTTGGATATCTGCTTATTTGTTGTCTTATGATTTTATGGTTAGTGAATGCTTGCAATGGATATGAACAGTCAGTGTTCATTTTAGTAGCATAAGCCTAGTTCACTCAGATTAAAATTATTACAGCCTTCTGTTTTGATACTGACATCAGTAATTATAGCTAATATTGATGCACTATGAATATACCAGTCATTATTCTTAATACGGAAAATACCTAAGGATTAAAAGGTATGTAACAGGTTTTGATTGTCAAATATAGTATATATGAGTATACATGAAATATGTTTTACTAATTTAGTTTTCATACAACGTTAGTTGTGCTAAGAAATCAAATCCTATGATCTTTTTTAGAAATTCCATCATCAGTATTAGTAAAAATTTGTGATGTCAGTTACTGGGGGCTTGAGTAATTTAATCTCAAGATCAGATGCTACTGTACCATAACTTCACCTCCTTTGTTCACGTTGTGTTTGAATATTGAAATTTTGGGAATGATATGAGTGTGCCTGTTTTTCATTGTATGACATCTGTTGTTCTGTTTTAATTTCTTCTCCATAATTTACAACAGGTCATGGTATAGATGCAGTTATTTTATATTAATTATATTAATAGCTTATTTTTTTGATAGAACTTTTTAAGTTTGCAGTAAGCACAAATAAATGCATTTTCAAGTCCATGTAATGTTAAAATGTTATATTGATTTTTACAGATTATTTGATAATGGAAACCATTACCAATTTCGACCTGTACTTACCTACAGCACTGTGTGTTGCACATCTGTATTTTTTACTCCTGGCATGTTGTTGGCATCAGTGCTCCATCTTGTGTCATGTATAGCCAGGCCTATTTCTGTGTGACATCTCTCATCAGTCCACCTATAACACCTGCATGTTATTTTCTCCTAGTGACAATGATGACCATAAACCATTAAAAGGGAGCCGCACCCCATCCAGTGGCACCGTAAAGCGAGACGAAAGTGACGACAGTTTAGTTGACTACGGGGAAGGTGGAGACGGACAGTTCAACGAGGACGGATCTTTTATTGGCCAGTATAGTGGGAAGTCAGAGAGGGACGGGGTTCAGGGTCACGAGAGCTCAGAGGCCCCCTCGCCCGTTAATGCCATGAACTCTTTTGTGTAAGCGCAGGGATAGAAAGTGGTGAAAGTAGGACTTTTTGGGAGACTTTTCACTCATTTTTTTCCAGCATGGTTCAACCTCCAGTTAGTTGCCTGTTTACAGGGAAGCATTTAAATGAACTGGAAGGAGAGATGACACTTCTAAATTAAAGCACATAATGCACTTAAAATGGCATGTTGATGGGATATGGACTGAAGATGGATTATAGCAGACATCACTGCCTATATCCTAAAGCACATACTGTATGTCAGTACTTAAAATTCTACAGTAATGTGCAGTTTAGGATGTAGCCAGTGACTTTTTGCATTTATTAATTTTTCTCATCAGACTGATCTGATTGAAGTATATGCATCTCTTCAGGCTACCTTTCAGTAAACACTGTCAGTGCTGCATGCAGAATGTGCTTCTATCACACAAAAAAGTATTGGTACAACTATATAAGAAAGATGTAGCGTATTTACCAAGACTATGTGGTGCTCCTCTAAAATATTTGCTATGCCTTTCATATATTTGAAGTATTATATGAGAATTGTACAAAAAATGCACCAGTGGATTTAAGACCCTGCTGCGAAATATTTGTGGAAATGTACTTATAGCTACAAAGCTTTTAAATATTAGGGGAAAAAACTTTATCCTGCCTGAAAATGTACGGTAAGAGAGCTGATAAGATTGAAAGGATAGTAAGATACAGTGCATATTTAAAAACAGACATTTATGGCATTTATTTCTTACTTCATAATTACAGGGAGTGTTTCCCTAAAGCAGTTTGGGGTTAAGGGTCTTGCTTAGGGGTCAGTTTTTAGACCCTCTTGCATTTCAAACTCCCAATCTTATGGTTACCAAGACCGGGATTTAGTCACTGCACCACTACACTCTGTAGGTGTACTCTGTAGGTGTCATTGTCACAGCATTATTCCATTTCTTTATTTCTTTGAGTTTGAGTGACACCTGAAACATTTCCATTAGCACACACCGAGCACCTCAGATGCGCATGATCCTTATGGTACCCTTAAGTCACCACTTGAACCTGCATGCAAACTGAGATAGTTTCATCAAATTGGGGGAGAGAATTGGAACAGTTTTGTTCATGTGCCCTGCATGTTTGCCAATAGCGGGTGCTGGGTGGCCTTGCCTACATTGTGCCTTTTTATGCAGAAGTGTGGTTGTAGCTCAGTTTCACAGTAGCTGTTCTGGTGCATGTTGAAGAAAGAGCAAGAAGGTGTGGATAATGACATGACATGTGATTTGTTCCTCTGAGCAAATGGTGGGATACCACAGGATTTGAACTTTTGCCTCATTCAGTTTCTGTACATGATTTTGTACTTTAGCTGTTTGTGCTTATTTTGTGTGTGTGTGTGAGTGTGAGAGAGAGCACTAAACATTTGTGCATATGTGTAAAACCTTATTTCATTCTTCTTTGTAAACTTCCACTTGTTCATTGTTTTTTGCATTAAGGCCCTTGCCAGCAAATGGACGGACTATCATGACTTTTGGGTTCTGATGACTTGCATCAAGTTTTAATTTCAAATGTGCTTTTTTATGTAGATATTTTGTGGAATTTGTAAATAATATGGTGAGCTGTGCCGATTAAAGGAAAGCGAGTGGAAATCACTCGAACATGGGGTGTGAGGGTTTGTTGAGCGTGTCGTTTTTCCTCCATTCACCTCCTTTTGCTGTAATCAGTGTACCATAGAGAGAGATGTAGTTTTGGTTCATCTCTGAGCTCTGGAGGAGGATTTTTGCTTTTGCTTCTTGCCACATGTTCCAAGCACAATGGAGTGGACTGTAATTGGTGAAGTGGTGATTCATCACATTTCCGAGATCTACATTTTTGAACCGTTATGCAACACAATCATTTGCCTCTTTCATTTCATTTGCATACTAGAGTTGTAAAGTTTTTTGTATTCTAAACATGGCAAAGATGTTAGATTTCAAATGTACTAACAGTTTTACATTTCATTTATATTTAAGTTTCCCCATGTGAGTTTGAGAATGAACTCTAAATTTAATATTAAATGAATAAATATTACTATAATAAATTTCCCCTGTGTCCTTGTTTTCATTTACCGTAAGATATTTATCAGCGTGCGTGTGTAAGACAGTGTTGGGAATCGGTGGATTCTTTCCATCCTCCCCTGCTGTTAAAATGAGAGCTATTTTTGGGAGGTGAGTGATTATGGAAGAAACGTAAAAATTGCAAATCCCCTGCCATTGTTCCACTATTGCAACACGACAACACAGAGAGAGTAGTGAGCAGGGGGGTTATCGTGATAATGAGATTAGACCTGGAAACAAAGAAGAGAATGACCAAGCGTTTGACTGATGAACTGTGAAGATGTTTTATTTCTACCTCAGTTATAATTTTTGTGCCATAACTGAAGCGGAGAGTGCAAACCTTGGGCCATCTGTTGTATGATTGCAGAGCGACTGTGTCAGGAAGCACAGACGTCTGGTGGGTGGCTTCTGGATCCTTTTTAACCGCTTGGCACCAGCATGGGTGCCTTCTGCTCCAAAAAAGATCTGATTAAATGAATCCAGACCTGCGAAGTATGTTTCCTCTGAGTCAAATGGCACAAAGCCTGGTCACATCAGCACCGAGCTGCTCTCAAACACTGAGCTGGACTTCACGGTGGACAAAAATCACTGGGAAGTTCTTTTAATATTCTTGACAATTAACAGTAAGATCCTGCGACATGAGAGGGATATCTTGCAGAATGAATTTTTGTTGAATCATGAGGGCTATTTCTGAAACTGTACTGGTTAAACAGCAAAGTATAGGAGACGTCAGAACATTTCGAATCTACCCCGAGATGGTGTTGTGCAGGACCCTTTCCTCTAGTGCCATCTAGTGTTGGGGTGTGAGAATGAGGGTAGAGTTTAAATATGTGCCAGGCGTATTTGCGTCAGTCACAACACAGACATTTTCTCCAAAATTAGCAAATATAATACACAGCAAAGTGTGAAGTGCATACAGGAATACAAATGTAGATACTACATTAACCTAATGGATCTATGATCTCATTTGCATCTGCTGTTAATTGGTAGCATTAGAAAAAACTCCTAAGGAGACTTGTCCATTAAACTGAAAGATATGTTTCGGGTAAATGGTGGTGAGTCTGGTAAGGCTTTGCAATTTTTCCTGTTAATCAAAGTAAGTGTCTCATTTAGTGAAATTAGGCTTAATTAGGTTGATTAATCCAGTATTCATTTGTCATTGTGACTAAATAAAAACACCCAATTGGATCTTAATAAAAATGGTACTCAAACAGCACATCACAGTTTCTGCTCTTCCACATGGCTTCTGCTCACATCCCTGTGTCTTAGCAACATCAAACCAGAGGTCACACCCCTGCATTTGAGCCAGTCAAACTATGTGGCACAATGTAACTATAATTACAGTCTTTTTCTTTTTTTTTTTTTTCAAGCGTTTCCCCTAAGCTGAAATGATTCCAGATCAGCAAGACTGTTGAATGAATGAATTCTGGAATCGCATTATAGCAGGGGTGATTGGTGGTAATTGTTGCCATGCCAACATGCCCCCCTTCCCAAGTACCCAAATACCAGCCCACCCCCTACAGCTCAATTACCCCTGCCCTCTCTCTTGGGACTGAATATACAGTTGGAGATGTGTGAGTGTGTGTATGTGTGTGTGTTTGCAAATGTGTTAGAGTAATTGTATCCCTACAAATCCCATATCTCTTGGGACTGTGTATACAGTTGAAAATCACACATTCCACCTTTCATACTGTGGTTTAATAAATAGAAACAATATTGAAAAAAAAAATTGCACGAAAGCTGAATGTGTGATTTTAAAACCAGCACATTTCACACACACTGTAAAATTAGGAGGTGGCTCTAATGAGTGATGTCTGTGTAGCCTCAGCTGTAGGACTTTGTCCTTTTGTATCCTTATGCTAATCTGGCCTTTTGCTTTGGTGGCTGTGAAAGATGAATCTCATAATGGTTTATGATTGCTCACTGACATTTCCATATGGCAGATGAATGGTGTGGCAGCACAGTCATGTCTGGTAATGTAATTTTTTTTCATTGGGCACATTTTATGCATTCTGTCTATTCTGCTCCAAAAACAAGCCAAACTCTCTATTAGATAGTGAAACTGAAATTAGGACTAAATTGTTGCTATATTACATGATAACATTTCTATATATTTTGGTCTCTTGCAAGAGAGTGGCAGACAAGTTTGTGACACACACACATTCACATAAGAAAATCTGAGCAGAAGTGATGCTCACATCCTTGAGGGTCTCGCTTCTTCCTCTGACAATCCACACTGCTGGGTGGGAGATATGTAAACTGTGAGCACTTTGTTGTATTGATCTGACACTAATGCCCTCCACACATCTCTTTTTTCCATCTCTCTACCCCCACTCCTTCTCGCTTCTCCTCTCCCCTTCTCTGTGATGACAAGGATGGGATTACTGCCCCAAAATCACATCCCTGTGGATTTCAGGGATAGAGAAAGGAACCCAAGCTGGGAGAAAGACGTGTGTATTTGTGTGTGTGTGTGTGTGTGTGTGTGTGTGTATGGGGGGGTTCCCCCTGTGAAGGCCCTCCCACTGACATGAGGGTCTACTAAATCAAGGATCATAAGTCTGTATGCCTCTCTTGCACCCTTCCCCCATTTCTAACACCAAAAGATCTTACACTTCAGAGATTTTCTTTCCAGTGAAAGACATACTCATGTGGACTCAAGACTAAATTTAGGATTTATATCTGTGCAAATTATTACAATTTTTGTCCTCACATTATTATAGGCTTGGCATTTTGTAAAAGTATTTTTTTCATGTTAGGAAAAATGTAAACTTTTATCACATCTAAATATTATGTGTTTAACGCTGATCACGATGCAGACGTGGACGATTTTGCATCAATGCAATGGCAGACCATAATCGATTACAACAGAGGTTTTAAACTGGCGGTCTGCTGCTGGTGGTCCATGACATGCACTTTTACTACTGTAATCACTAACTTTTTTTTTTTTTTTTTTTAAAGCTTGTTTTGAATGATTTGGGCATCTTTTATGAATGAATGAATGTAATACAAAAAAACTCTCTCACACTCATACTGCTTTGTCTAAGTGGTAGTGCCTGGGACAGAAGCAGTTGAAAACCCCTGAATTCTGGCTCCGGCATAAAGTTAAAAAGAACATCCTGGTAGCAACTATGGCTGCCCAATCTGCCTGAAGGTTCACTCCTCTAATATATATATATATATATATATATATATATATATATATATATATATATATATATATATATTAGAAGGAACCTTTATATATATATATATATATATATATATATATATATATATATATATATATATATATATATATATATATATATATATCACTGTAAGCTGGCTTGTTAAACGACCGACGCTTTCATCCTGTTTAAATAAATAAACCCAGGGCATGTGGATCAGACTGTGCATGTAAATAGCAGTGAGGTCTCCTATGGCGTAGTGTTTGTTTTTTGCCAGCGCTGATTTGTGTCACTGTGACAGTCTTTCCTCAGGCTATAGAGTTTCTCCAGCGCCCGTCTCATCCGGTCCAGCGCCTTAAGTGGGGGCTCCCCAATCATGCCCACACCGTGAGCGCACAGAAAAGCTGTTATTTAAAGCTGCCTTATTTACTTGTGTAAGAACGTTGCACCTGCACGCCAGAAACCCGTAGATTTTGATGTAACAGCTGACCGAGGCGCCAACTAACCTCCCAGAATAACAAGCCCGCACGCACGCGTGGCAGCGGCGCTCACCAATAAGAGCGACTCCACGGCCCCCCCGCGGACCACGTCACCATCCCCCGACCAATCAGATTGCGCTCGGGCCGCACAGAGCTGCCCGCCCCGCCCCCCGCCAGTTTTGGCGATGCGGAGCTGCTTCAGGTGTGTCTGCTGAAGGTTACGCGGACGGACGGTCCGGTCTCGCAGGTAAGCGCGGGTTTACCAGTTTGCGGCTTTACCGGTTATAGCTTTATCACATTTATTTGCAGAGCGGGGGTTTTGTCGGGACGCGCGAGGACACCACGAGACTGTGCGCGCGCGAGAAGAGGGAGCCTGCAGCTGATGTACCGCAGTGCAGAAACAACATTACGGGCTCTTTCCACCAACAGGGCTGAATGTTGTTCTGCTTGCGTTGGACCCCCTGTGCCCTGTGAAGTGGCCACTTTACTGGATGATCGTTCATTATTTTAAGGTCTGTGCCTTGTTCCTATGTCGTTTGTAACGGCTGCACGTCCGCATCCCTCCTCAAGGCGTGTTTTTGGCACAGTTGGATTTCGCACCTGTGCGCGCTCACTAGTGGATATGAGTAACTAAGCGTCACGAAATGCTTGTCATGGTTATGACATTAGGCTCGTGTTTTTCCCTAAATAAATTGATATGAGTTCATGCACATGTTTCTAAAACCCAATTTCATGCAAGCTCATACTAAAATATTAATTAACGTTATTTTCGCTCGGGATTTGGTGTGCATTTATAACGGTCTGGCATTGCACACGACTGGTAGAAAGGTCTGTGGAGGTACATCGGCAAGTTTGAGGTTGGCTGACATTTCTGCATGGCCTATGAACAGACATTAGGGGTTTGAATGTGTTATATGTCGCTGGTGCGCCCCGCTGTAATGCCCGTGCTGAAATGAGACTAGATGACTTTCCTTATCTTCTCCGACAGAGAGATGCTGCGAGCCAGCAGGTGTAATGGAGCCTGTTTGGGTTCTAAAATCACCTCCCACACTGGATAACGCATATAGGATTTAGGGATTTAAAAGCTGCATGCTTTATAGTGTAAATACGTCACGCTTAGAGCTTTTGATATTTACCTGACTATCAAAAGTTGGCACTAAAATAAGATGGAGGTGAAGCTACATACTAGTCCATCAATACCAGTATTACAAGCGGGCATTGTGCTCTCTGTCTGTGTCTGCTCATAAATCAATGGTCTATAGACTAACAGTCTGGATTGCACTGTGAATTTTTTTAAATAATTAGCATTATTCTTATCTACCTCTTATTCTTATCTACCTCTTATCAGAAAGCTCAAACTGAAATTGTATTAGTTAGACTATTATAATTGGCTATGAATGTCTTAGTTTTTAATGAACACTGTTGTAGTGGACAAAATAGTTTGTATGGGGATTTTTGGGATATCACAATGGAAACTGAACAGATCTATAGATATAATTTAATGGATTGATTCAACATAAGATCTCAAGCAAAAAGTTTGCTTTGATTACTACAAACTTTACTATCGGTCTTATAGCTTTATAGTCTGGACTGCACTGTGGATATTTTTGCAAGAGTTATTACGCTGAAACTGATTTATCAGTTAGACTACATTAATTGCGTATCTCTCCCTAGTCTAGACTGTGTCCTCTCGAGATAGCATAAGACCCTTCTTAGGCGGCCATCTTGCCTCCCTCCCCTTTGCCTAAGGGTAGTCCACAAAGTCTTAAGACATTGAGGAGAGAAGAAAGCTCTTCTTTGCGGCTCCTGCTGGGATAAGGCTTATGCCTTCGTGTTTTCTCTCAGGGGGGAGGTGATTATGCTGGATGGTCGGCCTGAACTCATTACATTAAGGTCACCGCAGCCGGGGTGGGAATCACGTTTGGGGAAAGAACACGTCTTGAGGAATTGTTTTGGGAATTTTACATTGAGATGACTTTGCCTGAAGCTTCTCCACTGGTGTGACCCTTTCCTGTAATGTTATTCTACTGTCATGCCAGCATGTCACACCTGGAGGCCAAAATTGTGGCTTTAGTAGGGACCTGTTGCCCCTGGCACTTTAAAACAGCAGGCACTTGTAATGGGTAAATGTCAAAAGCAGCAAGTCCTGAGCTCTTTCAGTGCACCACTCACATCTGTGATGAAATGGTGAACATCATCCTGTGTTCTAAATGTTTGAAAAGGACATGGGTTAGAGCTTCATCAGTTTGTTGTTTTATCTTGCTAGGACTCCACTTTGCATATTAAAGTCCAGAGCTTTAGCTGAGCATGTCTGTACTGTCTTTCTATCTGATTTGTTATTAGTTTGTATAAATTTATTCATTATCTGAACAGCTTAATCCCAATCGGGGTCCAAAGCCTATCCCAGAACTTCAGATGTGAGGTGGATACCAGTTTGTATGAATTATACATGAAATGGAATTTCAGCCATGCTTGATGTTTTAAATGTGCACATTTCAAACTTGGTGTAAGATGTCTATTTGCAGGTGGTATGATTAGTTTGATTTCAGAAGTATCAGGGTTATCATTTGAGACAGATTTGATGTCTGATATTATGCGCAATACTTGTCTTGGGATTACCAAAAGAGACTACACTTCCCACGCAGCTTATTCCTTGTGGACTGGGACTGTTGACATAACGGATACTGCTGTGATGCTTGTAATGCTGCTGTTCAACAGAGATGCCTGCCTTTCATCAGCTTAGGAATGTCCTGTTAAAATGAAGCATATATGAGGCACTTGACGTGTGATGGAGATCGTGACTTCACTTCCTTGAAGTTCACTGTCTGCTTAGTCTGCCCACTCCCACAATATAATCATAACACTGCAGTCCACTGGAGGCTGGTGTATGACCCTCACTGGGAAATGTATTAGGAAACGAAAGTCACTCTCTGGATAAGATTGTCTGCTAAATGGTTTAATTAGCCCTCATTAGCCCTTATTACCTAATAATGTTATATAATGTAGATTGTATAGAGCCAGTTGGGATGCAGGTTGAAGTGCAACTTTAAAGATGTATGCATTTATATATTAAATATTAAACTGGCCTTTACCTTGACCGTATTGTCGGTACAGTCTTTAAGTGCTGTGGTCTAAGTGACTGAAAACCTGGGTTAGGGACTTGAATCCCAGGAACTTCAGCTGGACATCTGAGCAAGGCCCTTTGAAATGCCCTTGGTCCATTCGAAAGGGCTGTGGACTTTCTCCAATAAACTCTATGAGCTGTTTTGTTGCTCATGGACTATGCCTAGCCTTGGACTGAGCCGTAGTACCAATGGAGATTTACCATTCAAACTCTAAGTCTAGGACTAGGCTTAATCCTTGACTGGGAAGTTGGCCCTATATGTGCTCCCTTATTTTGTTGAAACTGGACCTACATCTTATATTACACAGCAGACTTGCAGATTCCAAGTTGTTTGGGCATACAAAAAGACTACAGACGTAACTACTCTTACTGTATCTACTCTACTGTATCTTACTCTATCTCATTAAAATGTATAGATCTGGGTGATACGGCCTACAAATAATTTTGTGTTCTTAAGGCTGTAACACAAAACAGTAGATATATCTTGATATTTTAAAATCTCATCTAAAGCTCATCTAATATTTTTGCTGCAAATAATTACACGAGTATGATGATAATTGTCTCACAGTGTTTCTGCATTAAGACATTCTTGTTTATACACCTAACCAGTTGAACCGATTCATTTTTCCGACCAATTGGTAAGAAACCTCCTTCACTCTCTGCAGACTCTTCCCCATTTTTTCCAGATAAAAAAACCTGCACAAAAACACTATAGCATACAAACACACTTGCCCAGGAGAGTGATCTGGGATTGGAGAAGGAGTGTTATATATACATACACATATGACGTTTTTTATGTCTGAGAGAGAAAGAGAGAAGTGAGTGGAAGAAGTGAAATGCCAAAGTGAGTTTTATGCCTGGGGCTTTAAAAATAATGTCACAATTTGTGCTTGATGTTTGTCGTTACTGTCATTTACTGCATCCTGCATGGAACATGCCATGACATATTGTTTTGAGTGTATTGTATACCATATGGCACAGCACTTTTAGCTTTTATCATATGTGCTGTTTAGAGAGCCTTAAGGATTAGAATATGGTCATGAAAGCAATATGGAAGGTTTGTTAGATACAATTAATAATATATGAATTTGGAGTGACGGTTGTCTAGTTGTAAGATACTTGCCTCTGGATGTTATGGGTTCGAATCTTACATGCAGCACTACCATCAGTGTGTCCCTGAGCAAGACCGTTAACCCCAAGATGCTCGCAGGTAAACTGCCCCTGAAAATGAGGAAAACAGAAGTTGGTCTTGAATAAGCGAATCTGCTAAATGCCATAAATGTAAATGTAGGTTTATGAGTGTAATATACTGTATGTATATTTCTGCTTCCCTTCCCTTCTCATTTTTAATAATTTGAAATGCATTTAAATGTTTCTAACATAGGTTATTGAATTATTATCACTGGAGTATCTTCCCTGATTTTCATATCCATCTCTAGATTTTAGTAAACATTTACAGATCTAGATCATATATCAGTATGGCCTCTGATGTATTATTCATCTCTATTATTTGGAGACTTGTTAGACTGCAGAAGTACATAACGCTGGAGTATATTTATAACCTCAATTTTGATGGCATTTGTTCTGCTATTCAACATATTTATGGGGGTTCGCGTGATTTAAGGCTGTCACTGGACGGAGATAAGTGATAACACGTCAGGCCTGTAGGGTTTGAATGAAAGCTTTGGCATTTGGCAGCAAGGCACTGACTGCAGCTTCGCTCGTTTATCTATGTGCTGGACACTGTGTATAACAAAAGGGATGAGGTCTGACTCACACATGACCCGCTCCAGCAAAGCACAATTAGCCCGGATGCATGAAGGCTGCAACGCTAAACGGAGGCACGCACATGCCAGATGACGCACACTCTGTATGACGCTCTGTGTGAGGAGACATGTGAGCCTGTGTTTTGGTGTGTGCTGCCGATTAGTCAGCGCTTTCAGCAGCTTCGATCAATACGCTCATTAATGGAGGGAATGAGAAAGTAATGGATCCTTTTCTCTCTCACATACGCCTCACCTTAGTGTGTTTAAAGAGAGTCTGGTTAAAGGGGGTTTTTGTCATGAGATTTGGAAAGTCTGTGTGCTTGTGTGTTTCCTGGATATTAATGTGAAGGAAACCTTGGCTATAAGATTGTGTGTCTGTTAGTTTGTGTGTGATTTTTTTGCATTTTTGTTGTGTGTTAGGGAGAGAGAGAGAGAGAAAGAGAGAGAGAGAGATATTCAAAGTTGAGTTGACGGTGTGTGTATGTGGGGACATGGCTGTAGGTGGATGTGAGAAAACATTTTCTGTAGAAAAGATCCAGCTCTAAAAGAGTTGGTTAAAGGAAGGGTTTGGTGTAGCTGTAGTGTCATTTAGATCTACTAATGATGGAAGTCAATGGAAATACCTCACAAATAAAGGAAGGTGAGTGAGAAATAATTGAAGGGAGAAAGATGGAAAAAAGAGAGGGAGAGGTGGGTGAGAGGAATGAAGATGAGAGAGAAAAGGAGAGATAGATACACAGAGAGAAGTGGGGAGAGGAGGGAGAGAGTAGGGCTGCGCGATATGGACCAAAAATCATATCTCGATATTTTTTGGTAAATGGCGATATACGATATATATCTCGATATTATTTTGGGTGAAGTAATAACAAAAACCAATTCTGGGTCGAAGCCACATGTACCAACTGTCACAGGGGCACTTTTATTAAAAACAAACTAAAATATATATTGAATAAAAATGCTTTGTGATTAAAAAATAAAATGTTAGTATAACAGATATAAGGGCGATAAACTATAACTTGCGTTTAACCTACCTGCCGCTGTTCCTCTTCCTCCGTCATCTTCGGTAATCTACTTTGCACGCAAGGCCATTTAACACATCGAGAGGAAAAAAGACTTTCGAGGGAGGAAAAATATAGTTTGCACGCAATATTATCACAACCACGCACTCGACTCTTAATTTTGTGCTCTCGAGTTTCACATTTGCGCTTGCGATTTAGTTTAATTTTACTGCAAAATAAACTATATCGATATAAACGATATTGTGTAATCCTATATCTCGTATGAAAATATATCGATATATTTTAAAAACTCGATATATCGCCCAGCCCTAGGAGAGAGAGAGAAATATATCGAAAAATGTGGAGAAAGAAAAAGTGATGGAGGGAGAGACGGAGAAAGAAAATGAGAAAGAGAGAGATGTAAAAGAGAGGGAGAGATGGTGGGTGAGAGAGATATGGAGAAAGTGAGAGAGATGTAGTCTGTGAGAAAGAGAGAGAGAGACGAAGAGAGAGAGAGTTTGGTGCGTGTGTGGGGGTGTCAGTATGGTGACTATGCTCTTTACCCACTCTTTCATGCTTTTCACTCTGATTTGTCTCTCTCGCTGTGAGCACCTGAGACTAATGTTATAAAGGCAGTCCTGCGACATCCCGCATCTCCACCTTCTACTCCAAATGTGTCATGTTACACGCTGAAGCCTGCAACACCCTCCACTACACACACACACACATGCAGAAACGAGTGAGATGTCAGAGGGAAGGTCTTTCTTTCTACTGGTCTGCCTCATACTGTCGCTCTGTCACTATTCTACCTCTCTCGCAGTGGGATGCACTGTTTCAGTACTGATATGGGATATGGGTTCAGTACTGACTAAGACGGCTGGAGCGGGTATCAGTTGGCCGGTCCGTGGGGCTGATCTCATCCACTTGTTTATGCTACTTGTCGGAATCATGATTCACTTTATCAATTTGTTTGCATAAGTAAAAAAGTGAAAAGTAAGTGATGCTTTTTCAAATGAAAAATGTGAATAATTAATTTAATGCAAATATCTAAAAATAATACAAGAAATACTTCCCCCACTCAGACTGCTTAGTGGTGGTCCCTCGGACAGAAGCAGTTGAAAACCCCTAAATTATATAATGACACTGCTTGGTGATTTTCTGGCTATGGCATAAAAATTCAAGTTAAAAAGAACATCCCGGTACGGGCTATGGTAGCACAGTCTGCTTTCAATGTGACAATGTAGAAAAATTGATGGCATGCATCGCGATGCATCAAGATATCACACAGAATCGAATCATTCACCTAATAATCGTAATCAAATCTAATCGTGAGACCAGTGAAGTTTCAATTACAGTACAAAAGTAAAGTGAAAATGTTGACCAGAAAACATTTGTTCTGTAATTTCTTTAAAATCAAAGTGAGTGATTATTTGTCATTGTGAACACACCACAGCACAGCACACATAACGAAATGTGACCTTTGCATTTGACCCATCCATGAAGGAGCAGTGGGCAGCTGACATGGGCAGCACCTGGGGGTTCGTACCAACGACCTTCTGATCACGGGGCGAACTCCCTAACCGTTACGCTATCAACTGCCCCTAACTACTGTAATCTAAAAGACTACAATTGTACTGATACCATCCAAGCTGGGCCATCCATGCTAACTACTCAGTTGTGCATGTGTGTGTCTTATTTTAATAATAAATAATTTATTACATTTAGATGTATCTGTATTTGTTGCATTTAGTTTAACAAAGCTAAGAAAGCAAGGTTTAAGTCAATTTCATGGTTTGCTTAGACATAAAAGAATGATCTCAGCCTCTTCCACAGAATGAGACATGCAGCTTATTAATGAAGCGGTATTATCAGATCAGTACTCAGTATCATCTGATACACAAAGCCCTGGTATCTCTCTGTCTGTCACACACACACACACACACACACACACACCCTTCCTCTCTCCATCTGTATCTTCCAGCTAACTGAAGATGGCAGCTCCACTGATACTTTGACCCCTAAATATCTCATTAAGCTAATCATCTTGAATGCTTGTCTTCCTCTAATGGAAAACAGAACTCTTACTTCCCTGTTTTTCTTATTCCAGACTGAAGATGGCCAAGATTGGGGAGACGATATTATACTTGCGTCACTCTTCGTTTAAAACCTAAATTTATTCATTAGGACAGAGGAGCTGAAGAGTGCTTTAGGTTATCTAAGATGTTCCTCTTCGATAAACAGTCTGATTCTTTTCAGGCTTGCAGATTGTCTATCATGGTTGTTCAAATGCCACTGTGATGCTGCTGCAACATTCAGATTGCTGTGCTATCCAATTATGATAATGAACTTATGAGTGAAACTCTGGTAATTGGTTCACTGCTGGAAGTAACTCACCTGTATGCCTTTCATTTACATATGACATATAAGACATGGCACTTCTGCTCTGTGTAATACTTTGCAGGATGTTCAGATAGCATTTGGATTACTCTCTACATTCTTCAGCCATCTAACAGGACATACCGTAGTCTCTAACAGACATTTGGATCATATCTTTGTTCTAAATGGGTTAACGTGGCTTTGATATTGGAAAGTTGGGAAGTTGGTGCTTGGCACTGAAGGAGATTTAGTATTTTTAGCTCTTAAGGGAGGTCTTAAGGGAAACGAGGAACAGATTTAGAAGTCGATTACGGAGGATTTGCCCTTCTAGTGCTAATTTCAGTTAGAGGATATTTCACTGATTTCAGTGTCTCTAGGCAGGTTTACTGTGTCACTACAATTAGGATATTTAGGACAGGCCTTACCTGAGCAAGAGATTGATCGTTTGGAGGCATTTATTTGTTAGTCACATCTTTGGTCCTGATTCTTTTTTTTTTTAAATATAGACATTTCAGGAGAACCCATAGGTTAAGGATGACTTGGTACATCCTAATATAGGATAAACTATGCTGCTTTTTTGGGGACCTTTGGGTTCATACTAACACTTTGAGAGATGACATTAATTACCGTATTGTCCAGTACTTTTTCAATGGGCCATATGCAGAATGTCCACCGTTCGATCCGGAAAGCAGAGCTCTGTTTTTCACTTTGGTACGAGTCTGGTGAAGGACAGTGGTTTCCCCGGTAGCCTGAGGTAATAATATGAAACCAAAAAATATTTTTAAAAAAGGTAATACATTTCTTAAGTTAATAATAGTATTGGTGTCTGTGTTTTATTATTTTTCAAAATCATAATCATGTCAAGAATGCTGAAATATAGTTATCTTGTCTTTGTTTTATACTGGTGAAAAACAAGTGACATCACGTTCATCAAAAGTCAGAACAAACCTAATGAAACAAATGGTCAATAACATCAACCTCTGCCAGCTGGGATTCTGATTAGTTAGCGTTAGCAGGCTAACTTGATGAGGTAAACTTACTATATTACTACACTTATGTCAACTCAAACATAATTTTACGGCGTGCCAATTAGGATTAGTTACAGTGTGCTTGGTTGATTGTGACAAACTACATAATTGATGAAAATCAGAAAAAATACCAAACTAGTTACCAGAGACTATAGTTTTTCTATAAACCCACAGAAATCAGGTAACGTTAGCTGAGGTAACTTAGCTAGCTGATAACAACTTACCCTCATATAACCCCAAAAAATTGTCCAGGTTGCTGTCTAGTGTTGTTGACGACTTGTAGATCCAGTGGACATTGGATGCAGAGATGTAGGGAAGCTCCTGCAGACGTCTACTGTAAAACGCCATTTGTTGAAATTATTTGTGTAAAAAGTAACCGCAGAGAGAGGTTTTCCGCTATCTGCAAAGTTTCTATTCTTAACAGTGATGTCATGCCTGAAGAGAAGTCACCTGTTTCACAAACAAAGAACCAATGTTGCGCATAAGGCCCATACCGTCACATTTGACATTTAACCATTTTGTTATTAGCTTTTAATGATTTGAGTCCAGCATAAGCTCCAATACAAATTAAACAAAGCGGTATGTAAGAAATTTGTATGCTGTTGATTTTCACCAGTCCATTTCTTTAAAATATTTGGTACAAGAAAAGACAGTTCTAACCAGAAACAAGGCCGCCATGAAATATAAGCACATGGCCAAGCATGATAAGGGAATTATCGGCAGAGGCCGATATCCAGTATTTTCATGCTCACATCTGCCGATACCGATGGCGATAAATGAGGAAGCCAGAGCGCAGGTGAAGTTGTGCGCGTAAAGACAAGATATTTTGATTAAGTTCAACAGCGAACTCAGAATTCTGTCTGACATTTCTAATGCAGTGCCAAGTCAAGCAAGTGTGAAAGCATTGAAAGAGTTGAGCAAAGTCAAGAAAAGTATGATAAGAGCGCCTTACCTACCATACTAATAAGTGCGGTAGTACACAGCTCAGGACACAGCCCCTTGTGCGAGCTCATATTCACTAAGTGAGGCAAACGTGATTTAGTTGAATTTTTTGGTGTGTGTGTGTGCAGGCAGAGTTGAGCACATAAAGACAAGAGATTTTGCTACCGAATGTTCCACTGCCTGCTTAGAATTTTGCCACAAAATAAAATACATTTTAAGACAAGACGCAGGCCGTATAAGATCCCATCTCCGACTTTGCCTTACCGATGTACAATAAATGTGTCAGCAAATATAGGCTGAAAATATCGGGCAAATCTACGCATTGCTCCGATGCCAGTGACTTAATAAAAGCAATTATCGGCCGATTCCGATATGATTCCGATATTATCATGCATCCCTAGTGCTAAACATGGAAACTCATAGCTGTGTCATTTTTTATGACTACATCTCGTTCTTAGAATGTCCTTTTATGCCACTACTTTTTAATGGTGCATTCACAGCTGCACATTCACTGTGTCCACGCGATGTCACATGCAGAGATTCAGAGTTTGCTCAAACCCCAGCCTAGCAACCGCAGATGTCATATTTCTCTTGCAAAGTCTTCATTATACATTTCTGTTACCCAGTTCTCTGCTGCCAGACTAAAGTTGTGGATCGATAGTTTTCTCTCACCAGTGGCTCCAGTGATGAACAGAAGTGCATTTAAGCCCACGAAAAAACCCATCACTGGGGAAACAGGAGGGGGTCACAGCCCTAAAACAGCACTCAGGGATCCATCCAGTCCTTGGACACTAACCCCTATTCCATTTATTCTTGTTGAAATGCATCGATGTAACAACCTGGGTGCCATAAAAAGTGATAAATGTGTTCTATAATTCTCTCAGAGGCCTAAATATCCACGGCTGTGCTGTAAGTGGGTAATTTTTGTGTTTACTCAGACACTGTGCTATTTATTTTGAATGTGTTACACTTCAAACTGACATGAAATCTCCATCACTTTCTCCTCCCTGAGCCAGCTTTCTAAGACAGCTGTTTGTTCATGTTATTTTTAATGATGGCTGTGGCACCTGATTCGTCTGTGTTGTTAGTTTAATCCTGCTGTCGTTCCAAAAAACAGTGCCAAAGTTTGCTAATGACATACTGCGTGTAAAGAATAAGTGTAAAGGTTCATAATGGGTTGATTGTGAAAACTGGGGAAAATTTTTGCCCACCACAGCTACTGTGAGCTTAATTAAAAGTGATCCTCGCGTGTGAGGAGGCAAAGTGGTCTTAAATGTGTGTATGTGTGTGTGTATGTGTGGAGATGTCAGCTTGGTCCTTGGCTGGCTGGTCTCTGTGTTCTTGGCGAAAGCAGCAGCCCTGACAGAATTTCCCTTTGAAGAGCGCATTGATGTTGGAACATTAGCATTCGTGGTGGGCGAGAGCGACAAACAGGTCGCTTCGCTGTTCCACATCATGTTGCTCGGCGTCCTCACAGAAGCTCAAAGGTCTTCCACGCTTTCCCTCCATGCTGCTGAATACTGAATGGGAGAGGATAAAAGATACTAAGAAACCTGGGTATAACTGCTTCTACAAAACACACACTCACAGAAACCCACATTCTTACGCTCACACAAACACACACAGACACAAACAGTGAAACCTTCCTTACTGCATTCTACCAGAAAAACAAGTTCTGTGCTGCAGATTCTTGTAAACACATCTGGAACATAATTTATTCCGTGCTGGAATACAATTGTAATACTACTATTACTGCTAATACTACTAAAAAAAGTAACATGGCTTTAAAATAAATAGTTTATAAAAGTTTATTTGGCCTTACTTAGTATGTGTTTATGTGCATGAAGCACATAAATGAAAAAAATCAGAATAACTCGAGTTTAGTCATTTACATTATTCATGCAACAATCGTCTCCTTTTTTGTTATATTTTTTGTGTCTTCCTGTTCAGAAGTGTAGTGTCCAAATGAAGAAATGTGCAGTTTATTATATTTTCTACATGTTCTAAGAGGGCAGCTAAAGAAAGAACATTTCTGACAGGACAAAATTAAAGATTTAAACAAAATTAACTTTTATGTATTTATGTAACTTAAAAAATGCTGTAGGTTGTGTAGATGAAATAGTAATATCAGATTAATAAGTCAAGGTCCAGGAATGATTGCAGTGAGAATTTTCCCAGCTGTACTGAATGCACAGAAAGCATGAATCTGGCTTTGGAAGTAGCAGTTTGACGGTTGGGGTTTTCTTTGTAGGTGCTCGCCAACCTTTATGAGCTGAATGTATTGTCTGGCGGAGGCTGTATTCCTGGGGTCATGCTCTGTTCCAGGTAATAACAGGTTCAGCAGAAGCAGGTAGATAAATGAGCATTATTTATACTGGGTTTTGACAGGAGGTTAATTAGTTGTAAATAGGCCGATATGTGTGTTAAAGATGAGAGAGCAGTGTAAAAACAACTATACTGCGGATGTGTAATGGAGGCTACAGATGTTGATGTTGACCCTGTGAGAGTTGTGTGGGTCAGAATGTGTTGAGGACACTGTAACTTGTGAAAGTGGACTTGGTGTCTGAGCTACTGAGGTTCTGCTTTGCTGAGCAAGAGTCTTTGTAAGTAGGGATGTTTTAATTTGAGGCAGGGTCTAACAGGGCTGGACAATTAACCGAAAATTAATCGACAACGACATTCAGAACCTCAATTCTTAAAAGTGAAGTCTGTGAATACTGTTCCCCGTGTCTGTTCCTAGGAAGGTGAAAGTGAGTGATTATTTGTCATTTTGAACACAGCACAGCACACAGTGCATCACAACGAAGTGTGACCTTTGCATTTGACGGATCTGTGAAGGAGCAGTGGTAGGCAGTGCTTGGGGACAGTACCTTGCTCATGAGTACCTCATGGGTACCTTTACAGGTCCAGGATTTGAACTGGCCACCTTCCGATGACGGGGCCAAGGGTCACGGTCAGGTTCCCATTTTAATAAGTGTTATCCTTTTATTAGTTTACCAAATAAATAAATGCTACACTTAAGAAGTCTTGAGACTTCTGACCTTCAGACTGTCAGTGTATGTCATTCTCGAGAAACCAATCGAACCCAAATCCAAAGCCTTACGCTCATCCTATCCTTGAAACAAGTGATTCATGATTGATTGGTTACTGATTGTGGCTTTGAAGTCAGGTGTGGCGTCAGAATGCTCTGTGCTTTCAGAGGAAGGAGACCGGGAGTGGAGACGGTTCCGCATGGTAGATGATTTATTTAGGGTCTGTAATGGTTGTACGGAAGGAGAAGAGCAGCGGGAGTTGAGGCACACTGCACAAGTGGAGCGAGTGCTAAAAGCCTTATCCTCACCCAGATGGATTTAACTAAGCAACACAGAGGAAGATCAACTGGAGCACAATACAGCAAGACCAGAATGATGTGATGGAACTCACATCCTCACATCTCACATCACCCTAGCTGCGACCTTCTGTGAAAATGGCGATGGGTAAAATCTAAGGCATACATTAAAAAGCAGGTATGACAGATATGGTTTATTAATATGTATCCTTGCAGGAAGAGGATCTCATGGCTTTTAAGGAAGGAGTCAGAGGTGATGTTCCTTTTAAGAAGGACTGTCAAGCAGGGCCTGTCAGCAGCGTTTTAGCTTACTGGAAATGATTCTTAGTTGAAGAGCTTCCTTCCTACCTTTTGTAAAATCAATATTAATCAGTAGTCTCTGAACAACAGATCATTAGTTCTAGGGAGAGACCAACTTTATTTGCTGAAGCTTTTCAGATGTTTTGTCTCATTGGACGTCACCAGGTTATCAAAAGGCTTTTGTGAGGCGTATGATTCAGGCAAACAGACATTTAGAACCTCCCATCAACCTTATTTTGTTTATGTGCATCAGTGGGGTGGTGGTGGTGGTGGCGGCCTAGTGGTTAGGACACTCGCCTCGGGACCAAGAGGTCATCGGTTCGAATCCTACCTCACGCAAGATCCTTAACTCCAAGTTGCTCTCAGGAAGACTGACCCTGAAATTAGGAAATAGAAGTCGCTCTGGATAAGAGCGTCTGCTAAATGCCGTAAATGTAAGTTATTGTGTGTCTTCATGAACTGTCCTCGTAAAAACATACAACATTGCATCTTCCTTTGCATTCAACCTAAAAAGCATATAAAGTAAAGGCAATGAAAGTGGTGATATGGGGCAATTGTGGTTCAGTTGTTTAAGAGAGTAAACCTCGGCATCAGCGAAAATCAGACTAGGGTTTTCAATCAGGGAAGAAACTTAAAAAACACAGACGAGCCCCTGAGCAGGACCCTTAAGCCCAAATTGCTCCAGAGAAACTGTCACTATAATTAGGATATGGAAGTCACTCTGGATAAGAGTGTCTGATAAATGCCATAAATGTAAATGGGATACTGATTGGAAGTCAAATCCCCCAGCTCCAGTTTGGGCTGAAGTTGTTTCTTAGTCCATTTAAATTCTTGCATTTATATGAATTCAAGCATGTCCAAAGCAAAGCTAGGAGCACACAATTTGCTGTAACGAGCATGAAGAGCTTCCCTGGCTCTCATTCCGAGTATTTTTTTCAGCAAACATCCAGCCTACTTTAAATCACTTTCCGCTTCATTGTGATGAAGATTTAATACCCGTCGAAGCACAGAGCTTTTTGGCAAGACAACTGAGTGGGTTGGTGCCTTTACTTTTTTGCCCACATCCACCTCATTTCCTGGTAAAGAAGACATGGTTATATAAACGGGTAATCTGAAGACAGAAAAGGGCTCCCTCCTCCTCACTCTTTACGTGTTCTAATTTTGCGTCCCCTCTGTAAGCAGTTGACTTTGAGTATCGTTATCAGCTTAGATGTAACTGCCTTGTGGTTACAATTCCCCTGATGTCATGTGTTGCCATGCATACTTATAATGCAAGAAAAGTTGTTTATTCCTTCTATATTGCAGTCTGTACAATCTAGAATGACTCAAAGTCAGCACATTCAGAAGATATTGCCAGTTATTGATCTCATAGATTTTAAAACCAAAAGTGAATTACTTTCATTAACTTTCCTTAGCTATTCTGTTATAACTACTCAGTCTTGTCTCGGACTGAGCCTTATTGGTACTTGGTCTTGTTGTGAAATCGGATGAAGAGGACTCAGGATTTTATTTTTCGACCCCAGCTCTTTGAGACAGTTTATTAATTAGTGTTTTAATAACTCAGAATCCCTTTAACTTACAGAAACCACACACATATCATTAGAATCATAAGACTTTGAACTTACTGCACATTATATTCATTCCTCTGTATGTAAAATAATTTCTGAGTAAATCCATACACAAAAACTGAAGTAACTGCGTAAAAACGCATTAATGACATTATTCACGATGTAAATACACGTGTCAGCACTCGCGACTCTCATGTGGAACACCATCATGCACAAAAATGTAGTTCTCTTCCAGAAAAGCCAAAAGCAGCTCATTTTATAGACCAAAATATGACCAAATCGACTTAAAATTGCTCAAAACTTTAGCATTTCTTTATTTTCAGTTGATCAGAAAATAGTTTCTTTATTTTATAATGTTAGAGAGTAATCAACAGGGAATAATTATAGAAAAACGCATTGTTTGTTATCAAATAATTTTATTATCTATCCAGATAGATACCAAATGGATAAAGAAGTGTTTCCGCCTGACTCTAACTTTACAGTACTGAGCCATAGAATGTCTCTGCATAATAACAACTCTGCAAGCCAATAAAACAGTGAGTTTGATCTTCAGGAGTGTTCGCTATTGTTTGTTGAGTTTAACATTTGATGTGATCAGTTTGGATAACAGCTTCCACTCAAGCGATTTCCTCATTATAGATATGTAAGAGAGAAAGATTGAATAAACATGTTTAATGTGGCTTACTGTATGTTGTTTGCTTTGTTTAGGCTTTGCATGTTCCACTTATTTGTCATGTGGTGTAAAACGTGCATTGGTCCTGTCTCGGTCTCGGTTTAGGTGGTCTTGACCCCAACTCTAGTTATTAGGCCTGACCAATAAAAGATTTTGAAGAATGACAAAAATTCTGATTCAGATTTGTGTGTAGTTCTCACCAAATTAAGACCAAATTATACAGTTTAGGAATAAAGTTATTTTACTGAGTATTAGGAACAATGTCTAAAAGTATAACAAGTCATATATAGTTTTGATACATAAATAATTATTCACTGTATAAGCAACAATAATGTGGTCGACAATATACTTGAAGGATCAACACTGATTTACTGGCAAATAGCTGATATTGTCTGATAATATTGACTTGGCTAATACTAGATTTTTTGGTCAGCCTCTTTCTGGAAATTATGATACAATAGACCTGAAATCCTTTTTGCAACATTTTAATTTATTGGAAGTTTTTCTTCCCTGTTGTTCACTTTGATTAATTTATTTTCTGTCATTGTGCATTTTTCTTATGCAGCAGTGAGAATACTACATCATCTAAAACTGGATTTTGGCTAATTAGTGATTAAAGGGTTGCGGAGGACGGGGGAGTTTGGAATGGGGGCGTATTAAACATAAATAAACAAGGCAGCATGGCCTCCTGGTGGCGTCGATGTGGGAGAAGCCCTGGAGAATACTGTAACTATCACAGTGGCATATGGTCCAGCAACACACACACACACACACACACACAGTCTGAATTAGGATCTTACCTCACTGGGAAAAAATCCCATAATGGCTCATTGTTATGTACTAGATTTTTGTTAAAAAATACATGGGCGAGAACAGTGTTTGCTCTGTTTGCTTTTCCGGCAATTGTGCTTACTCATACTCTGACCAAAACCCTTTGCCACATGGAGTGGAGCGGTGTTCTCGTCCTTGGAGATTGTGACTGCAGTGCACACTGACGATTGTAGCAGCGTTCCCAAAAGAAATGACTCTTGACGCTTCAGCTCTTCTCGCCCATGCGTTCAGCCTGTGCTTTGCAGTTTTTACACCTGTGGTCGTCTCTGTGGGCCGCCATCGTTTTACGTGATTCTCCTTCAGGGTTAGGGTGGGACAGGGGTCTGGTGTTCCACAGCCCTCCGCTGGGATCAGCAATCTGGCAACAGACGGTGAGCCGTATGCGGTGTCACAATTCCCAGAGAAGATGCAGAATGAGATTCCTTTGGGGGCGCTGGGAAATCTATGGCGTCGTTCAAACTTTAATTATTAGAAAGTTCTGAGTTAAGAGTCGGGCTAGGTATTCTCAAATAATTCTAAATTTGTTACAATACCTATTCACTTAGTGTCATGATGAGCCTTCTCAGAGAGACCTCCACTTCCTAATTACAGGCACAGTCTCGCTGGAACATCTTGCTCATAGGCCCAATGGTGGTAGTGCTGGAGGTAGAATAGAGCTAGGTCTGCACCTATGACCTATACGGAATGTGAGAATTCAACCACCATCACAGGCTAGGATATTCTTTGCACCTCTACGCTTGCGCATTTTTGTGAAATTATTGAATTGATTTCACATTGTGAATCTCAACTGTGAGTCAGTCTCACATCAATTTTTAAAACTCATTTCTAGCAGGAAGTAAGTTTCAAAACAAGTGTAAAAGCATTCCTAAATCACACATACTCACTTTACTATCCCAAATATGTGAAGTTTTCATCTTTCATAGTTCAGAAAAATAGGAAGAATTATTGACTGTATTTTGCGGCCTAGACCTTTCCCAGCCATACAGTACAACACAATGCCAGCTCTTGTGCTGCTACTGAGAAGCCACGGTGCCAGTCACGGCAAAGTTTGACAAATGTGAAACGCCCCATTATTCTGCTTTTAGCCACTATATTTCTCCTATACTCTTCTGAGTGGCTGCTGAAAAGGCCCCACTCTATTGAGCAGAGAGGAGACGTCTGCATTTGACAAGCACTCAGGCAAAAAGTCTCGCATGGGCACAAAGCACAAGAGACAATCGGCAAATTACGGGGAGTGTGTGGACGCTAAGTGGCAGCCCCGGGGTGCCCGGAAACAATGGAGATACACACTGCAAAACAGAGACCTTGAAAGCTCATCAATATCTCAATCAAACAGGGTAGGCAGGTCAGAGGAAATTGTTTTGTGTAACAGTTGCTCGGATATGGTTAGAGTTTAATGGCACTTTGAGAGCACAAATATTTACTATAAGTCTCCTTTAAAATTGTTAATTTTATTCATTGACCCACATTATTTACCCCATGGATTGTGTATTGACTTTAGCTTGAACTATACTGCTTCCAATCTTTTATTGATTGTTTATTGTAAACCATGCACATGCTGTGGTGGATATGTTATGACGCTAATAACTTAATAACGCTTCATGAGCAGAGTGTGGTTCACTGCTTTGTCATGTTGTGATGGGTCAGATCTGTCTGTCTTCTTAAGATGACACGAATATCTTAGAAGACCAGATGGCTGTTTACACATGCAGAATATGTTTTGGTATCTAAAAATACATCATATATCACAACACATGCACCACACCATAATGGATATTGCATGTCAAGAAATTCTAACATGACATTTTCTTGTGTGTCTTTTATATTATCATAGAGATATTTTGAATATATCCTATATTGTTATGATGAAGGCTTTAAAAATCAATTATTCCTTCTTGTCCGAAGCCTTTCTGCAAACAGAGTAGAATTTCTCTTTAGTGCTGCTGCCCATATTGAATAGGCCTATGTGGGTTTGTTCACATAGCATGAAAATTGCCCCATATAATGTGCTTCCTAGCCTTTATGCTTCATAAGATGCTGATGAAGCACAGTAAGTTGTAATCACATACACTGTATTAACCAGAATAACGACATAATTATATGACTTGATTATATTAAACAGTAGCAATGAAACAAAAACTGTAAAAAAACACAAAAACAAAAAAACCCCTAAGTGGTCACTCTGTGTGGTGGATAGTTGGATATGTGTAGCCTAGTGCCAAGCTCTTTATGCTGTTTCACAGTTTGCAATCTTATTACAATCCTTTCATCTGTGCTGTTCAGCTTCTTGACATTTTTGTAGTTCTGACACTACACGCTGCCATATAGCCTTGTGTGTGCCTGTTAAGTCAAACCATCCTGATTCCTAAATCCATACTGCTGTGGTAAAGCACACTAGACACACTGACATACATCCATCAGTTCGATTCATATAATGACCCATATCTTCAGCTGCTATGAAAGAGAATCACAATTCAGACTCATCCAAGCAGTCAGAGGGCAGCAGCGTCGCCTGGAAAGCTGCCGAATGGGTCGTTTAGGGAGGAAGATGGAGCTTGTGGCAGGAGCAGACAGACGGGTGTGATGTGGAGGTCAGCGTGTGAGGAGGGAAAGTGTGGTCCAAGGTCGATGTTGTTGGAGCAGATGTGGATGTTTTGTACTCCCCTTTCTTTTAGTCCCTCCTTTATCTTTTGCTCTCTCTCTTGTTGTGTCTCTTTCTCTGTAGTCAATACCAAGTATTGTTACATTTCTGCAGTTCAGGGGCAAAGTGTATTTACATTTGTCGTTGGTCTCCCTCTTCTCATGCTTGATTTTGTTGAACATATTTTGAAGGTTCGTTCATTATCCGAACCGCCTAATCCCAACCGTGATCACGGGGAGGACCAGAGCCTATCCCAGGAACTGCATGCGCAAGGCAGGGACCATTCCTGGGCAGGCGTCAACACACCGCAGGACACACCTTACGGTGGCCAATTTAGAGTCGCCAGTTAACATATACTGCATGCTTTTGGACTTTGGGAGGAAACCAGAGCCCCAGTGGAAACCCATGTGAACATGCAAACTTCACACAAAAAAAGCCCTACGAGCCCAGAACCATTGTGAGGCGGCAGTGCTAATCGTGCCACCATGCTGCCCTATTTTTAAGGGGTCAGCTGTAAAATTACTATGGTAGAAATCTCAATGGCTGGTTCTTCTTAAAGGCATTTTACCTGTCAACCAAGTAATAGATCTTTGGCCATTTCTCCTCGTAAACCCTAAGGGTCCACTTGTATACCATAAGTATAAAAAGGTGCCAAGAAAGCAGCTTATCTGCATTTATTATCCAAGTTATACTGTTAGAGTTCGTAAACTGTCTAACCAGTAAAATTAAATGTATTTTGAAGGGCCATGTCTGATTATGAAAGGTTTGAAAAACACATCTATAGAGCGGATTTATAAAGCCAGCGATTACAGGACTATTACTTGTTTATTGTTTAATGAAAGTAGATCAACATAAACCAAATGTTTTATGACTTGGGTTTGAAAGGGTAAAAGCCTTATTAGCTTAAAACTACCTAAATCCAGCAAATGACCGTCTTGTTTCATCTTAAAATTCAGACCAACCAGTAACAGATCGTTTTTATACGAGTCATCTAACGAGAGAAGCCTGCCCTGGACTCAATGACTGTATACCTGGGAACAGTGCTGATGCTCTAACTTTCCCCTGGAATTAGAGTTGGCTAAAGTCAATCAATTTGCACCACTGTCTGTCCACAGAGAATTGAGCGTCTGATCCAGACGCCGTGCCGGACCTCAGATCGACTCTGGCTGTGAGCTCTGTCTGATAGGTTGGACAGGATATTTGTGTGAGATCTGAGTCTGCGATCTGCTGATCCGTAATCACTCCTGTAATGAGTCGATCAATAAACAGTGTCTGCGATTGACAGGGCGAGGCGGATGTCACCATGCTGTATTAATGATGCATGCCGGTGTTATAGTGGTGTACACAAGAAAATAGCACATGGAGACCAACTGAATCCACTTACTGACCGGTGGGATTTGACCTTTTATGAGTGTTGAAAGAAGAAGGTTTTTTGGGGGTTAAGGTTTGGGATACACTTTGTTTCTTGGGCTTTATATGTCTGTGTTTGTGTATATACTGAGTACTCATCTGATTTCAGTGTTGACTTAATGTCACATTGTGTGGACCGAAATCATTATTTTATGTTCATTATATTACCAGACTTGACCTAAACATTTATTTACTAACTTACTAACTACTAAACAAATCCATCCACCCATCCATTCTGCACCAGCAGTTTAGTTAAATCCAAGTTCAAGTGTAAACCTTTTAGTACAGTAACATTGGAATTATGGTATAAAACAACATAAACGGTATCAAATGAGAACTAAATATAAATATTAAATCACAAATTGCAAACAAATACGAGCAAACTTGATACATTAAAGCACAAGTAATATAAACAAGTAATACCTGGGTTCTGGGTTCGATCCCCAGGTCGGCCTTAGGACCTTTCTCTGTGGAGTTTGCCTGCCTTCTGCAACTTTGCGTGGGTTTCCTCCGGGTGCTTCGGTTTCCTTCCTTCCTCCAGTCCAAAAGCGTGATGGTGGTAGCCTAGTGGCAGAATACTAGCCTATGGACAGGGAGGTTGTAAGTTAAAAACCTTAACCTCAAGTATCAGTTTGGGGCATGCCTTTGTAAGCTGACTGTCTATTTCTGTGTCTGTCAATGTGACCTCTGCATTTGACCCATCTTTGAAGGAGCAGTGGGCAGCTGACATGGGCAGCACCCAAGGACCAGTGCACATGAGTACCTCACTGGTACCTTTACTGGTCTGGGATTCAAACCACCTGTCTTCCAAACACGGGGCGAATGCCCTAACCATTCGGGCAGCTAGAATGCATAAATTTGTCTTTCCTCATCTGTAGGCCTGTGTTTGTCTCTCATTTCTGCTCCATCACCTTTTGGTTGTGCTATTACCTGTCTTGTCCTGTCTTGCGGTTATCTCATTCATGCATTTGTGCTTGTGAGGTCGCATCTTGGAGCGCCTCTGATTGGCTGGGCTGCGGGAGGTGGGTGGAGAGCTGGCATGGTCAGGGCTGTCTGAGAAGGAGGCTGATGGTTTTGTCTCAGTAGGAGAGGAAATGCTTTTTCCATTGCGTCTCATGACTGAGGTAGGGTTTCATTTTTTTGGAGAGTGCATGGTGGAGTGAAAAGTAAAGCTCTGCTAGTGTGTTATTCAGTTTCTATTTCTGGAACTGTCTATGTGTGTGCTTGACAGTATGGTGGTACTGCTGCATTCAGGTTGCACTTATGCCTGAGGCCCTTATTATTGACAGCACACTTGAATGAACATTGCCTAGTGAAGCTGCATGTGGGGGTGGAATTTTCTAATCACTGAGACCCGGGTACACATCAGTTTATACATTGGGGAGTGTGTGGATGCTGTATACACATATGCAGTAAAACCATATATATGGCCTTTCTGGCTTGTTCTGTTTTTCTTCAAAAAATTAATATAGCCAAGATGGATGTTAGGCGCTCATGCAGAGCTTTAGGCTTAATTAACGCTACTTAGCTAAGCCGTGTGTAAAAATAACGGATGTTGCTGGCTGCACTAAACATGTCTTATCTCCCCTTAAACAGCATCAGTATTCAGCATCTCTCAGCACCCGTCTGCTAACAGCTCTGCATGCATGTGTAAAATAGGTATCGCCTTAGCCGAGAATGAGAGTTAGGATAAGCTGTCGCCACTAAGGGCCTAGCAGGCTCAGTCATCCTACTGAAAAACTTTGCATGCTCGAGTCTAGACTTTATAGGATTAGCCTTCTGTGCTAATATCGCCTCAAAGACCAAAGGTCGACTCTGGAAAATTGTGTTTTAGATGTGTATTACAGCTATTATATGTTTATTCATAAGTCTAATGGTCCGTGGAGGGTGTTGCTTCTTCTCGCTTTGAACGTATAAGTCACAGGTTTTTTTTGTAGGCTGCTGTTTTGATTTTAACGTTCTGGCAATTTTTATGGCCTCTCTGAATTGCAGATTTTCTCTAGAGCTCCTAATCCGATTATAGCTCTCTCCTTTGTCGTTTTGCCCCAGACTGTGGAGCTAATAACATGGTGATGGGATGTTTTGTTTTGCTTTAAATAAATGAAAGTGGCCTGTGAGGCAGAGTCTGCCTTGACTATCTCACTTCTCCTCTCCTGGAGAGAGTGGTTCTGCAGGCTGTTTCTAGCTCTCTAAATCCAGCATCTCAACAGTAAAACCTTGTCTGACTTGTTGGAAGGCAGGACTGTGTGGTTAGGATGTGAGTGTGTTTCGGTTCACAATGAGGGTAGTTAAGATGTTAGGTCAGTGTAGTGAGTAGCACTTATAAACGCTGAAAGCAGCTAAAAGCCAAATTATCTAATACAGGTTGTATTGCAGGCTAATATCATCTATCTTTTGCCAGATAGTTAATTGAAAATGAGTTTTTCACATTGATTTTAATTGTGATTTTGAAGCTGGCCCTTGGTGGGTTAATGATTTTGGCTCCCTTTGATCGTTTGCCATTTTGTCCTCAGTTTATATCACTGATGATTTCCTTCATCAAACCCTGATGTGTGATCCAGGTGCTGCTGAGATGTTTTGAGCAGTGTAATTGTAGTATTGTAGTATTAAGATACTTACTTATGAACCAAGAGGTTGTGAGTTTTAAGTCTGACACCATAAGCACTACAAGTAACTCCAGGTAAGCTGTCCATGTAATTAGTAAAAGTCGCTTTGCATAAAAGCTTCTGATGAATTTTGTAACCATAAAAGTAATGTAAATGTTTGAAGTCATATCTTCTGGCCTTAACATGACGTAATATCGGATGTCTCGCTCAGCACTATGGAGGTTTGTGAGTCTTGTTCTGACAATGCCCTAAACATATAACCTACTGCGGGAAACCTGAGCGCTTATCTAACCACAATGTTCTAATGAACAGCGCTGGTATATCAAATTTTATCCACTGTTATCAGGTTCCATCCAAGAATAATATAAAAAAGCAGAGACTTGTCTGTTACTGTTGAGTCTTTCTTAATGCATTGAAGATGGTCCCAATGAGTTGTAATCTACTTTCTTCCTCTCGGCATCAGATTTGATCCAGTAAGATGGATAGTAATGAACGGTTGAGACACTGCTGTGTTGTAGGTATTCAGTGAACAGAATGAGATTACTTCCACTTAAACTCAATAATCCCAATCAATCCACAACACTGTTTTTCTTCTAGCATTTCAATCTCAAAGCCGATCTCTCTCTCTCTCTCTCTCTCTCTCTTCATTACCCTATTCATCACTCTGTCAGTGAAACCCAAGCAAGTCTTTTCTCAGCAAATCAGAGAAAAGTAGTCTGGAGAACATAGAGGCTTAGGAGGAAGGCAACGGTGTCTGACCTCATGCTAAATTTTCAAGACTAAAACGTTAGATTTCATATAAATGAAGTCAGACCAGTGCTTCTTCACTTCCAAACCTCAACCAATGCAAAATTATGTTTGAAAGAATTAAAGAGCACAGAATTAAATCCTAGTCTATCCTAGCTTTAGCGCTATCAGCATTGGGCTTCTGAGCAAGATCCTTAACTTCAACTTAATCCCGGTCCCTGTAATTTGGGAATGCAAGTCACTCTTGGTAAGAGCGCCTCATAAATGCTGTAAATGTAAAAGAAAGATGAGAATTATCGTATTACAAATTCATAACACACCAAGAAACATAATAATACTTTAAATCAAGGGCTTTCAACTGGTGGTCTATGCGGCACTGCAGGTGGTCCGTGACATGCAAGCCAGTTTCACTACTGAAATCGCTTTTGTAAAATTATTTCATTTTATTTATTTTTAGACCATTTCCAGATGATTTGTGCATCTTTATGAATAAAGAATGTAATGCATATTTCTAAAAAAATAATACAAAAAATACCCCCGATACACAGTGGGCCGCAGACTACTACTTAGTCTGATGCTTAGTCTGAATGGTGGTCCCTGGGACAGAACCAGTTGAAAATCCCTGGTTTCAATGATATCTACTGTATGAGATCAGATTATCAGATTTGATCAAGTGTAATGTAGATCAAGTATAGTGTGGTGAATAATACTTTCTGTAAAAGTGTGACTTGTAAGAAATGTTGCACAAAAGGTTTCATTCAAAAATATCTCACCCTCACCATAGAACTTTCTTCTTTCTAAGAGTTAAATGAAGGTATATTTAACTTTACTTTTTACTGACATATTTTATGTTTCTTTTTATTGTTAGAACCATTTGCTCTCATTGCTCTCCTGCTCACATCTTTGTTGCAATCATTCCAGTAGCGGCCATCCAGCACCGTGTAGTATGAGCATGCTTATTAATTAACCAGTGATTAATATTCTGTACCTTTATGCCTGATTTCACATGCTGTGGTGTGAATGCCTCCTGTGCTGTCTTGTACTTTTGCACTACAAAATGCACTCACAAAAAGAACATTTATAAATAGAAAACCCATAATGCTATTTATATGAAGCATTTTCCTGCATTGTGCCCCTTTGAACTTCCATACATCTGTTAGTAATCTCCATGGGAGCGTTCCAAAACCTAAATGCCATTTCCTCAAGGTGCAAATGGCTGTGGGCTAGAAAGCACTAATGGCAATGTGAAAGCTTCATCATGCTGAATGCTGTGTCGACTCTTTAGAAGGAGTCTCTCAAGGTCTGGCCCACTCCCGGAGCCATGACTAGGTTCAGCTGAATGGGGGGAAGGAATGGGAGAAGGGGAAAGAAGGTTAGGAGGTGATAGCTTAAGAGATTAGAAACTGCCTGTCTGCCTCCGAAGGGTTGGCCTTGTTGTGAGAGTGCTCCCAGCAGGGATGCTGCTTAAAACGCTAGCCAACGTTAATGTGGCTGTCTTCCTGCCTGCAGAGTTAGAAGAGAGAAATGCTTACATGTGTAATAACCAGAGCCCAACTGCTATAGGATTTTTGGGACTGATACCAGTTTCAGTGACTATTCATTTCAATTTAAAAAATTTGATAAAGATGTTTTTATAAACAGAAACACAAAATAATTCGACATTTTATCTAGAATTTGTTTATGAGTAATTTATTTCCCAAATATACATACTGTAGAGCAGTTTAAGAGACCCTTTAAAAAATAAATACATATACTACACGTTACACTACACTACCAGATTCTGGACGAAATGTGGATCACAATTTTCTTGATAAGACTTGAGATCTTGAAATTGAAATGTTTATTGCATTCATTAACTTTGACAAAAGAAAAGACCATTTGATTTGCCATTCAAGTAGAGTACCAAAAACAGAACATATTATATATATGATATTATTCATTCATTCATTATCCGAACCACTTAACCCCATCGCGATATACTCTCTCTTTCTGGGAGAAAACTAGATTTCCCACAATCCTCTCAGAGCCGCATGACAATAATGCGATGGGTGCACGTCTGGAATAATATCAAGTAAATAGCTGTCGTCTCTGGTTATTTCTCATCTATAATATGAGTTTTGTCTGTAATAAAGGGGAAGATATGACTGAACTGCAGTTCTGTGAGTAGTATCGAGTCGTGAGCAACCATGCACAGCGTGTTTACATCACGAAGAATGTCATTCATGCGTGTTTATGAATTAAAATGGATATATAGTTCTCTCTCTCTCTCTCTGTACGCTCGCTTTTCTCCGCTCGTGTCCCGCAGGCTAACACGGATACTAAGTCACACACTCAAGACAAGCTAATTGTGAAAATCGTGTCCAAGTTTATTTTGGTGAACGGAACAAGAGACAAAGAGTCCCTTAAAAACATACAAGGATTTTCGCTCACCTACATTTTCGCTCGTGCCTACATAGGGGGATAGTTTTCTAATGTACGTATATACGCAAACAGCATGCACCCCAAACGTACGCAGTAACGCCACGCCACAGAAACGCTCCTCACGTAAAAAAGCTGTTCGCCGCCATCTTGCAGTTTCAGGACGTGGATAAATGCCAAGTATCGCCCTAGTCCGACAGCTGATTCCCTGATGCCACCGTGGGTGTGAATTGAGATTGTGATTTTTAACGATTTTTCATTCCACTATTGCAATTCCACTACACGTTTATTACAGAACAATATATGTTAACTAGTTATGTTTGAATTCAAGCTAAAAGTAGAGTTGCACTATTGCATCTGATGGACAAACTAAGCAATGAAAATACTCTTAGTATTAATGGCTCAATTTCCCTTGCTTCCTTTAAACAACGTTTATTAGATAGTAGCAGATTTACACAGATTTAGTGGCCGGGCTCTACTAAAATGGATGAACAAGAGTGCGGAAAGTGGAACTAAAACAGCCATGCTATTGGCCCCATTAGCTTTCATTCATTGTCATCCTGTTAATGTTTTCAGCCAAAAATGGATAATCTAAGGGCAAAAGCTCCAATCCTTTCGATTTGTTTATAAACACGTCCACGACTGTGCTGCAGTTTTTCATTTAAGCTCCTCTCTCTTTAACTGGGATTGTATTTCCTTCCTGCGCTGCTCGTTTGTGTGAGCCACAATGGGCCTGGAGGATTTAGGACAGTTGGCAGCACGCTTGTTTTTAGGATTGGAGAGAGAAAGCCTGGTGAGGAGCTCATTTCATTGTGCAGGACAAACATGAAGAATGCCGCTCTCACCGGCCCTCGTGATTTGCGAGAGCCTAATAGCTGTGAGCTGCTCATCCACCATGTCCAGACGCTACCTGGAGGAATGTTAATGAGCTATTGTAAACCTCGTAACAAAACACAAGACCCACTCCAAGAAATAAGAAGCCAATTAATGGTTGATCCTTGTAGCGTGGTTTATGATCACATTAAAGTACTATTTGGTGTGGCGTTAATCTGTGGCCTAATGACAAATTCATTCTGTAATCCGCTCATGTATTCGCAGGTCTAGATAGTAGAAAGCGCTTTTAATGTGTTTAAGCACATTATGTGCACGGCATTGACGTGCAAAGGATGGAGGCACGACATGAGAAGTAAAGAATTGGGGCATGAACAGAGGGGTTCAACCTCGTTATGTCTTGCGCTGTATGGAGGGAGCGCTTGTCAAATTTGTCGCTCTTTTGGGAGACGGTAGTGGAGAAAGACTGCCAGAAAGACAGTACATTGATGTTGAGATGGAATAAGAGAGTTGTCATGTAAAGCAATAATGGAAGACAAAAGGTTAAAACAATGCTGGAGTCACTTGATAAAGCCATTGTAAAGCTATTTGATAAAAGAAGAATAGCCATTTAACCAGGATATCTGAAAGATTAGAAATGGATATACTATTCTTTGTACATGACTGGCAGTAGGGGGTTATGGAAATTGATCTGCCATGGTGATTGGAGGAGGTCTGACTGAGATATAAAGATAAAGCGAAAGGGTTTTCTCTGTCCAATTTAGCAGGAGAGTCACACCTGCTTATCTTCACAGTCCAGAGAACGCTGGATGGTTATTGAGGCGGCTCGTCTTCCGGTCAGGGCTTTTGTAAAGTCTGATAGGGATTGTGGGCAAAGGAGATTAGATCTACTCTGTGTCACTGCTTAGATACTTTAGTTTTCTGCTAGGAGATATAGGGAGTCACTGAAAATATCAACATAACGTGGTTGTTTAGTTTTTGGATCACAGTTGAATTTGATCCACACAATTGTCACAATAATAAAACAAATGCTGAATCAACTGCATATGAGCTGAATTAACTGCATATCAGATGAGACGAGTACAGATCCGGAGAATTTCTTGTTTCCTAGAGGATTATCAATACATCTGAGTTCTGATATAAGCTGATATGAACAATTTGATAAATCGATATCCGTTCAATAAATGACAATAAAAACTAATTAAAGACGGAAGATGTATTCTTCAACCATGTTAAGAGTGTTGTCATTGTGTATTTTACTGGTTTACTGCATTATATCATATTATATTGGTGGACAATAACAACTAACACATTAACTACAATAACAATTAGTAACTACACAAGACATATGATGGAAAATCCTTGTTATTTCCTTTTTCTAAAAAAATATTGTCTGATACGCCACTTTCAGGTTTTAAAATACTACATGTAAGGAACTTGGTATCAGTCTTAAAAATCCTATATTGGTTGGTATTTAAGAGTCTTCTTTAAGCTGATTAAAATTCAGGCAAATGTTGGATAGATTAACCTTATATAGTGACCTTTTTGTTTCAGTGCACGGCATGAACCTGATTTCATTTATTTTCGCAGGTTATAACCATAATTAATTTTTTGGACCACCCTGAACTATGCTTCTTAAGTTAGACCAATTTAAACTTTACACATCTATCACATTTTGCTAAATGTCAGAAAGCGTTAGCTCTAAGCTGTGAGCTCATTAACATGAATTCTGAATGTGTTTTGACACTGGGGTTACGACCTCCTTGACCCTTTTGCTATTGTTTTGTCTGAAGACTGGAATAGTAGAATAGCGAGTGTTAGCATGACCAGCCTTCTTGTCAGCCCTTATGGAGAATAAGGCATGACTCGTCCGTCTGGGTGGACACTGCGTGATGAATACAAGGCTTTATGCATGGACTCATCTGTCTCTGGTTCGATAGTGACGTGCTCTGCAACCCAGCGCTGTCACGTCCCGCGTTCATTGTTTGCGGAAAACGAATGGTGGTCCATGTGTACGTGGATTTATGGATTGCTCTGCAGCTTTACGGCTCATTCCGGGGTGTCAGAGGGCCATCATAGCGTCTCAGCATTTGGCCCCTTTTAATTACCCAGCTGCCAGCGTTTTTCAGTAATGCTTCACTTACTAAGACCTGCATGTCCTGCAGTTAAAGAGTTCTGTTGGGTGAACTATAATTGTTGAGGTCAGTAGTGGAAGCACAATATCTGCCGAGTCAGTGCTGAGGCTGTTTTCCCCCCAAATAATAATGACTCCTTGAAAAATAAGGCCTCACAATTGAATATTAATCTAAGTCATGATTTTGTGCTCAGCCACTAGCTAATTATTAGATGCATGCATCACGCTCAGCATTATAAGTGCTGCATTATCAACAAGGAAAACATGATTAGTTTGCGCTTCCAATTTCAGACAAATTGGCAGAGGGTTCGTGAGTTAAACTTAAATGTGTTCACACAATCACTGTCTTTTTCTTACTGAGCTCATTGTTACCATGCTGAAACACCCCCACCAGAGCCTGACCGATAAATTGACACAAAGGTGTGATGGAAATTTAATGGTTCGGACACTTGCCTCTGAACCAAGAGGTTGTGGTTCTGCTTCCAACACTACCACCACTGGGTCCCCGAGCACGACCCTTAACCCCTAGTTGCTCCAGGGAGGCTGTCCCTGAAATTAGGAATTGAAATCACTCTTGATAAAAGCTTTTTTTAAATGCCGTAAATGTCAATGTAATGTAAATGTACAGCGTTTGGCTGGTTGACAGGCTGTGTTACTCCTTTGTCTTCGTGGGTTGTTTTTGCATTTGTAGTTGTACTTGGCGCGTGAAATTTTTTGATGAACATTTATGAAAGTGAAGTTTTTTGACAAGCATTATTATACAGTTTGCGACAGATATACTAGAGATGCACTGATCCGATATGTGGATCGGATATTGGGCCGATAACGACTCAAATAGCTGGATTGGGTATCGGTGGCATGGAGCCGATGCTCATTAAAAACTTATATTTTAGCTGATAAATACAAAAACAACCAGCGTTCTACTCACAATACAGTCGTTTACTCGATGCTTTCATTATATACAGTACTGTGCAAAAGTTTTAGGCAGGTGTGAAAAAATGCTGTAAACAAAGAATGCTTTCAGAAATATAAATAATGATTGTTTATTTTTATCAATTTACAAAATGCAAAGTGAGCGAACAAAATAAAAATCTAAATCAAATCAGTATTTGGTGTTACTACCTTTTGCGTTCAAACCAGCATCAATTCTTATAGGTACACCTGCACAAAGTCAGGGATTTTGTAGGATTATAGTCAGGTGTATGATCAACCAATTATACCAAACAGGTGCTAATGATCATCAGTGTCACACGTAGGTTGAAACACCAAGATGTTTGGAACAACCTACCAGCCGAGTTCCTTCAAGAACTGTGTGCAAGTGTAGCTAGAAGAATTGATGCTGTTTTGAAGGCAAAGGGTGGTCACAGCAAATATTGATTTGATTTATATTTCTCTTTTGTTCATTCACTGCATTTTGTTGATTGATGAAAATAAAAGATTAACACTTCCATTTTTGAAAGCATTCTTTGTTTACAGCATTTTTTCACACCTGCCTAAAACTTTTGCACAGTACTGTAGCTATGCTACTGTAGGTGTTGCGGGGTTAGTCCCACTGTGTTGCACCATGGGAAAGGGTTTTGGCAATGCTTTAGCTGTTTTTGGTGCCAAGCCAGCTTAGATATGTCCAAGTTAACCCACATCACACAAGCAGTAAATGGACTTTATAAAGGCTACATCAATTCTGCAGTCACAAGATATAGATATTTTTTCACACCTGCCTAAAACTTTTGCACAGTACTGTATTCCGAGATGCGAGTTCATCACGTTATTGTGTGGAACGTCATTATGCTAAAAAACTCTCATATGGAATGCCATCATGTCAAAAATGAGTCCCAAATGAAGTGTAGGCCAAAATGAGTCAGTTAATCAGAAAAACATTTGTTACATTTTATAGTGTTAGAGAGTAAAAAAATAAAAAGATGCATTATTTGTCATCAAATAATTTTATTCTATATCCAGAGGGATTGCAAATGTATTAAGAAGTGTTTCCACCTGGAACTAACCTTTTTCTTCATAGCACTAAGCCATAGAATATCTCTGCATAATAAGAACTCTGCAATCCAATAAAATAGACACTGTCCTAATGTCTTAAACACAACAACACAAGGCATGTATGGTAACATTTACACAAACACTTTAATAAGCCTAAAAACAAAGGTAGAGACAAATGCCCCAAATTCTCTTAGGGCTGTTTTTTTTTTAATGATGCCATGAGTATTGTAATTCTGCATTTTGTTCATAATTGCAACGCCAGTTTTCCCAGCACAGTTATAAAGGTACTGTTCATAAAAAAATAAAGCGGGCTTTTGTTTAAACTGCAATGTCATGTTGTCTTGGTGAAGACTATAGACTATACATAACAATGATGTGTAATGTGTTTCTGGAAAATAAATCATTTGATACATCATTGTCCTTATTTAAAAAGTTTAAATTTTAAAACCTGTATTGGTCTAAAAATCTATTACTAATCACGATCCACTAATGTTAATTGTTTTTTATTGTTAAAAAATAATTACCAACTGCAGTCACTACATCAGAAGACTCGTACGTGGCCACTCTGTTAATTTCATGAACGCAATTAAAAGCAACTCAAGATTTTTTCACTGGTTGCTGACTCATGTCTGCCCTCCTCTTAGCGAGAGGTTCCTCTGTAATGCTGTAGCTCCTCAGCAGTGTGTTGCGTCTTTGTTTCGGTTCTGCAGGTGTTTTCACTCCTCTGGGTTGTCCCAGCTCTAATAGAGTTGGATAGAAGAGGGCATGGCTCTCCGCTGTAATGGAATCATTTAGCGGCTCCAGTGGGATATGAGCCTTCCCTCAGCCGTACGGAAATCCAATTATTTAGGAGAAGATAAGCAGGACGTTGCTTCCTCTTCAGCAGGATGACGCTCCTCTAAATGGAGCACCAGGACATTGTTTGTGTGTTGGTAATGCACCACGCTGCTTATTGTGCAGCGGATCAATAATTTTGATTAATAATTTATGGGTCAGCAGCCACAGCAAGTGCCTGCAAAGTTGAAGCTTTTAACTCAGTCGTAATAGGAAATGGAGATAATTAGACAAGCTTTGGTAGAAAACATGACATGTACCTCCTGTAATCCTGGAAATCCTATGATTGCACCTCCAACAAACCTGGTTTGGTTTGCTGACTTCAGAGTAATGTTAACAATTGATATTTTTTGGTAGACAAATTTTCACAAAGACTGCGTAATACTAACCCTTCTACTGTAACCTAACCCCAAACCCCAGGGGGTGAAGAGGGCTAAATACCTATACTCAAAAACTGGTACATTTGTAAGATCTCAGCCCAGAACAAGGGAGGACTTCACCTCATCAGATAGCCATCTGACCAGGACTCTAGTTCTTTCACAATTACCCCAGACTACCAGATCAGCGTCACCAGACTTTTAACCAATCACATCCACATCATCTGTATTTAAGGACTTTCATTTACAACCATTCCCTGCGAAGTATTGTTATGCCTAGTGCAACTTACCGAGCGTTCTTTGTGTTTGCCTGCCTCTGTTTTGACCCTTGCTTCCTGTTTTTGGATTACCCCTATGCTTCTGGCGATTTGGATTTGTTTGCTTCATGGAGTGTGTTTTTTGGTTCTGACCTCTGCTTGAATAAACTCTTGGTTTTTCGTCAATCTACCCCTGTGCCCGCGACCTGGTTCTGTCGACTCTGCGTTTGGGTTAACCTGCCGGTTGTTACAACATTACTGTAATTTTACTCAACAATGAATAAAACTACTGGTTTATTGAGATACTTTAAATATATCCTTTAGTTTAAAATATTGCTTAAAATATTCTTCTCAAAAACTGCTCAGAATTTTAGCTGCTGTTTATGTTTAATGCATAATCACAGCATTAGTCAACCCATTGACAAAGGGAGATCCCCCTGTCAGTCCCTCCAGGATTTTGTGGGCATTTTTTACGGCCTAAAATGCCTGATTTTGTGGCAGCTTTTCTAAAAAAAAAAAATGCGATGACAGCGGCAGTGGTTTTAGGCATTTTGTTGCAATAAAGTTGCGGGACCAAGTAAAAATTGTGGAAAAAACAGCGATTTTGACCGCCTTTATAATGATTCTTTAACAAAACCACTATTATTTTTTTAACCATTAATCACTTACTTTTTATCACACGTGATTGGCTGAATTTGCATTAATAGTTAAAATAGCGGGCAGCCAGGTGGAGCAGTGGTTAGCACTACCGGCTCACAGGAAGAAGGTCCTGGGTTTGAGCCCCGGGTCAGGCATGGGGCCTTTCTGGGTGGAGTTTGTATGCTCTCCCCGTGTTCGTGTGGGTTTCCTGCGGGTGCTCCGGTTTCCTCCCACAGTCCAGAAGCATGCAATGTAGGTTAATTTGCAGATCTAAATTGCCCTTAAGGTGTGAATGTGAGTGTGATTGTGTGAGTGTGTGTGCCCTGTGGTGTATTGGCGCCTGCCCCGGGTTGTTCCCCGCCTTTCGCCCGTAAGTTCCTGGGATAGGTTCTGGTCCCCCCACGACTGTTCTACTGTTCTTTGTTTGTTTGCACTGAAAATAACCTGGAGCCACGTCGTCTCGTCTCTCTATGTATCTGTACAGTATATAGCAGAGATGACAATAAAGTTGACTTTGACTTTGACTTTGACTTTGACCCCAGTTGAGATTAAGTGGTCTGGATAATGAATGAATGAATGAATGAGTTGAGATTGCAACATCACGAAATCCTGGAGGGTCTGCCCTCTCAGGATAAGTATCATCTGCATTACAGTGCATTACCTTTAAAATCATTACTATTACCATCAAAGAAAAAACTAAGTAACGATGAATCATTCTTTGATTATCAAACTTGGTTAAATCACTCCTGGTTTAACATATTGTAAAAACACCTAATAAATGTGGTTGTCCATATATTTAGCAATTTAGTTTATACTTGCATAATGTATTAGCCTACTCTATTCTTCAATATTCCCAGGCTCACCAGTGTGTCATATTAGCAGCTTTTGCATATAGTTCAGAATATAGCCAACAAACCAGATAGTTCTGCAACTCATGTTATAAAAAAATCTCTAGCAAATGTAATTTTTTTGATTTCAAAAGTCTTGTGGTTGACTGATTAGTATAACGGATACCTAAGTAAGGGTGAAAATGGTCAATAATGCTCATAAAAGTGCCCAAATATTGAATTATAGGTAGTAGTAGTATTTCAGTACCTCACATCTGCCAAAGCCTAACAACATTTTTTCACTTGAGTTGCCTCATGCAAATTTTAATGATTTTGGAACAGACTGTGCTGACATGCAATTTAATTAGCAAGTTAAGGGCGTTGGGGCAGGAAAAACAGTGAAATATGCAGCACATCAGCCCTCCAGGATGCCGATGTGAGAACGCTGCTCACAGGAGGTCCTAATTCCACAGGACGTACAGATAGCCTTGCTGGTTGCCGAAGCACATTCACACAGCGTAAATGCTCACACTGTGTTGGCTGCTCACATGTCAGTGTTATATGCTTAAATGACCTCTCTCTCCTCTTCCCACATGGTTTGGGCTGTAGCTGTTGTGACATTCCAGCATTCCTGTTTTCATAACCTTGAAAGTCAGTGCGGCTTTATTTCCTGGTAGAAATGTTGTTGGGGTTTTCAAAAACACCTTTTAATTGCTTCATTTGAGAGGGGCTGGGGAATTAACATCAAGTGTATTGAAACCAACATTTAGAACCTCTTACGGACTTGCTGATGACAGTTTATTTTGTTCATACTTTCCCCCTAATGTATACATTCATTATACATATGTCACAGTTAAGTTTGCCCTGTAAAAAGGTAAGGTAAAAGTAAAATGATGGTGATCGTGGTTTGAAGTGCTAGCACCTTCCTATTTGAGAGTGTTCAATAGTATAAATATCCAGGCGAGGATGTATATGAAAATGTCAGAAAAGGTTAACTTTGTACATACAAGGTATGTGTTTATATTGTGCCATTTAGTGTGCATTCGCAAATGATTGGATTGCATTGTTAGTACTTAATAAGTAATATCTCTGTAATAGTGCTGTGATAACTGACTTTAACATCTACAACACATTTAACATCTACAGCCTGTTTTTCAAACCCTTCATAGACCTGGTTTACCAAAGTACATTTGATTATACAGGTTTTAGATCAGTGTAATTTAAACAATAAGTGAAGAAATGCAGCTTTTCTTGGCATGTTTTCCCATCTTTGTTACAAACAATTTCATTTTGCTAACCTTCTGCTTCATCATTACATGTGATTGAGCTTGATCAGAGTGGTACAGGGAGGAATCCAAGCAAGTACATGTCCTGAGAGGGGAAGCTGATGTAGTATTGAGTTATTTACTTCGAAGGGTACTTGTATCACAGTAAGGCAGGTGCACTATCTGTCTTGTGGTTGTAGCTGATAAGAAAAAGGAAATTTAGGCTCTGTGGCACTGCGGTGGGAGCAGAGTCCATAAATACTCATTTGGCCAAGGTTATTGGCTTGGTGTTTGGAGTCTGATAGTTTCTAAGTTGTCTGGTATGAAAACAAAAAGCCTAACCCTAACCCTTCCAGTTGTTTTTTGACTCATGTTGCTCCTTTTTGATCTTTAGTAAAATCATGAATATTGACTGTTTTCTGGTCACTCTGTGCGTCAGGTTTTGTAAGTATGGAGGGAGTTCGGGGGCTTGTGTGCGTCAGGTTTTGTGAGTATAGCGGGGGCTTGTGTGTGCTAGGTTTTGTGAGTATGGCGGGGGCTTGTGTGTGTCAGGTTTTGTGAGTATGGATGGGGTTGGGTGTGTGTGTCAGGTTTTGTGAGTATGGATGAGGTTGTGTGTGTCAGGTTTTGAGAGTATGGAGGGGGCTTGTGTGTTTCAGGTTTTGTCAGCATGTTTCAGCATTTGTGACTGCATGGTGTTGTGTTGTGTTGGTTTGATGTTGAAATCATTGACCAGATGACCGTGGCACCCCCCGTGGATCACAGTGTCTGCAACAAAGCCCTGCCAGGCACAAAATGTGTATTTGTGTAGTTTAATTCAGACCCACTAAAAGGGGCTGAGCTACACAACTGCCCCTTTAGAGATGTGTTGCTAGGATACCGATAGTGTGCAGATGAAATCTCCACTGTGTGTTACTCCAGCTGCAGATCTCAGACATTACAGTGTGTGAGCATGTGTCTCTCGTGCCGAGAGAGAGAGAGATGGAGTGTGTGTATGTGTGTGAGGGAGAAAGAGAGGGAGGGAGAGAGAGAGCAAATGTTTTCTTGGGGAAAGGAAACCGTTTTTGACTTTTTGGGGATATTTCTGATGGCAGAAAACATATTTTGTTGAAAACCACAGTCAGCCTGAAAAACAACAAGAGACTAAATCCCACGACTATAGCCTGTGTGTTTGCTGGCTAGAGACAAGACTTTCACAATTCAGCAGCTGTAATCAAATGCATCTACTCTCAGTGGTTGGTCAGAACCCCATTACTTTTCTATCCAGCGTCCACAGTAAACTCCATTTAAATTCAAGTCATAGAGCAGAGGAATAAAGCCTGATTGTTTGCAGGTGTTTGCTTTGCTATTCATGGAGTTCTCACAGCTTCTTCAAGGACATTCTTCCAAGACTTCTACAGGACACAGTCTGATCGCTGAGATTTTTTTAAAAATTGGAAAAACAGTGTATTTGGAGAATAGGTTGTAACATGAAAAACACCTCCACAAGGGGAGCATTCTCTGACAGTAATCGTTTACAATAATGCTTTATTTGATATAAAAAAATTGGTTGTACTTTCAGATTTGTCTTTTTTCAGTTAAAAAAAAAGAATTTATCTGATTTTATCCCATACACAATGAAAAAATCGATAGAATACTCTATTACAAAAATAATCGATAGCAGACATCTCAAGTCTCCTGGAAGTTCCGGGAGTCTCCCGCATATTGATAGCGGCTCCCTGATGCCTGCAAGTTAAATAAAATATCCCAGAAACTAGAGCAAGCAAACAAGAGCACCCTGAAATGAGTTTTTGCAGGTTGGGATGTCTGCGATAGCTGCACCACTAGTTGTGGTGCACTGTGTGCTGTGATGTGTTCACAATGACAAATGTTCACTCACTTTCAGGGTCACTTTGTGTACTTTATATGTCACAATCACCCCCATGATCCCTGGTTTGGCCTTTAGTAGGCCTGTCACAATTCGTACGTAATCATTTGATTCTACTTATTTAAGCTGACATTGATTATTCGACATAATTGTTACAATTATTTCCACTGATATCTATAAAGAGAAATGTCATATTTTTATTATTATTTGCTGTTTTTTTGGTTTTAGCATCATGGATAATTTAGTTGCAAAGCCAAATACCACAGCATCGCTGTAGGCACGGTTAGATTTTAATTTAAATGAGAAAGGAGAGCCTAATACCTTGAAGGAAGCAAGCTGTTGAATTTGTAGAAGAAAGGTGTACTTATACAACAATACTCATACAAAATACTTATACAATACTTATACAGTCGGTATACCATACTTGGAAAGACAACTGCAGACACAGTTTCATCTGGGCAACTGGCTATTGCTGAAGCTTTTGGCCGAGTGGGTAAATATAAATGTGATGGTAACAGATGGCACAAACTAATGATACATTGTGAAAGACTTACTGCCATTCAGTATGGTTAAAAAACAGCATTTAAAGACATGCTTTAAAACTTTGACAGGTAGTGTGAATTACCAGGAAACACATAAACACGTAGCTCTTGCACTTCCTTGATGGAAAAGGTGATTCTTAGATGATTTCTCCCATCTTTTTTAAAAGCAGATGTTGCTTGTCGCACCCCACTTCCTCCAAGACCTGCTGAGCCTGTCGAGCTGAGTCTGTTGTCCATCTGGGAGCAGCTACATTTCCCCTTAGCTGTGCTAAAACTCTGGCATAAAATCCCCGGCAGCCTCACCACAGCGTCAACATGTCAGATTTGTCTTTTTAACCTCCATCATGACGGAGGGACTCAGAAGGCAGCGATGCTGCATGTGGTTTCTGGATGAAGTGCTGCTAGGAGCTGTGACTTTCACCGCATTGTTGCATTATTGCCACAACACTTACAATATCTAATGCCTCTGACTAGTTTGTAGAACCTGTAGAATAAGGAATTGGTAGAATGTTACAGAATGAAACCAGTCAAAGAAAACCAGTCATTTGTTTATTTTTTAAATCTTCACATGTACAATGATATTATTTCTTATCAAGATACTGTTCATTAAATAATTACCAAAACTTTTTTTTGTTTTATGTGATGCCCAAACAGATATAGATGTTTGTTGCTGGCTAGTCAGTGAAGTTACTATTCATGCATCCGTGTTTTAAATGGGAATAAAAAAGATCCTGATCATGGTGTTATGAGTGTTATCATTACATAGTTTCACTACTAGAGGGAAAACTCCACTTTAACTTGTAGTGTTTTTATATATTTAACCTATATTTATCAAATATTGGTGCTGTACTTTTGTTTAAATGCCTATTTATGAAAATAAAATGATATAAAAGTATTATGTATGTCGTAATTATCTAGGAAGATAGTTTTGCTCAATTTTGGACTTTAACACGTTTTTTTTCTTTACCTTTGCCTTTGTCTCGCCTAAAATCCTCCTTTTTTTGCTTTTTCAGGGAATCCTTCCACACCTGCTAATGTCACTACAGCATCCACTGTAAGCCATTCTCCTGGAGTTCCATCAATCCAGAGCCATGTATCACCTCACACCGCTCCTGCTAGCTCTCTCCCTCACTCTCTCCTTCAGCCGTGAGTATTCTTCACACTACCACTCCGTCCAAGGCAGAGGTTACAGTCCGCAAACCCTGGCTAATTGCATCCAGATTAGGATTTTACTGTCTCCTTGCATTACTCCGTCCAGAGACGTTCTAGACGATTAATAGCAGCAGTTTCATATCAAGCCTGGGGAAAGCGACTGGGACAAAGCCAGAGAGAGAAAGAAAGAGAGAGAGAGAAAAAGGCAGACTGGAGGACATTGACCAGGCCCATCAGATAGAGAGGCAGTTTGTTATCTCTTATTTAGAGGGAGCTTCGCTCAGACTCTAATTTAGTCAGTATGTGCGTGTAAAATACAGCATTGGGCACTTATCAAGGATGACTAACCTTTACGCTGATTTTGACTGACTAAATGTGCTGAGTCATGCCTGACCCGCAGACATGGTCCATAGGTCAAGGGCAGCCTCAGACTGCCTGAGCCTATAGTGATTCTAACACTGATCCAAAAAGACACTTTTAGTGCCTCCAGCTACTTTAGTGGTGGAAGAGGTGGCAAAATGAATTCAAAAAATGAATACAGTTATGATTTCATGTGATTAATGCATTTTTTACATTTCATTTACATTTATGGCATTTAGCAATGCTTGACTTCAGTGCCGCGACTTCATTCTCTCTGGAGCAGCTTGCTGTTAAGGGGCAGTGGTCTAAGTGACTGAAACCCTGTGCTGGTGATCATATGATTGGGGGTTGGAATCCCAGAACGCACCATCGGGCCCCTGAGCAAGGCTGTTAAACCCAGGTTGAACAAGGGAGACTGTCCCTGTAATTAGGAGATGGAAGTTGATCTGGAGTGTCTGCTAAATACTGTAAATATTGTGAATGTCTTGCACAGTGTCTTGTGCATTGGCCTAGTGCTGTTAGTACTTAGGAATTACTTAAGGCTGGGCGTTAAACCTTAAATGTATGGAAACTGACATTTAAATCCTGCTCTGACTTCTATTTTATTAATAATAACTAATTTGACCAATCTGTGCTTTCATGAAGTGTCATGTTATAAATGCTTCATCTTGTTTAGTCATGTGCTTTTACCCAGTTCAGTACATTATGATTTATCATTATTATGTTCATTAATTGTTATCGTGTTAAAAGTTTAAAATATAACCTGAATTTAAAGTGATATCTGCCAGTGCTAGTCTTTAAATGCTAATGTAAAGCAATAATATTCACAGTATCTCAGCACTGATTTTTTGGCTTTCTTTCCTTCTGCAGTTGTGTACGGTGAGCCTCCTGGAATATTTGGAGGTGAGTAATACTGATATTTTTCTTCAAACCTGCTTATTATGTCCGTGACAGTTTTGCCTTTTGCCACCAACAACTCTGTTTACACGAGAGGAGTCTTTTCTCGGCTAATGTGTTCTCGAAATGAGAGACAAGAGCATTCAGAGAGCATGAAAAATGGATATCAGCCGAGAGCATAACATTGCCGTAAGGGCTCACTAAGCGTGACCGCTGCAACTCTCCACAAATCAGACAAAAAAAATAGAACGTGTATCGCTCCAGTAATGAGATGCGGAATTAAAAAAAAAAACGATTCTCTGTTTTCATCTAAAAATCCAAAGCCGTACCGAAGGGAGAGGCGGCAGCCCGGGTGACGCTTGTCCTTCATCCATGATTCATTCACAACAAACTCGGCGCTGACCCAGAGTCCATCTGCATTCAGCCAAGGCTTTCTACACAATTGAAGTCTGAAAAGGGAGCATTACAGGGGGGTGAAGGATTAAAGCGATAGCTGCATGTTCCTTTGGCACATACTCAGCCCCATCTTCTCATGTTTTCCATATCCATTTTAAGACTTTGCCCAAGCCCCCTTCCCCCAACACTCCTCTACTTTACCATCAAAGGGTCATGTTCTTTGGCAAGCAGACATTTAGCATGTCTCTCAGGGCCTTTGATCTTCTTGGTGTATTTGACTCCTACAATCATGCCCAATATTCAAATTGTGCACAGCTAGCAGGCTGGACGCTTCCTTGGGCTGTCTTTTCATGTCTTTCATTACTTATATAAAGCGACAGAGAATGATTCAGTCAGATATTTTTAACTTCCACACACGTGTACTTCTTGGCTGGCTCGCATGCAACAACCTCACTGCATAAACAATGGGAGGCGAGGCAGAGGAAGAGAATCTGAGATTCGAATTGAGTCGTTTTAGCTCCAAGGTTTGATAAAGCGCCCACAAGGCCCCGTGATCCACGTTGGCCTGCGGTGGCCTGGCACTCCCTCAACATCCTGACTTGTGTAGGTTGACTTAGAGAAAGGATGTGAAGATTTGTCTGAGTCATATGGTAACTGTGTCTAATCAAATCGCATGTGATAGCTTGTGCACAACAATCATATCAGAAGTTTTCTACAGTCTAGATATTTGTGGAAATTTAGACAGAGCAGTGAAAGTGCTACATAATATGATATAATTTGTTATTATCTCAGTCATGGCCGTTGATGTTATCATGGAACGCTGTAATGTAATATACTCATCAGATGAGTGCTTTGTAATTTATGGATATTTTAGCTGTGGGCTAAATAAGGACACTGACTAATCCCCCATGTTCCTGATGAGCATTTTGATGAGTCATAAGTAATCGTGTTCCCTGACAAAATGTGAATAAAATCATTTTGGGTCTTAACTGCACATTGCCTGAACATTGTATTATAGTTTCAAGAATTAAACCTGGTGGTGGGGCAGAGGTCTAAGGGCCTGTAACCCTGTGCTGGTGACCATAAGATTTGGGGTTTGAATCCTGGGAGAGTCTTAAAAAAGCCCCTCAGCATGACCCTTAACCCCAAGCTGCTCCAATTTGGAAATGTTAGTTACTAAAGATCATGATAGTTTCATTTGTCACATAGCTAAAAAGTATGTTTTGTGAAATGTAAACCTAGAGCTGGACAATATGAACAAAAATATTATCACAGCATTTTTTGGCATATTGATCGATTTTGATAATTATCAGGATATACTGTATATTGTTTGTTTTTCTGTATTCTTATCCAAACTGAATGAAAAAGTTAAAATAATCTAGTCTATTTTAATTGGCTAGCAAGAGACAAGTGACATTGATCAGCCCAGCGCTGTTTTAAAAGTTGAACGGATTTCAACTTGAAGCCTCTGAGAGCTGCGGTAAAAAAATGTCTCCACCGACATCTTTTTTTACGGTGAAGGTGCTTAGCGCTCTGAACGCTGAAGCTCATTGGATTTGTATGTTGCCAAGTTACAAAAAGCATCCTCCAACACTACCACCGTTGAACCTCTGAGCAGTCAAATGTCTTATGAATGCAAAAATTGTAAATGTGAAAATGCTGATCATACAGAAGCTAACACTATATCCTACAGTCTGTTTTTTCTGTTCTTTAGACCCATTTATCTTTAACAGACACCTTTGGTTTTCGAAGGGGCCTCAAGGCCTGATGTTTTGGCTCAGACAGCATTGGCTCTGGTAACTGTGAAAAAGTAATTAGCTCTGCCACAAATTGTCTTGCATGGTATAAACCAACAGTCTAAAGCCCAATCCTCATGGCCCACACTCTAAAAAATACAGGTATGACTAAGTGATTACCTAGCGGAATGTGTACTCTGTCGATATTTACGGACGCTAGTCAATCAGAGATTCCTGCATTTACATAACAGAGTTTGTAGAAATTGTAATGCTAAAAGGAGTTTACGATTCAAAGGTACTACCAACAAAAGGGAAATGTTTTACTTCACATTAAATATGAGCATCTTGTACTATGTTGTAAAGCATTGTCTTGTATTGTAAGTAGTGATTATGTTGTGTATTTTCTATTACTCTGTTACTATTGGCATACTGCTGTGATTTGATTTCTATGGCAACAGCTGCAGAATTTTTAAGTAAGGGTCGACCAATTATCGGCCAGGCCGGTATTAGGCATTTTGCCGATTATTGGTATCTGTGTTTAATTTTGACCATATTTTTGAGTAATTACAAGGTGCTCTTGACTCGCTGCTTCATTTAACGTCCCACCCACAACAGTCTCTGATTGACTATATGTCACACGAGTAGTAGCTGAAGCCTTGTTGTCACTCACACCACACTCACATGTAAGCGCAGCATGAAACTCCGAGAAGGAGAAGAGGACAAAGGAGAGTTTCAGCTGAGCTTGGTGTTTGTAAAATTCAAAATTTTGACAGAGATTTCCTTTTTCTTTTGCATATTGTTCCAAATATCGTTAACCAGCAATAATTGGTATCAGTATCGTCCCTGAAAAAACAATATTGGTCGACCTCTACTTTTAAGTATAATCAAGAAGATGTTGACATAACTGTTGACATTATTAGCTTTTTCTATTATATATTAGCACACTTTAGTTGTGTCAATGTTCATTTATTTTTTTAGTCTAATAACAGCGTTCCCCACTGATTTACATTTTAGTAGATATTCATAGTGCTGCCGTGATCAGTTACCTAACAATTTTTAATTGGGAAGAGGAATTATTAACAGTGCAGTGCTTGTCACTGATTTTTGTATTTCCTGCACTAGCACACCCTCATTCTACATTTCTAATTGGTTAATCATTTGCATTAGGTGTGCTGTGGTTTGGAAAAACCTGAATCTGTGGGGAGCATTGGGCAGAAGAAACATTTTATAAAAATCCTTGTGCATCTTGAATGTTGGTTAGGTCTTTGGCTTAAACTATTACATCTATTTTTCTAAAAGATAATGCCATTTTTTTTACATATGTACTGCTTGTTAGTTCGTCTGAGGGTCAGCAGTTGGACATCATTACCAGCTTCTCTTTTCTGTGTGATAACCTCCACCCGGCAACCAATGGAAAATTTATGAAGCCTGCGTTATGCTCATATTCTCCCGGGCCCATTATCCCGGTTATCTGATAGAGCGCTGGTGAAGTGACTCTTTCAAAATGAGCCAGGGGAATGTCTGTATGCCCAACCATATTTTGATGCTGAAGACAGGGCGAGCTGAAACGTCAGACGTTTCTCAAGAAAAAAAAAGCCATTAATTAGCTGGAAATGCATTAATTTCCGAAATCTGAATGGTCACGCTCTCAACTTTCCACTCCCAGCTTGGATTATACCCCGAAGTGTGGCCCAGATATGTTCGAGGCAAATATGTTTGCAAGTGAGCATCCATGCTTGACGTATTGCTAATTAACCAAAACTTATGTAGCGAGGATTTATGCATTCTGCTCTCACAGCCCGTGGCTAAATGCAGTTAAAATGCAGTGACACAACTAATACTGACATCTGTATTTCAGATTCAGTGTTCAAAATTCTTGTATGACATTTACACAAGTACAGTAGGTTAAAATGCAAAACGAAAATAACCCATGAAATCAATTTAAGACATTCTATTGAACTTACGTTAAAAAGTGCTGTGTGTACTGTGTTGTATGACAGTCAGCGTCCTTAGGTGGGTGTGTGGCCTCTGTCCCTGATTTCTTTTTCTCTTTCTACCCTTCTCTCTTTCTCTCACTTTAACACATTTGTCACCTCGGTTCATCTCAGTTCTGACAGGCTGTGTGTGGATTATAATGTGCATATGATGTTCTGAGCAGTGGTTAGATAAGATTCACCTACGAGATTCTGCTTACACAAGCCACTGTGGAAGTTTTGCTGCTGATGGACACACTGTAGCTACTACTGTTTTGGTATATCAACAAAACATTCTGTAGGTGCAGAAATCTAGCCTTGTCCTCATGCACAAGTGGTCATCGCGTGTTTGCAAACGCACAGAAAGACGTTCCGTGATTTCTTAGCAAGAACTATGCATTCAGCGCTGAAGAGTGTGCGGTAGGTGTGCATATAAATGAGGAAGCGATGACATTTCATTTCCCTGTTTCAATGACATTTCATTTCCGTATATTTTTAGACACGGCGAAGTAGAAGGAAATGTTTACTTCGTCGTATTCCTCTTTGTCTTGTGGTCAATGGAAAAGAGGCGCCCATGTGAGCGGTATATGTTAATGTGGTTAAGGCCTTTATATGATAATCCCACAGAATTCAAGTTGGGAGAAAGAGAGATACAGAGAGAGAGAGAGAGAGAGAGAGAGAGAGAGAGAGAGAGATTGTGGTGAAGGAATAAGAGCTTGGCGATTTAAAATTCAAATGAGGCCCGAATGCCGGCGCTTTTTTTTCTCCATGTAATATGGTGCTGAATGGGTCGCTTGTCTCAGTACTGAGCCAGTCAGAAATGGAGCACACACACACTCATAAGCCCACAGACTCCTTTACCCTCGGCATTCCTCAGAGTGGCAGAGAAGGACAATTATGGATTACCATGTTTTATAGAGCTGTAAATCATTTATTATAGACTTTTTTCACGTTTCACATTTTGGAAATATTTTTAAAGTCAGCCTCTCCGTAAACACAGCAAACAGTCCCAGTGCATCTCCTAAGTGCTGGTATAGTTTGACAAACGTCTTGATAATGGTTCCTGGTTTGGCTGCAGGCTGGGAAAATAACTGTCATGACATGCTTTGCCAGCATAAATAAAATGCAATGTGCATTGACTTTTTTCCTGAGTTTTTTCTATCTTTCCAGAGTAGTTTTTTCGTAGTGTGATACTGTTTACACACTGCGATGGGCCTCTTTTAAATTTGACAAAAAAGGGAGTAAGAGAAAGAAAGGAGTGAAAGAAATAGAGACATAGAGAGAGAGAAAGAAATATCTAGAGATGCCAATCCAGACAGGGGAGGAAGGGAGGGAGCGATAGAAGATGGGTCAGGAACAGATAAAGAGATAGCAGAGCGAGCGTAGAGTGAGGCAGAGGGAGAGCGTAAGTGTGAAAAGGAGTGCAAGGGGAGCTGGGATTGCTCTCTGTTCAGACTCTGCCCTCTCTGCCCTGTCGAACACAGACCAAGCCATCTGTCTCTTTTCATACTACTTTTTCGGCTGCGCAGAAACATTATTACCTACCTCTGTGAAGAGAGTTCGTCTCTTCATTGCTCTTTTGCTTTTTATGCCACGTTGCTCTGCTGAAGCACCTTTTCCCAGATCAGAAGGACAGGACTGAATTGCTGCAGTTCTAGCATCTGTCATGTTTTGATTCTCAGAGCTGTGATGTATGTCTTAGGATTGTTTCTTTTTATTCTACCTCTAACATTCTAATACAAAAGGAATTCAAAGTCACTTTGTTAGAGTTTGAATATTATTCCTGTTTTTGTGCATGCACTGTAGGTCTGTTTTTTTGTGATACATTTCTAAAAGTTGTCACACTCTGACATTTTTGTGGGCGTCTAACAACCGAGGAGAAATAAGTGAGATTTGGAAAGCCATGCTACAGAGAGCTGGAGCTTCTAAGAATTCTAAGAAATCAATGTTTTGAGCATGCATGCTTTCACACACACACACACACACACTGTCTGGATCTAAGGGAATAATTTGCAGAAGAACATTTTGCCTCATTAGTTATTCATCACCTTGCATTGTAGTTATGTCTGGCTCGTTGAAGACGGGCGTTTGATGTTGGTTTCCCCAGTGACTGACAGAGGCAAATTAGCCTAGCATGTCACTAATGGACCCGACGTGATGATTGAAGTCAGCATTTCATGTGGAGCACTGCAAGAAATAATGGTGGCTGATTGGCTTGTTATGGTGGTGGCTGATGCTGCAGTAATGACATTAATGATCCAGTTTGCATAAGGTGTCTAAGGACATGTTCTGTATGTTCATCGCTGGGCTTTTCTCCGCATGTTCTCATACATGAACAAGCTGAGACTTCATTCCCTTTTCAAGCTGTTTTTTTTTTTTTACAAAGGAGATGAAAAATCATGAGACAGCCTTTACTTCACTTTGATTTAGCACAGTGGAAAGCACAAACTTTCAATAATTAGCTTACTGAAGGAGTGTTAAGCGGAGATTGGAATAGCTGCCAGAAAACAAACATTTGCTCATTAGTACCTCAGTGGTACCTTTTCCAGTTAGGGATTCGAACCGGTGACCTTCCATTCACAAGACCAACCTTCTAACCGTTACACTACCAGCTGCCCCGTGAAGGATCGGTGGGCAGCTATAGAGCAGAGCCTGGGGAGCAGTGCTTGGGGATGATACCTTACTCATGAGCATTTCGGTGGCACCTTTTTACCGTTCCGGGACTTGAACCAGCAACCTTCCGTTCACAAGGCAAACTCCCTAATCGTTATGCTACCAACTGCCTTCTGACAGAAATCATTTGTCACCCGATCTGCCGTAATGAGTCGGAAGTCGGCGTTCCATTTATTTAGATACGGGCCTATTATGTTGACAAACATCAAAAATATCGATTTTTCTTTTTTGGTCTTATAGGAAAGAAAAGGTCTTCAAAATTAATCTGGTCTCCAAAAAAGAAAAATCGATATTTTTGTGATGTTTTTCAACATAATCGCCCCGTATCTAAATAAATAGAACGCCGACTTCCGACTCATTACGGCAGATCGGGTCACATTCTAGAATTATCTGGACTACATTTTCAGTTGCAGCATTTTAGTTAAAATTATTGGTAATGCGACCTATACAAACAGACAGGTCACACAAGTGGACAGAATACATGACATCCTAAAACGGTCAGATGTATTCACTGTGCCTTGCTGCTGAAACCTCAGGTCAAGAAATAAACCCATGTTTTCTGCCTCTTTTGTATTGAGTCACTTCAGTTGACCATTTCCCCACTAACGCTCTGGTTCTGCTTGCTTGTTTGTCTGTGTGTGTTCCTCTCAGACGATTCAGTCGGATATGGGCCTGTGTTTGAGGAGCAGCCGGTCGACACCATCTACCCTGAGGAGTCGCCGGAGGACAAGATAATCATGAACTGCAGAGCGCGAGCCAGCCCACCTGCCACATACAAGTAACATATGCTCCCAACTAGCCATGCTGGGCCTCTGTTCTCTAGTTAGCACTGCTAGCATTTACATTTCATCACATTTAGCTAACGCTCTTATCCAGAGCTGACATGCCTCAAAGCATGGTAGTACAAGAAGAGAATCTGAGCTTCACATGTGCAAATGTAGACTTAAATTCAACAGCTTCTAGTCAACAACTTGAGTTACTTACCTTTCCAAACACTGTCTGAGTACAAGTACAAGAGTACAAGATCTACACAGTCAAGAATGCACACATGCAGCATTGGAGAAGCTACTTTTAAATGTTAGCTTTTAGAGCTACAAGCGGCTAAGCAACTGTCAAGCTACTGTTTTAAAACAGTAGTTAGCTACAGAGCTACGCTACAAGCTACAGAGAAACGAGCTACAGAGCTTCACTACAAGCAACAGAGAAAACAACTGATTTAATCCAGCAATCTTTATATTTGTGCTGTTCGATACTCTTAAAACATTAATTTGACCAACGTGATATTTCATAGAGTTGCAAACACCTGCTGAAAATACTCATTTTTGTAAAAATAATACTATTTTTCTAACAGTGGTGTTTTGCCTTTCTACATTGCCTTTGGAAAACAAATAGTGTTTAAAAAGTAACTTTGCTACTGATAATCTACTATTACAGCTACTACTAGCTGAGTCGTGCTTCCTCAGTCATTCCTCTTTACTGCTCAACAAATCGTCACTGTGGGCCTTCACTCCATGTGGACATCCCCCCAGCTCCACATTAGTCCTTCATTTCCCTGTGGAGGACGTTCCTTTCTGAACCTTGTATTAATCGGCAGCTGTAAATCTTACCTCTCAACGCCTGAACACCGTAACTCAATTTTCCCCTCTGTCACTCCTCTCTCACATTCACTCCACTGCAACCTGCCCTAAAGGTCAGAGGCCGTGTGAAGTGTGAGATTTAACCATTTCCAGCTCATTTCCTGCCGGGATGGCGCAGCCTCAAGGTCACTCGCAGGGCTGAGCGTTGGTGGCCGGGAACAGATGGCAGGAAACATGGCCATACTTACAAGCAGAGAAAGCCTCGTCACTTACACAGCACTGGGTTCTACATTTGGGATATGTCTTGCCTATTAGCTGCTGTTTTTCTAAACGTGTTCTCCACTCTAGTGTTTTAAATATAATAACATTATTTTTATGGGGGCATTTGTGCCTGCAATGATTGTGTCTGTTGCAGTGTTTTGTCCATCACTGTGTTTTTAAATATAATGACTTATAAGGATTTTTCCTTGTAATCAACATAATTCCTAGATTTGTTGTACAGTATTATATTTTTTGTATAATAACATGTTTTATGGGGGAACTTATGTTTGTAATGATGCATAAACTAGTGACCAGATATTGCCTGTTCATCTCATTTGATCAACTAATAAATCAACAAACAAGCCAGTGGTCAATGAATTAATCATCAATTTGATGAGTCAAATAGAAAGAAATCTCAGTTCTTTAATCTAATCGTAATTATGTATTTATTGTTATTCATTTGTCGTTACATTTGTTAATTTATCTTTAAAATGGCACATCAATTAACAAGCTAACTGCCAATTATTTAAACAATAACAGATAATAGGTACATAAAACAGTTACACAAGGCATAATTCAAGTAACAAATGTATTTATAATTAATTATGATTATAATTAATTAATAATACAAATACGTTTAGGCTAATAATATATGTACCTTGTTGAGTTGATTTGTTAATTGTTGATTTGTTAATTTATCATTAAATGTCACAAATTGAGGTCTTATAACATCAGCTGATTCCAATTGGAAAAAGAACGCCAAAGTGCTGTGCTTTGCTGTCCTTTCCTGCAGATGGAGCCTCAATAATTGGGACCTTGAGATCCAGGAGGGAAGCGATGAGCATTACAGCCTGGTGGGGGGTAATCTGGTCATCAGTAACCCGGACAAGAACAAGCATGCAGGGGACTACTCCTGCTTAGCGGCCAACGAGTTCGGCACCGTCGTCAGCCGGAAGGCGTCCGTCCAGTTTGGATGTGAGTGATGGTGTTGGGGCCAAGTCACGCCGTTACGTAACGCTGCCCACAGAAATTTGGCCTGGACTTCCTGTCCTTTAATATGCACTACACAAACACTTTCCAGAAGCCCTACGCTCACAGTCCTTTTATCTAGGGGCAACCTTTGTTGAGGTGTGGCAGAAATTAATCTGTGGCGTCAAACTGTTTAAATGCCTGTGTGGCTTCTGCTGAGAAGGATTTCCTTTAGAAGTGATGACGCTGGGACTTGCGCAAAAAAATGCAATATTTCTCCTTTTGTTGTATATTTTTGTCAAAGGTCATCAAAATGGGTAGGCAAGCTATATTGCCTGTCTTTGCAAAAGAGCCCAAACTAATTGAATTTTGTGCCTCTGTAGATTTGGACATGTTCTCCACTGAAGAACGAGAAGCTGTGTATGTGAGAGAAGGCCAAGGAGCAGTGCTGTTGTGTGCTCCACCTCCACATTTTCCAGGTTATTTCTTTAAAAAAAAAACAAGAAAATACAAACGAATTATCATTTAAAAGTGCTTGAATTATTAAATACTGTCTTTATCTTTTCTCTTTAGACGACCTGTCCTTTCGCTGGATGCTAAATGAGTTTCCCATCTTTGTCCCTCTGGATAAGCGTCGCTTCGTGTCCCAGACCACGGGGAATCTCTACATCTCTAAAGTCGAGAGCTCTGACAGCGGGAATTACTCCTGCTTCGTCTCCAGCCCTTCTATTGCTAAGAGTGTTTTCAGCAAGTTTATCCCATTGGTCCCAATAGCTGAGCGTAAGGAGTTCACACTAATGTCTTGTTTGACCTCTTTAACTTTAAGACCTTTTGCTTTTCCACAACAGCCTACAAACAACAAGTAATAACCCAGTATTAGTGCTATAACAGCTACCTATAGCTTTATGCTGAAAATGTTAATTGCCTGTGGTGTATTGGTGCCTGCCCAAGGTTGGTCCCCGCCTTGTGCCCGTAGTTCCTGGGATAGGCTCCGGTTGCCCCCTGCGACCCCAATAGGGATTAAGTGGTTTGGATAATGAACGGATGAATGTTAATTGCACTACCAGTGATGTAGCTGCTGAAATAATCCTCAGCTTTATGAAGTCGTTATGATTAGACATGCTTCATCATAAGTACAATATTGCAGTATTAGATTACATTAAGTAAAATCACTTCTAAACATTTTTACACAACTTTCTCTGTCCAAGGTGCTGAAAATACAAATCACTGTCAAATACATTTTTCCATAAAATTAAGAAAATGCCTGTATATTAAGAAACTAAAAAAGATTATTATCTTACTAACAGTAACATTTCACTTCAGATTATCGTTGAAGAAAATCAGCATTGAGTTTAATCTTTTAAACCGTGACAGCTCCACTTAAATGATGTAAGATTTATGTAAGATTGAGCTGAAACAATGTGTTGTGCACGGAACTGCATTAAAAGTGAACTATTATACCGCTATTACAAAGCTATTTCTAGTTCCGTGAATATGGATGTAATGATTCATTTCCAGCAAAAAGTGCTTTAAATACATTGTGTAGTTAGTAGGGGCAAATTGCAGTGAAATTGGTAATGTAATAAACTGCAGAACCAATGATGTCAAAAGTCATTCTCAAACATGGCTTAGCCAGTAGCTTGTCATCTGTAATCATCATGAGGGTTTTCAGAAGCAGGGGAGCTGAAGAATAAAAAAGATTATCATTTTACATAATCCAAAATCCAGCTGAGGTCTGATTAGATGACTAAGGTGTCAGTGCTTTTGTGAGGTCCTCATAGACTGGACGGAAGTTGTGATTGATTAAGTTTCTGCTTCTGTGGGAGAAACTGCTGTTTAAGTACTCAAGAGTCATTTGTGTGTGAGAGTAAGTTTGTTATGAAACTGGAAGGAGTTGTATAGGGAAGAATAACGGGAAGGGGAAAAAACTGGAAAGGAGGCAGTTGTTACCTCTCCCTGGTGGTCTGTTTGTGGGCTTCATCAATTACCTCCTGTTTTGGGTTCTGACATGGTGCCTGCTCGATTTTTTTATTTGAAAACAATTTTCCGGCATTTTTTCTTTTGGTTGGACACACATGATCACATATCAAATCAATGTTATGATATTAACTTTGATAATAACTTTGAAGCATAGATATTGCTTAAAACAACAAATTGAGCTGTTAAATAACTAACATTTATACAGACATACAGTTTTAGGCAGGTGTGAAAAAATGCTATAAACAAAGAATGCTTTCAAAAATGGAAGTGTTAATCATTTATTTTCATCAATCAACAAAATGCAGTGAATGAACAAAAGAGAAATCTAAATCAAATCGATATTTGCTGTGACCACCCTTTGCCTTCAAAACAGCATCGATTCTTCTAGGTACACTTGCACACAGTTTTTGAAGGAACTCAGCTGGTAGGTTGTTCCAAACATCTTGGAGAACTAACCACAGATCTATAATCATATAATCCTACAAAATAATATAACGACTACAAAATAATATAATGACTATAATCCTACAAAATCCCTGACTTCGTGCAAGTGTACCTATAAGAATTGATGCTGATTTGAAGGCAAAAGGTAGTAACACCAAATATTGATTTGATTTAGATTTTTCTTTTGTTTGCTCACTTTGCATTTTGTAAATTGATAAAAATAAACAATCATTATTTATATTTCTGAAAGCATTCTTTGTTTACAACATTTTTTCACACCTGCCTAAAACTTTTGCACAGTACTGTATTTCAATATAGAAATAATCATATCACATTAATATTATCTTCATGTGACATGATAGCTCAGTGGTTAATGTCTCGGACATTACAATTTGCTAACCCTGTAGAGCTGGGTTCAAATCTCAAGAGGCTTAAGTCATTTTGGGGTGGCACAGTGGTTTGCGCTGCCACTTCACAGTGAGAAGATCCTGGGTTCGATCCCCGGGTCGGAAAGCGAAGGTGATCCGGTTTCCGCCCACAGCATGCACTATGGGTTAATTGGCAAATCTAATTTTGTCCCATAGACCCAGGATTGGCTTCAGTCCCTGTGACCCCAATAGAGAGTAAGCAATTAAAAAATGAAATGAAATATCTACATAATAGTAACTTAACCTACATCAATATATCTAAATATTGCTGTTCAGTTAATTGAAAATTAATCCATACAGATATTCAGAACCTCTTATTGACAGAATCTTGGCCATGAGGATTATTTCAATTATTTTTACAATTCTGTTAATACTTTTAAAAAAGAAGAATTCCGTTAATATGTTAATACTCTCCAATGTGTATTCATGTACTGTCCTCTTAGAAAAAATATCCCAGCTTTAAGAGCTGAGCAACACCCCAAATCAAAATAATTGTTCATTAATCATTCATTCATTTATTCATTCATTATCTGAACCTAATCTCAACTGGAGTCACGGGGGGACCGGAGCCTATCCCGGGAAGTAAGGGCGCAAGGTGGGGACCAACCCTGGGGAGGCGCCAACACACCACAGGGCACACACACACAATCACACTCACATTCTCGTTCTCACATTATTAATAAGTAAAATATTCAGTTAATCATGATATCGATTTAAAGTCATATTGGCCAACTCTAGACATATTTCAATTATGGGAACCAATCCTCACATACAGAAATGTTTTTACAAAGGGGCCAATCAGGTCCTCACAAATGCCCCAAATACCCTGCCAGCCCACAGAACAGACACTTCAGTTCTTTCTAGCATATGCTGGCCAGTGAACACATTACAGCAAATCCTCCCTCAGGCTCCATCTTGTCCCATATTAAAGCTGGGCTCACAAGCTTCCCTGTGTTTTATGCATCATAGCTGAGCTGTCACACCATAGCCAAATATTTTGAACTAAAATGTCTTGAACCCAGCACGCAATTTAGACTGACACAAAACAAGTGTCGTGGGGCGTCTATACTGAGTGTGAGTAATGTTGCACTAGAGTTAGACACACACTCAGGAGAGCTTCTGAAAGCAGGTGACTCAGCAGAGTGATGCTGTGATCTCTTCCAGGTCCCATCCGCAAATACCCAGCTGATATCAGAGTGAAGTTTCCAGCCACATACGCTCTGGTTGGCCAGAACATCACCCTAGAGTGCTTCGCTTTGGGAAAGTGAGTACTGTGAATAGAATATTAATATAATCTGTACATACATTGTGCCTCTCTATATAAAGTCCTTGTATTGGAACATAATGCACATGCACTGCACGGTGGCGCAGTGGTTAGCGCTACCGCCTCACAGCAAGAAGGTCCTGGGTTTGAGTCCCGGGTCGGCCGTGGGGCCTTTCTGTGTGGGGTTTGCATGCTCTCCACGTGTTCGCATGGGTTTTCTCCGGGTGCTCCGGTTTCCTCCCACAGTCCAAAAGCATGCACTATAGGTTAATTGGCGACTCCTAAAAATTGACCCCGTAAGGTTTGCCTGTGAGTGTGAGTGTGTGCTCCCTGTGGTGTGTTGGCGCCTGCCCAGGGTTGTTCCCTGCCTTGCACAGAATAAAGATGTGTATGAAAAGATAAAACGTAGTTGTTTCTTGCTAGTAATAAAATGTGTAATTGCATAATTTTGTAATTACCAATGTAAGTACAAAAAGTTTTTTGACCATAGATTATTTATACGTCTTAAATAAAGTAAAGTAGCTTAAGAATTGATATTGTAATATATTCAATAAAAGTAGTGAGGAATAGTTAAAAAATGTTATATATTAAAAATACAAAGCTTTAAATCTTTTTTATTTATTTGATTAATCTTAGTTTATTCCTTGGCGTTTAAAACATTGTAGTTCATAGTGAATCATGTAATTAAGAACATTTGCTAATAGGTTATTGTCCTTGTACAGGAACCTGATGTGTATAACAAGGCAAGCCTTTAAATATTAGATTATTTGTAAAATTGTAGTTATTTGGTGATAATCAACATTTTAAATAAATAACATACAAGTAATTATTCTTGTATGGGAGCTTTGTGGGTATGAAAAGACACAGCTGTTCAATCTTAGTTTATTGACTCTCCTTTGATTCATTCTTGCTGATGATAAAAATCTTGCATAATATTGTAATTGGCATTATAATGGGTCATTAAGGACATTCACTGATAGTTTATTGTCTCACAAAGTTTACTTTGGAGGATACATTCAATCAAATGACATTTTAGATGACTCGCAAAGAACTTAATTCCTTCAAAAATGTGACAGTGTAATTCTGTTCCAACCCCAAGCCCTATCCCACAGATCAGATGGAGGAAAATAGATGGAGCTTTGCCTTCCCATCACGCCATCAGCATGGCAGGAGGGTTACTGCACCTCTATAATGTGCAGTATGAGGACGAAGGTGTGTATGAGTGTGAAGCTCTCAACTCCAAAGGCAAAGACTGGCACAAGGCACACCTCTATATTGAAGGTAGGACTGCAGTCCCAGAGCATGAACTTTTTTTTGAAGTGAGTGATTATTTGTCATTGTCAACACAGCGTCCCACAACAATATGTGACCTCTGCATTTCACAGCAGGCAGCTGACATGGGCAGCACCTGGGGAGCAGTGCTAGGGGATGGTACCTTGCTCTTGAGTACCTCACTGGTAGCTTTACTGGTCCTGGGATTTGAACCGGCAACCCTTCGGTCACGGGGCAAACGCCTTAACCGCTATGCTATAACCTGTCCCAAACGAATGCATCAAATTCTGCATTTGAGAATTATACCTTAAAACTTTGTTGCATTTATTGGTGGAGTTCTGATAATGCCAAACATGTAACCTATTTAAGCAGTTAAGGTAAGCAGTGCTCCCTGCTGCAAGAACAATGAGGCATTATAAGACAAAGGCTAAAGCATAAAAAAAATATTGCTAACTATTTGGAGTAGCATTTTTAACATTAACATTTTTCTCTGGGAACTAATGCTGGAGGGGTGATATCACTGTCAGCAAAGATTTTTAAACGTTTACAGGAAATACAGAATTTTTACAGCATAACCATGCATGTTCCTGTTTCTTTATGTCACAGTCTGGCGCTCATCAGTTCTGGCATTGAAAGAATTTGAGAATTGGTATCATATTTTGAAAACAAGCTCATTAGCACAACAATGTAAATATCTGATAGTATTTCTTGTAACTACCCTTTACTAATAGCAGCAAAATACTTGTACTTGTAACAGCAGATGCTTTAGCACCTGTCTTCAAGAAGTATTCTAATGGATGAATTTGAACATGAATAGCAGTCACTTCGTATAGAATCTTTAATTTAAGCATGGGTTTCATTTAATGCTTTAGAAAGTAATATTGAAAAAACATGTTCACAATCACAGTGTGACTATGATCTATTCATTCTTTTCATCATGTAGCAAATAACTAACCTTAGGAACAGATTCAACTGCTTATTTTCATATTCAGTCATTATACAATATGCTTTTTTTCTCAGTACTTTTTAGCTTTAATATCCTGAGTTTATTCAACTCAGTAAGGATTTGAACTTTGTCTTGCATTGTAAGCATTTTAACCCTGTGTATCCTCAAAAAGACTATGTCTTTACCTGTTCCATATGTCATATTTTCATCTGTCTTTGCTGAGTTCTGCCGCTGCATTGGGCCTTCTCTCTTTCAGCTGCCCCAGAGTGGATAGAGCACATCAGTAGCAGTGAGAGAAACATCGGCAGTGATTACACCATGTCCTGCCAAGCCAGCGGAAAACCCAAACCACATGTACGGTTTCTCAAGAACGGCCGTACGGTATGGACCTTAATTCCTTCCTTCGTTGGAGCTGCAGATAATGGCAGTGGTTTCGACATTACTTTTCCCTTTGGCGTTCTTTTCTTGTTAGTCACTTTAGCATTTGACAGCAAGCTAGTTAGCCATGCTTGCCATTTATTTGTTGCAAGGTACATGCTATATATAATTTTTGGGTTGCATATTCTAGGGCTTGGCAATATGCCCTCATAACTCACTCACAAGGTCTGTACTGTACTAGAAAAGCTGGGGTATTTTTCATAATGAGAGAGTTGCTGTCTTTGTGATTTTAACATAATTGAAGGAAACACGCCTAAATATCGTCACAAACTGGAGTGAGAGTGACATAACAAAACATTCAGTAGTATGTTTTTAAGGGAACTGTACATGAACATACATACACTGGGGAAAGTATAAACAGATTGAAAAAAATATTAACAGTATTTCAGAAATAACTGAAATTACCAACAAGGTTTTGATTACTTTTCGATTAATTGCCCTGCCCTAGAATATTTCTTTAAGGCTATAGGATTGTTTTCACATAGCACTTACCTTGTTGAATCAGGTTGATCACCTTACGTACTTTGACCTTTTCTAAAAAGGAAAAATAAAATGTTCTTGTAGATGTTGGATGCTTTTAAAAGGTTTATTGCCAAGATCAAACATAACCACACAACTCTACCATCTGCTTGTCATCTCCCGTCTCCACGTGGGTATATTTCAGGCTTTAGGCATGCTGGGTTTTGGCTCTGAACTCTCATGCGGGGCACAGAGTCAACAAGGCAAACTCTAGGCTTCGTCTTGATTCTAAGTGGGTGCTGACACTGTTGCGTAACACTGCTGGCAAAGCGGCGGCTGTGCTCCAAAAGCCTGAGAGTGTATGCATGGGGCAAAGCACAGCAGGGGCTGCCCTCTAAACACACACACGCACACACTCTGCATACAAATCAACCTCATTATCTATTACACATCAACGCTGATACACTGACGGCGATGCCTAAGCTCTGACAAATGTCAAACAGGTAATGGTGTAATCTTCCCAGAGGGTGTCAGATTATGCTAGAAGTCATTATAATACGAAATAAAGATAAATAGGGGCATGCTGTCAAGTGAATGATCACTGGTATTTAATTAGTTTGCTACAGAGTGTATTCCATATTGGACAAAATGATGTGTTGTTTTAAAGAAGGAAGCACACAATATCGTTTGCTCCACTTTATCTCCAACAGTATGGCGAACATGAGCTGCGTTTCACTGACCTGACGTTTGATGACTCTGGAATGTACCAGTGCATTGCTGAGAACCATCATGGAGTGATTTACGCCAACGCTGAGCTACGAGTGTTTGGTAAGAAGCTTCATGCACACTTACTATGCTAAAACTTGTTTTGTATGATGGAGTGATGGTGGTACAGTGTTCCTGTCTTTGTAACAAATGAGTGGTGAGCCTCAAGTCACCGTTTGGCTCTTGATCAAGACCTGTAACTTCAAGTTGCTCTAGGGAGGTTCCTGTTATTAGAAAATGTAAGACACTCTGGATAACAGCATCTGATAAATAAATTGAATTGTATATCATTTCAAAAATGCATTTTAAAAGTTCCCAAACAATTGACCAATAACACAGTTACAGTTGCAACATTTCAAAAATTTTTATTTATCAGATGCTCATATTCAGAGTGACTAACTATAAGGAGTCTCCCTGGAGGAACCTGGGGTTAAGGGTCTTGCTCAGGGGCTCAGTGTTGGTGGTCTTGGAGGTTGGATGGAGTCAGACTCAAACCCACAACCTTTTGGTCCACAACCAAGAATCTTACCACTTGTCCACCACCACCCACTAGAATAGATGCCACAGTTTACTATAAAATGAGTCAAACTCCAGTCCAGTGTTGCCTGTTAATGATTTTCCCTTGCATCTTCATGGATCAAATTCTGATAACTCATCGATGTTTCTCTATGTTAGTGGGTGCCCCCTCCTTTGAGCTGAACCCAGTAAAGCAGAGGCTGCTGGGAGCAAAGAACAGTCATGTGGTGATTGAGTGCAAACCAAAAGCGGCTCCCAAACCCACGTTCGCCTGGAGCAAAGGCACAGAGCTGCTCTCCAACTCCAGCAGGTACAATACACAGCACTGTCCTCTATCACTACTGAACCTATACTATCTGGAAGATAGCAAATGTGTTGAAAAATGATAGCAGTTAGTTCTTGCTTGTAGGGCACAAAATGTGTGACATCAAAAGTGAGACTTTGCAAAACCTCATTAGTACAACCAGTTGAATTCACATCTACAGATCTATTTTAATCACGTCATAATTCTAGTATTACTATAACTATTAATATTGCAACATACTTTTTTGTTAATAGGAGTTGTTTCAAAAGTTAAAGTTCATATTAAAATTCAGCAATAACCCAATGTGAGATTATAGAGCTGTAAGAGATATCCAGTGTTAACATGTTCTTTTTTGGAAAGTGGTCTTTCTGGGCCTAAGCCCTTCTCTAAGCTCTTCAGTCAGGACAGACTCTTGCTGAGCGCGAATTGATCTCTCCAATATAACACAAAATCTAATCTGATCCTCCCCTGGCCTGAGCTTACTCTGACCAAACATATGGCCTGACCACGGGCCATGACGTTGGTTCCACAGTTAAGTCAGGAAAGTTCGGGAAAGTGTTGAATGGAATAGCATCATTTTCACCTAATGTTCTTTTCTACAAGCTTGATTAAAATATCCAGTCAGGTTGTTAAGTAGGTATTTGGAAGGGTGTCTTCCTAGATTAGCAAAGTGGACTTCCTACTGATGATACTGGCAGTGCAGTCGTGTACATTATTAATCAGTTTTATTTGAGATAGTTCAAATGTACAAAAATGTTATGAAACATGAATCTTGATTCACTTTTATACATACATTACAAATAAAGGATTAAACTTGTGCAACCGAGTGGACACGATGCATGAACGTGCCAGTTGAACCTGCCGTGAATGTGAAGCTTCACTTGCCCTCTTAGGGCATGTTTACACACATGCAGATATTTTTATAAACACATTTTTTATACGTTAAGAGTTTTAGCCACCTCAAACGCATATTTTGTTAAACGCCCTGCAACGAAAGGCCCAAACGTATAAAAAATATCCACTTATGTGTAAACAGTCCCTTATTGGTAGGTGTAACTTGTGGTTAACATTATCTACTGACATTTTTCCCTTATTGCCAGCACTCATCCTTCTGGTCTTTACAGCACCACCACTCTGTTTCTTTTCAAAACAAAAAGATTTAGCAGTGAATGCAATGTCCGGCTACTGACTGGTGGCATATCATGGTAAGCCATATATTGTAAACATGATGTTAGCTAAAACATTTGGGTTTAAACAGTCCTGTTCCTGCTAAACTAGGGCAGGGCAAAGTTTACAGGTGCTTCCTGTAAAAATATCTTGGGCTCCCAAGATCTGTTGAGATATGCTGTATAAGCGGTTATAGTGTAGGGGACAGGATGTCCAGGCTACTTCACCTGTGCTTCTGACTCTTCTGTTCTTTAAAACAAAAAGCCTTTTCTTTTATAAGGTTTAGCTCGACATAACTCAGATACCAGAGACTTAAGACATTGTAAAATCACTGCAGGATCTTCATTTGGGAAGACGGGAGTCTGGAGATCCGCAACGTTACAAAATCAGATGAGGGAAAGTACACCTGTTTTGCTGAGAATGACCGAGGCAAGGCCAACAGCACTGGGTCCCTCACAATCACCGGTAAGCATAAAAGTCCAGTCCTTTTTAATATGCATCTTTGTGTTGTTACTAGCATTGTGCAGTAAAGGTCGACTGATTATAGGCCCGGCCGGTTATCGGGGGCCGATATTAGGCATTTTACTGATTATCGTTATCAGTGTTTAATTTTGACCATCAGCGATATTAAGTAATTACAAGATGTGCTACTGTGGCTCCACTGCCATCTCTTCTCTCTGTGCCGTTTGCTCTCGACTCGTTGCTTCATTTAATGTCCCGCCCACAACTGTGGCTATATGTCACACAACTAGTAGTCAATCAACGCTGAAGCCTTGTTGTCACTCACTCCACACTCACACACAAGCACTGTGTGAAGCTCGGAGAAGGAGAAGAGAGAGAAGAGAGGAGAGTTTCATTTGAGCTTGGTGTTTGTAAAATTCCAAATTTGAATTTTCTTTTCCTTTATTCGCATATCAGTACCAAATATCGGTTAAAGGCCCCGTAACTAGGAATAATCTGTGTCAATACTGACACTGAAAACCAGTATCGGTGGATCTCTATTGTGCAGTTAATACCTGGAATGGAAACTCCATATTATGTTTTCCACAAATATTAATCAATTGTATATAGACATATGAAGATTGTCATCAGACATTAAGTTGTGACAAACCCCATATCAAAACTGACAAGGGTTTGTTAACTAATGTGAAATTTAATTAGTTAGTTAATTAGCTAATAATCGATCTTTCAGAGAATGATTAGATGTAGCCCTGACTAACATGTGCGGTGTCATCAGCATAATCACCGTAAAATGAAATCAGTCTGACAGAAATGTGTGTGTGTATGTGTGTAATCTGCTATGTATGAATGTGTACACGTGATGGAGAAGGTTTTTAAGTGGATGTAGGTCCTTATAACCTCATTACGGGTGATAATGCTTTTAGAAAAAATGTGTCAGCAGTTATTTGAAAATGAGTTGAAATAAATTACTTTTGGATAGAAATTAGAATTGTTTAGTTGGTGCAGTATTATTTAGATACATTTATTATCACAGTCAAAAAGGCTTTACTTTCTGTGAATGTGTTTCCTGTGAATGAATAATGACAATGAAAGTAGTGCAACACCTGCAAAATGATCTTAGCACATTTCAGTTCTCGGTTCCCTCAGTACTCTTTATCTTAGCCTGTGGCTAATGAGAACATTTTTACATCAAATGTGAGGTTTTGCTGCTCAGCAGCAACACAATACTGAAATTGATATATGACCCAGCTCTGCCCTCTGCTGGTTCAAGACACACAATGCAGCTCCTGGTGCCGCTGGACGATCTCAGAGTTTAGATTTAGATCCGTCTCTTTTAATGCTTGGGACACCATTATTGCAGATCTATAACAAGTGGACATTCAGGAGTGCTCTCTAGGATGCCATCACAAGCAGAGTTGCAACCTCACTTTTACTAGCTGTACAACTTCATGCTCAAGATGAAAATGAATTTACATCAGCCAAATTTTTTTGACTGATAAATGATCCTTGTCAATTTTGTATTGATCAATTATATATTGATCGATAATAATTTCTTCCAGATGCCACTAAGATCACGCTGGCCCCCTCGAACTCCGACGTCAGTGTGGGTGAAAATGCTACAATGCAGTGCGCCGCCACTCACGACTCGAGCCTCGACCTCACCTTCATCTGGACCCTCAACGGCAACACCATCGACTTTGATAAGGATGAAGAGTTCTTCCTGCACACCATGGTGAGAGTTTTACTGGCTCTGGGGGGATATAAGGTGACTTTAAGGACACTTAAAAGTGTTTACAGCACTAAGAGCATAACACTGGCTGTGTCCTGTTTGACTTGTTCTCTTGTCATGGACAGCATTGTTGAGTGATATTGACTGTGTTGTCAGCAGTATAAATTGAGTATAAAGACAGGACCTAACCTTACAAGATATATTGCTTAATCGGTCCAGCTGAGAGTGCATATCTTTTGTATATTTTACCCTAATTTAGCAAAAAAAAAATACTGTCAACTAAACTTTTAAAACAGCGTTATGTAATGTGTTTGTAGGTTCTCTGTCGTCCAGGGCGTGGTAATCTTGAGAGTTTTAATTGAAGGAAATTCTTAAACACATTTCATCCTAAAGGCTTGTTTAACTAAAGTTGCCTTCGATTCAAACTCCCAAGAGCATTATGTAATGGTAGTTTACCGCAGCTCATTCTATATCCAGTGGAGGGAGACATGGTGTAGCATAATGACTGTAGGCTTTTTTCTTGTGCCAAGGGTCTCATTGTGTTGGTGATTTTTTTCCAAAAACAAAACAGCACTACATTTTGGGTTAAAAGTGTGTTGTAACATGCTTTACTGAAATGTAGTAAGTATGAGGTTACTGAAAATACATTAGTAATGCCTTACATTACTCTGTCACAGATAACCAATATATAATTATTGGATGATATCAGTCATAGGTTTTTAATGTTTCTTCTTCTTGGCCAAGAATGACTTTTAGTGCAGTTAGTGAATCTGTAACTTAAATCTGTAGTAAAAGTAAAGTTGCAGTCTTTGTTTTGATGTAGTGCTAGGTTTGAATGAATACAAGGAACTGTTAGTTTTCTTTTTCAACAAAAATGGGCATGTTGTTCATGGCACAACTCTGATCAGTGTGTCTGGTGCTGGTATTCTTTAGGGTTTAAGCTCTAAATTCTAACTCATCAATTCTCCATAAGCCAGCTTGGCATGGACTCCAAAATAGCCCGACCTCATCCACTCGTGTCCATCATCTCTCATTTCCCGCTCGGCAGAAGAGAGGTTGGGCTGTAATGGACTAATGATGGATGATAGCTCATGGCACATTGCCCTCATACAGACAGGCCTCTTTCCATGCTATTCAGGCACTTAGGAAGGTGCTCCATTTTACACTGTTTGCCTTGCCTTGGCCGAGTTACGTGACTAAACATCACTTGCACTCGATTAGGGCTGCTGTGAGTTGAGTAGCTGTGAGGTGTTTTGTACACTATACAAAGTTTGAATGGCGACAGGAACAGCAGTGACATGTGTAATACCAGCATGAAAAAACCTCCATAAATTACCATTAGTAGCAGATTTTACTGTTGTCTTTGTAGCTGCTTAATGCACTATTTATTGAAGCCATAGGTCATCTACCTGCAACCCTAAATTTCCATTAAGTTATTGATTAAATGCATTGGCTGTTTTAAGATTTGTACCCATATCTAATTATTTTATCTTTCCAATTATGTTAAGAACATTTATTTTTGCAGTAAATGACATAAATGCAATAGATAACATTTGCATGAATAATAATAATTACTAAATACATAAAGATGTAAGTTGAAGGAACACAGTGAATATTAATATCTCTAGTAAAAGTCAACAGACTGAAAAATACAGAGGTAATTAGTATTTGCTTTATTCTCTATGAACCACAATTCCAGCATGTGTTTTGGCCACAGAAATAATTTGAAGCTGCTGCAATTTTAATAAGTAACGAAGACATGAACCATATTTAAGTAATTAAGTTTGATCATTTTTCTACCATTTTTATATACTGTTTATATTGTTGCATTCTGGTGAATATGTACTTATGTATTTATGTACTGTATTTATGTACTTGAAATGCTGTTCAGTTTGGAAAGTTACATAATGACCATGAAATTCCTGTTTCACATCAGTAGGAATATCATGTTTGTGTGTGCTTCTGTGCCACTACAGGATGGTCAAGGTGGCATGTCGAGTAGTGAGCTGGTGATTAAAAACACCCAACTGAAGCATGCTGGCCGCTACACCTGCATATCCCAGACGCCTGTGGACAATGTCACAGCCTCTGCTGATCTGGTGGTGAGAGGTATGACTCAAACGAATGATTGTTAGAGCTTTCATAGCCACCCAGATTGATTTACAGAGCCAATGTGGAGGCGCATCAACCAGCACCAATTATGAAGCTCCACCTGGACGATGCTCCAGCAGCCAGTACACTCACCACACATTAGCTAAGGTGCTGAAGGAATGGGAGAGATTTCACCAGTAAGATGATTATAGGGGATGATTATGAGGCCAGATTTAAAAAGACCTTTGGCGGGTCATTTTAGCAGGACATGAGGATTTGGCCCTCTACTTGTTTAGAATGACACCCAGGGAGCATTTATGACCTTAGAGAGTCAGGACCTTGGTTTGTCTCATCCGAAGTCCTATGCTGTACTATGGCATTGGGATTCTCACAAATCACAGGTTGTTACCAACCTCTAACAGCAGCAGGAACCAGCTTTCCCAGATGGTTTCTCACCCAAGTACCTGCTTAACCCTTCTGTTATGTTCATTTCTTGATGTTCCAGGGTCAGTTTGACCCGGGGCATGTTTAATTATCCAAAAGTGTCGGAAACCAAAAAATACCAATAAACATTGTTTATATCTCATTATTAACTCCATTACTAACCATTTCAATCAGTATTTGGTGTAATGGTGTTATTTACCTCTCACAGATCACTTGTTTTTCATTAAAAAAATGCATTTTAAACATTTTTAATGTACATTGGAAAGACCTACATATAAAACACAATAGTTTTACATGACATTGATTATTTTAAATGGGTTAATTTGAGCTGCAACATAACAGATAGATTCTCTACAGTGAACTGCAGGTGGTACCTCAGAAGAGTGACACATGTCGTCTCCTCTGCCTAGGCTTTTAATTGTAGATGAATGAAATAAATCACTTGCACTACACTCGAAAAATTGTGGTAATCAACAGTAGTGACAAGTGTTGAAAAAAGTTCAGTGTTTTTGTCTTTTGATCTTATCCAATTCATGAATTAAGCTACAGAGTGTGTGATATGTAACAGTAATGCATGAGTACGCAAGTTAGATGGCCTCAAGAAAAGTTACATCAGGAAGCACTGAAACCTTCCTGTGAAATTGAGCTCCCTGACTCCATGGCTGTGCTAAGCTCTAATGATGCCAGCCTACCATTGTGCCCAGGGCTCAGCAGTTGGTGTTGATGCTGCAGAGGAGAGCTGGATAATGAACTTTAAAATAAGAGGAAGCAGTCTGTCAGCCTATATACCCAGTAGTGCCACTGTCAACAGACTCACAAACACACACACACACACTCACACACACACACACACACACACACACACACAAAGAGTCAAGTCTTGCTGTCTTTCCGAGGTGCTCATTAGATGTCAGTTATACTATAGCTACACAGAACCCAAACATCAACCTATGGTAAGCAAAACCAAATCTTTTCACATAAAACCTGCAACCTTTTTATATAACACTATTTTCCGCTGGTCTTGTCACTAGGGCACAAGTCTTCCACAACAGCACTAGTTGAGGTAAAGACTAATAAGTAAAGGATTCATTTGTAAAATTGACTGTAATGACAAAGTACATTGTCACAAAATGATAGAAAACTTTTAGAAGTGCATTTTTCAACCTCAGTCCTTACCACCCAGGATTCTGTGCAAAATACCTTTTTTAGCAGTACAACGATGACGTTCTTTTTGTGCCATAATTCGGAGCGCGCAGTAGACGGTTTGTGTGCGCTCAACACTGGCTGCCCTCGCGTGCTACTCTGCCATCACGCATGTTAGGGCCTCACATCCACCTAAAAACCCAAACACACACACAAAAGAAAGCCTTCGGTTTTGGACTGAGGCCAACTTTGGTGTGAGTCAGAACCGTGGTCAGTCATTTTCCGTGGGAAATTGGATTTAACAGGAAGCGTAAACTTCTCCTTGATGCAATATAGAGTTTAGAAACAGAGATGTCAAATTACTGAGGCCAATCTGTGTTGTTTTTGGCATGCCTTAGAGAGTGAGTGATAGACCCAGGGCAGCTCTCTACTTACTCTACTATGGTTACAAGCCCATCATAACAGATTTGTGACCACTTTGCATACAGACATTCAGGTTTGCCAGACAGTAACTTTCCCTTGACTTTAATGGTTGCTAATGGGACGCGCTGGTGTGCCAGTGACCATAATGTAGAGCGTAGGCCTGGAGCCGCTTGCAAGATAAACACCACTAAACACAGCCACAGTCTATGCATTTGGAGGAAAAGCAGGGCTAAGATTGGCATATTGATGGGATGAAAAGAAGAGGGAGTTTAGTGAGTCTGTCTGAAAGGTTATAATCACTCTTTATGGCAGGAAGCGCTGTCCCCTTTTTCATCAGAATTTCTCTCACACTTTATAATACGGATTTGTTCTAGACAACAGGGTGTGTGCTTACTGGGGGTGTTTGAGGCTTTTGATGAAGCCATTCCTGTAATGAGGCGGATCCTGTTAAAAGCTTTCACAGCACTGAACCAGAGATCGTGATGACAGATGAAGCTACACAAAATGTTTTGCCAGAGAATTGTGTTGGACCGAGATCTGAATGATGCCATTTTGGTCTCTCATTCTCATTGTAAATTTGACGTGACTCATGCTGTTGTTTCCCTGAGGCATGGTGAGAATCTTAATAGTGTTGACATCTTTTGATTTCCCAGCATGCTTATGGGGAATGTGCAGGTGGATTAAAGCATGCAAATCCAACACAGCAACAGTATAAAGCAAATACGAAAATCTCTCTCGCACTCTGAAGTCAAAATTCTCATAATGCTGATTTGTCAGTATTACAGAGATGTGAACACTATTACAGAGTATTCATTTCTTTCACTGTAAAAATCCAGTGTTCAGTTAATACAGCATTAGTCAAGTGAAATCTAAAAGGGTGTATAATAAGTAGAGATGTAGCTGATCCGATATGTGGATCGGTATCGGTCCGATAACGGGCTCAAACGGCTGGATCGGGTATCGCGGCACTGGGCCGTTCTATGGAGCCGATCTGTAAATGCGTGCACGTTTAATTCTTTATGCATGGGAAGTGGCACTGCGGTAAAATAGAGCTGAAACGATTGTGCCAATAACTCGAATAACTCTATTACAAAAATGGGCAAAGCAATTTTTCTGGAATCGAAGCTTTGTTTAATTCATTTTACTCGCTAGAGCATGCGCCGCGCCGCTTGTATTTCACACGGATGCTTAATAGTGACACACAACGTTTTCAGTGGCGCGATCAAGACAAGACCTGATCCCTCTGCATGTGAAAGTATTTGTGTTATGTTCCGTGCACTAAAACAGAAGTAAATGCATGAAAACATTTTTCGACATTTTTCGCGATGTAAACACACGCTGTGTTAATGAGCGCGCGCATGAGCGCCGTTACTCGCAAAATGCTCCAGTTCGGTCAAAATGTCCCCTTTATTACAGACACAAACCATATTGTAGCTGATAAATAACAACAACCAGCGTTCTACTAACAATTCTGCCGTTTATTTAGATTTTCCCATAGATTTTCCATCGTTTATTCTGGAACGCGCACCCAACGCTTCATTGTGACTCGGCTACAGAGCGCATGCACAGGATCGTGGGAAATGTAGTTCTCTGCAAAAGCAGCTCATTTTATAGGACAAATTGGTTCAAACTTCAGTATTTCATTTTCAATTGATCAATTTTTTTTTTCAATTTTATTATGTTATAGTGTAATCAATAAGAAAGAAGAAATATTTATATGTCTAAATGAACAATTTTTGAGAACAAATTATTTAGCATATACATGTGTGTGTGTAATTATTACATAGTTTTGGTTAGGAAAACAGTATTTAAATCAAGCATTTCCTTAAGCATAACAATAATCTCAGACATTTTAAAGCATTATTTTATGTTTAAAAAAAGACTGTGACTGTATCGGAATCGGCAGATATCCAAATTTACAATATCGGTATCGGTATCGGACATAAAAAAGTGGTATCGGCCCATCTCTAATAATAAGTACAGCTAAAAACCAATAAAAAATATTTTTGTGTTGTTTATTAGTACTAATGTTAATATTTTTAACAGCAATAATAATTTATTTGAATTTTTTATCTCATCAGAATGCGGTTCCATAGTGCAGATTACATGTACGTGGGATTATGAAAACATGAGAACTCTAACAGGAAACTTGTTAACACAAATGTAAAAAAAGTCGACAAAGACAAGAAACAAAACACATAAATCTAGGAAGTAAAGTAACATCTAGTGGCAGAGCTAAACCACAACGGTTTCTTAGTCAAGAACCACTCAATCTCAGTCGTGGGGACCAGAGCCTATCCTGGAACTATGGGCACAAGGCAGGGACCGACACCACCGCAGGGCGCACACACTCACACTCACATAAACATCTATAGGGCAATTCAGAGTCACCAATCAACCTAAACTCTGTGCTTTTGGGCTGTGGGAGGAAATCAGAGCACCCAGAGAAAATCCACATGAACAGGTAGAGACCACGCAAACTCCACACAGAAAGACCCCACAGCCGACCTGGGGATCGAACCCCCGGCCCTCTTGCTAACAGGAAGCAGTCTTAACCACTGTGCCACCAGGGCAGCCCTGTGTAGAAATAAGACTTTTATCATATTTATTCATATTATGGATAATATAATGAAACTAATATAATTTTAAAATAACAGAGGCAATATATGGTAACATAGTATAAACAAGTATCTTTTTAGCAAATAGTAGAGGACCCTGTGATCATCCTGTGATTGGAAGGTCACCGGTTCGAATCCCAGGACCAGTAAAGGTACCACTGAGGTATTTATGAGCAAGGTATTGACTCCAAGCACTGCTGTCCGGGTGCTGCCCATGTCAGCTGCTTACTCCTCAAATGCAGAGGTCACATCATTTCATTGTGGTGCTGTGCTGTGGTGTGTCCACAATGACAAATAATGATTCACTTTCTGTATGTGTGCAGGTTTCAGGTAGTCATGAGGACACTGTCACCTAAAAGACAGAAAAACATTATTTGTCAGATTTTGTGGTCAGGATATTTTTGTTTATGTGTACCTCACTAAGACGAAGGAGACACACTGTGTGTGTGTCTCTCCATTCTATTACTTGATTCATTTTCACTTCTCTGAGAGGAGAGCTGGAAGCCGTACCAAAGAAAATAAAGAGGGGAATAATGACTGACGAGGTTTTCCACCCCGACTTCAGGCCTGATTTACAGGACGGTAATGGTTGTTGGGTCCAGAGCCAACGGCTTGGTCAGATATATTACGAAGAGAGCAGTTCTAGGAAGTGGCTAATGTGCTTCTGACCTCAAGCACAAACTCCTCAGCACCAGTCATTATTGAACAGTTTGTGCTAAAATGTTGGATTGAGTGTTGGGACTAAACATTAGGCATTTCCTTTTCCGCCACAACTTTGGACTATTATTAGTGAAGCATAGAGTGAAATTGGATATACCTACAATCCAAAGTGTTTGGCCACTTTCACTGCAGAAGTGAAAATGCAGATGTAAGTCAATTTAAGATTCTGACCGTTTCTGCCTGACTCCTCAATCAGGGCCCCCTGGACCCCCAGGTGGGGTGCGGGTGGAGGAGATCGGGGAGAGGTCCGTCAGTCTGCGCTGGAGTCAGGGTTCAGATAACCTCAGTCCTATCTCCAAATACACCATCCAGTACAGAGAAACAAGAACCCAAGAGGACTGGAAAGACGCTGTTACCTGTGAGTACACCAGACATACACTTGATGTGTTAGGCCCTTGAATAAAGCTGTCCTTTAAATAACTCTTAAAGAACTCTTTCTTTGCAGTAGGTAACAAAACATTGTCTTTAAAGGTTCCATATTATAAACATTTTCAACAAGTTAAAGTGGGTCTGTGAGCTCCACTAAACATGTCTATGAAGTAGTTAGATTAGTTAGATGTCCTCTCAGATTTAGGCATTTTCACCTGCTTTTCACCCCTCTATTTCGGTCCCTTTCAGAACAGGCTGTTTGTCATTAGTATTCCTAAATGCAAATGAGACGCTGCTGCCCACACTTCACTCCAGAACTGGGGCGTAGACAACACGGCGAGAGTTCACCTGACATGAAAATAATCGACATGCCTACTGCTAAGAGACCATCCATACAGCCATACATGTTCAACACAACACTCCACCGGTAGATTTTTTTATTGTGATTTCTATACTAGCGCTTGCAAGAAAACATAGCGGATCAAGAAGCTCTACCTGGTGAGCGGAGGTTCTCAGATAGGAAGGTGGAGTTACTCAAATGTCCCTTACTGTGATGTGGAAGTAGGAGAGAATTCTAAACGACTCATTTAAACACTGAATTTTTGACATTCGTAAATTAATACTACACAACTGACCATTTTTTTATCAAACTTACAGTGTGTAGAGGCAGTACAGACCCAAATGGATGTCCAAAGAACACAAAAGGTGATTTTTTTTCATAATATGGGGCCTTTAAAGGGCCAATACAGGATTTTACAAGTTTAAGGGTATGAAAAAGTTGTTGAAAGTGCACCTGGTCTAAAATGGTTGCACTTTTTTTTTTTAATTAAAAAAGGTTTGGTAAAACATGCAACAAACCAATCCGAGTATCATTTCTCATTCTTTTTAAAATCCAGGTGCACTTGCAACTTGGCAGATTGCTGTTGTAATGGTAATTTTTCTAGGTAAAGGCAAACTTTCAGATGGATGGACCAGAACAGGATGCAGATGCAAGCTTTCAGAACAAAACGTAACCAAAAACAAGACCAAACTACACTAAAGTAAACTAAACTAACCAAACACAAGGAGACAGGATCCTCAACAGGGACAGGACCTCGACGTGAGAGAAGAGACATAAGACAAGGTCACAGGGGAGAGGCAGGCTTAAACACACACCAGACAGTAGTACCACATCAGATCAAGTGAACCTGGGGTGAGGGTTTTAGGTGTATGATTTTGACACAAACACTTTTCTCAGCACACAACTTTGCATACAAATACATCATCTATGGCAGTAACAGGGTTCCACCAAAGCTCACGAACCGTGATGGAGTATATTTTTAAAAAATTGGAACACAATCATAATCTTTTATTATCATTTTCAATTTTTAATCACCTGCCGATATAGGTATAAATATAATGAATGTAAAAGGAAAAATGTTCATCAGGAAATGGGTAAAATGTTCTACAGGAAGTTCCTCAAAAACTGCTGATATTCTTAATTGAAGATGTTTTTCATTGCAAGACGCAATGATTCTGTAGTGTGTATAAATCGAAAAAAGTCACTGAGTTACCCAGGACTTGTATCATTTATGTCCACTCAGCCCCTCACAATGTAGAAGGCAATGCAGAGACAGCCACAGTAGTTGATCTGATTCCCTGGACTGAGTATGAGTTCCAGATTATTGCCACGAACACTCTGGGCACAGGAGAACCCAGCAGCCCCTCACCCAGAGTCACCACACTGGAAGCAGGTATGGGCCTGGAGTTCTTTTTATTGCCTTACACTGCCTTACACTTCTGCTTATTTTTGTGTTCATCGAATTTACACAATTTGATAAAATAGTGCAGCAGAATTTATTTGTGTGTTGGAGGATTATTGCTTAAAGACTTCCCAAGGAGGTTGGCTATTGTTTTCACTTTAAATAATTCAGGTCATGCAGTAATGGAAAGATGCTGACCTTTGGCGAAACTCTTAAAAATGACATTAGGCTGCTTTTTACAGTTTTAACCGTAAAAGTCAGACTAGACAAAGTTTATATTGTTTGGCACTGCTGGATTGTGTGACGGTTTATGGAGTCCAACTGGTAAAACAAGGCCTCATATTCCTCTATTATTTTAGTTCCTGTGGTGGCCCCCTTCGACGTCGGGGGAGGCGGTGGAGCGAGCCGAGAGCTGACCATCACATGGACGGTAGGTGCTGGTTTGTTTATGGAAGTGTCTTTTGCACTAGTGGAAGGTTTTAGTTTTGTTTTGATATCAGTTACACTAAATGGAGCCCTATTTCCACTTACACAAGGTCCTGACTCAGTGATTTCTGCTCCGTCCTCAGCCTGTGCAGTCTAAGTACTACTACGGCAGCAACTTTGGTTACATCATTGCCTTTAAGCCTCAGGAAGGGGATGAGTGGCACAAAGTGACCTTAACTGACCCACAGGCTAGACGTTATGTCCATAAGGACCCCTCCATCACCCCTGCCACCAAGTTTGAGGTGAAAGTGAAGGCCGTCAACAGCAAAGGAGAGGGACCATACAGCCTGCCTGCTGTTATTTTCTCTGCACAGGACGGTGGGTGTCTGAAGCTGCTATATTGCGGGTTTGCATGCACCTTGCATATTTCTTAGCAGAGATTTCAGTTACTGTACCAACAGAACAGCATGAAACAGTGGTCTGAGTCACAGAGACTCATAATCCCATCAGAGCCTACAAATCTACCATTGGCCTCTGAACAAGACCCTTAATCCCAAGTTGCTCCAGTAGACCCAAGTCTTCATTCATTACTGACGACATTACACCAAAAAATGACATTTACTGCTGGTTTCCATGTAACTTTCCATATTTCACAGCAAAGATCTACTGTTCACAGCCTCTGTTCTTTTCAGCCGAACCAACAGTGTAGCATGGAGCAGTTGTCTGATCACAGAGACCCTCACACAGTTCCTATAATAATGGGGGTTCAAATCAAGCAAAAAATCAAGCATTGTGACCCTGAACAAGACCCTTAACCCCACGTTGCTCCAGGAAAACTAGCTGAAGAGTTCTGCTATATGAAGACGCAACAGCACCCCCTTAGGAAAGGCAAATCCCGATGACATGACCAATACAATAACATTTACATATCTGGAACAGATTTCTTTATAAGATAGGTTAAAAAAGTACAAAGAATTTGCCTACAATTGTTAGTGTCTCTCTAGTGTACTAGACAATATAAATACAATGAAACAGTATTATGCAGTGGTAAATATACAGTATACAATAGTCAAAGTCAAAGTAAACTTTATTGTCATCGCTGCTATATACTGTACAGATATACAGAGAGACGAGACGATGTGGCTCCAGTTTTCACAGTGCAACAAGAAACAGGAAACCAAAAAACAAATAGGGCATACAGAATAACAATATATAAATAGAATACAAAATATACTTTTTAAAGTAGAAATGGAGTATTAAATATAAACTTTAAACTAGAAAGAGAAGTAGAAATAGAGACAATTTGGATGCAGTATTAACCTACAAGAGTGGAAATTGACTTTTACACTAATTGTGCATGTAGTAACAATAGGTTAGTTTCAATATGAAAAAAATTCTATATCCAGTCTATTAATAAAACAATATCTCTTAAAAAGTCTGACTAACATTTAAGTTGGATTAAGGGCACACATATTCACACTCACACTGGGGGCCCATTTAGAGTTGCCAATTAACCCCTATTGCCTGCTTTTGAAGGAAACCGGAGCCCTCAGAGAAAACCCATGCAAACACGGGGATCGAACCCTGGACCTTCTCGCTGTGAGGCGGCAGCGCTAACCACGCCGTCATCGTGCTGCCCCTCCAGAGTAACTTCCATTTCCAAATTACAACCAGGGGTTAAGGAATTTGTACAGGCCTAAAAAATTATAGTGCTAGAGGTACAGAAGCAGACTCATGACCTCTTTCTTTGTGACAGAGAATTCTACTATTCACCCACCACCAAAAATGACAGACTTGAGGGAATAATCTTACATTTTTCCTGTATGTTTTCCTGTAGTCAGACTAATCTAGTGGGATGTTATGACCCGTAATGTGCATAAATAAATATTAATCCTGGGCAAAGCGCTCTTGTTTAATTACTCTTGAAGCATAAAGTTTTGGCTATTTGTACTTATATTTAAGAAATTCTGCCAATGTCTGCTAATCCCTGTTTTGACTTTAAACACTGCCTCACTAACCAGCTGCACTAAAACCTTTGTTAGCACTCATCCCCTGCTCAGCACCATCATTGCTCCCAAATCCTAAGAATTTTAAGTCCTGATGATTACGAGTCTTACTTCCACTCGCTATAGCTCTCGTCTCGTCCTGGGATTTACTCTGATCACGGGAGCGTTGACATTAAGCTGCTAATTCCAGCTGCGGATATACTAGACATTTAACCCACTTATTAACACACACTGAAAGACAGCCGTGACACCTTTCTGCATGGCATTCTTACCAACAGCTCAAGCTCCACTGTAGAAACCCGCTGCACTGTTAGGTTATGGGAGGTCAGACCCTGCTGAGGACTCATCCCTGGGGCTGTACATAATAAGATGGACACAGTTTGTATTTAAAGTTTTGATTGGCGCGCCACATAACCACACTGTGTCAACATGGTGTTAAGAAAAAGAATGACAGCATGGTGAGACAAAAGAACTGAACTGAACAATGAGTAGGGGTGTAATGGTACAAAAAGGTCATGGCTCGGTTCACACTACGGTGTGAACATCAGTTCAGTATGTTTCTCGATGTTTTTCCGCACACATACCCTACAGCTGTCCTCGTCCAATCTTCCACTCACTCTCCATTGTTTTTATTATTCACTAGAAACCCAAAATATTCTTACCAAGCTAATATTAAAGAAGCAAGCAGGTCTTCCAGCTCAAGCTGGGCATTTAAACTATCTGTAATGCGGTTGATTTCATGAGATGCCAGGCAGTTTGTGTCTAAATTTGATCCAGGCTAACAGCTTCAGGTTTTTGTGTGGAACTCGCATTTGGTTCTGCATCATGTTAATCAGTGTTTGCATATTCACCAAACATTCTTAGTAGGACTGCATGTGTTGCATTATAACGTTTGTATAGTGACAGTTTGGTACAACACACAATAATAATGAGCACCTAATACCTAAGTATATAGTCATGCCACAGCTCTACTAGTACATCAAGTAATCTGCACATTCATCACAACCATATACTTAATGACAACACCCAGCCTGCATTGCTGCTGGTTCTAGGAACTAACTCTGTCACATTTTCTCTAAACATGGACCTAAATATTGATAAATTATTTACTCTATATGACTAAAAAAGAACAAAAAAAATCCATTTGCATTCTATTTTGACACTAGCTAATTTTGAACAACCTTTAAAAACTTTTTCTCTCTGTTCTGAACATCGTCAGTGCCCTCAGAGGCCCCGTCGTTTGTGGAGGGCAGACCTCTGTCAGCCACAGAGGCGCTGGTTTGGTGGATGCCTGTGCCACAGAAGACAGTGGAGGGCTATCAGGTGAGTCTCAGTTTGTGTCAGGCACAGTGATCATTTGCTTGACACGCAGCTATGTTGTTTAACTAGTAAATAAATTTTAAAGCCTGTGTTGCATTGGTAATGGAGCAGTATAGGGAGTCACTGGCTCAAATCCCTGTCTGGTAAAGGTCCCACTGAGCAAATCACCGCTAGTTATCCGCCTGTTGTGTTGGATTGTGTGATGTGCTGGAGTACTCTTCAAATGTGTAGATTATCTTCTGACCTAAGACTAAATCTCCAAATAGGAAAACAACAGATAAACATAACACAGCATAAATGGGTTTTAAGAAAGAAAATCTTTTTAAGAACGGTTGATGAATGAGGACCATTGATTTCAGTTTTGCATTAAAAGCCCAGCATTTCCTTTATAAAGGAGACACCGGTCTCCCATGAAGAACAAATTTGCATTATTAATATCTGTCACTATTCCATAAGTTTACAGTCTGTGGCTTGGTAACATTGGCAACATGAGTTTTCTTTTTGGTAGGTGAGATACTGGAGGAAGTCAATGGAGAACGAGGCCTCAGCCCAGCGCATCTCCAGCAGAGAGAACCAGACCCGGCTGGACAACATGAAGCCTGACTCGCCGTATGTCATTGAAGTGCGAGCATACAACGGGGCGGGATATGGCCCAGCCAGCAAGCAATACGAGATCCATACCATGAAACCTCGTGAGCAGCAGTTACTTTAAAACGCACATCCTCTGTTTTATGGCTGACAGAATGTCTGTGATGATGCTAGGTGTTGTTTTTTTTTCTACCATTGCAGCTCCGAGTCGGCCTCCGAAAATCATTAGCACCAAGTTGAGCTCTAGCGGAACATCAGTCAACATCGCCTGGGAGCCCGTGCAGCCTTTAGCCAATGAATCCACAGTGGAGGGTTACAAGGTATAAATGGTGGCTGTTAGATTTGGTCTAATGTGAAACCATCATGTTATTAATTTTTAAATCATGAATAAAGTAGACATCAAAAACTACACACAGTGAGAGTGTTAGTGTAGGGTCACCACTGAAGGGCAGTATTTTGGGATTGAGCATTGTGAATAGACTCACATTAGTGAGTGAAAGTGAAAAGTGAAAGTGAGTGATTATTCATCATTGTGAACACAGCACACCACAACAAAATGTGACCTCTGCATTTGGCCCATCTGTGAAGGAGCAGCGGGCACCTGACATAGGCAGCAGTGCTTGGGGACGGTACCTTGTTTATGAGTACCTCAGTGGTAGCTTTATTGGTCCAGGATTTGGTCAGATCACAGGGCGATTCTCTAACTGTTATGCTACCAACTGCCCCACAGTTAATCAGTAGAACATAACAGTTTAATGCCTGTTTCACAGAAAAGTGGAAGAGAGGCAGTAAACCTCTGATTTTTTACATACTTTTTATATGGTTTAGGCTAACACACTAAATTGCTATTTTTGTGTATTGTTGTGTATTTTTTCAGATTCTGCACAGGCAGGACGGACAAAACACTGGATCACTGTACACCACAAATAAGCAGTCTATAGACCTGCCCTTAATGAAAAACGTGTATTACTTGGTGGAGGTACGAGCCTCTAGTAAAGGTGGAGATGGTGCAGTGGCACAAGTGCGCATCTCAGGTGAGTACTCTTAAAACACTCCTGCACTGATGTAACACTTGGTGAGGTTCACTTACCAAGTCCTGGAATTATTTAACCTCTTACATGTACATTTTGAATGGATTCAGTGCTGTACTTCTTTTTAGTTTACAAAAAAACAGACAAAAATGGTCAGCAGTATGATTTCTGACTGTGATAAAAACTCTGATAAAAAGAGACCACAGTGGAGCATTAAATTTTTTTGAAATGTAAACATATTTTTAGAATTAAGAAAACTATGCAGTTTACCAGTGTAAGATAGTTTAGATACTTTTTTCTGCTGGGTTTAAGTTAGAACCTTGTATGTGATTGTATTCTTGTAGAACTACATAAGGTATCTAGACCAGAGCTGAATATTAGCTCTACTTTGTGATTCACTTTGTGGATATTAGCTCCACTTTCTCCCATGTGAGGCTGTCAGGTGGGATTGTGTCCATAGTTGAGTGTCAGTGCTGTGATTTGTCAGTGTCCAGCACCTGTGGCCATGAACAGGTGCTGACAGGCGGCAAGAACGAGAGGGAGGTGAGGGAGCACTTTGATGATAGATGAGCCTCACCTTCAGTGCCTTATGTTCCTTGTAATATTGTACTCATGGCTTTAGTAGAGTAATTCCTTCTGTAAAATATTTCACAAAGATTTGATTATTTGATCTGTAGTATGTTTTTTAGGTTTATAGATGATAATCAGATTAATAAAATTACATAAAAAGACATATTAAAGTCCTAATAGAATAAATATATTAATATATAGACACTATTTATTCATAATTAAATTGGCTTATTGAGATTTAGGTTAGCGTTGCACAATATATCTGGATGTACAATGTAACAAAATTAAATTGTCATGCTACAACTTTCAGCTGCATAATACCAACTTGTCTGGTTTTACAAGAGAAAGTAAAGAGAAGACAAGAGAAGTCTGCCTGATATTTTATTCTGATTTAAGTTCCTTGGAAAAAAGAAAGGAGAATTCACAATCAGAAAAGTCTTATTTTTCAGCTTTTACAGTTCATTTATTGTCCAAGATAATGAAATACATTGGTAGAATGTATATGACCTTCGGACAATAAAATGTGTTTTCATGTCTTTGTGCAGGTGGTGTGTTGTCTGCTCAGTCTCTCAGCCTCTGTGCCCTGGTCCTGGTTGCAGTACTCAGCCTGGCCCTCTGAATGTAGCGCCATCCGCCTCTCTGCCTTCACTAAGTAGAGTGAAGAGAACTCTGTCAGGATGACGCCTTACTGGACTCTTACTCCACAAACTCCGATGCTCAATAACCAATATTCCTGACCCGGAATAAGCTCCACGGGAAGAAAAGACACTGCTAGAAATAAAGGGCACGGAGGATACTCGGAATTCAGTATCAACTTCACCATGGAGGAACATAGAAGGAGCTCCCTCTTGTTCAGTATGCCTTATAACATCTCTTAATCTGATCTTTTACTCTTGGGCTGTGTGTGGTAATGAGTGACCTGTGCATTTCACAATTTAAGACAATTAAAAATTTCCAGCAGTTGCTTTTTTCTGGTCTCAGTCCAAATGCTTTGCTTTCTGCGGCACTATCTGCAGAAGCTGCTGAATTGAGTAGATTGTCTATGAACTGTGCACTCAACTGCAGGTCACTTCTGATAAAAGATCGGGGTAAGAGTGTCTGATAATTGTCTTAAGTGTAATTTGCAAATAAGTGGCACCACCATCCCCTCCCCCTTTTTGGTTCTCCAACTAAAGCACATCCCTCTGTTAATGGATACAGTCAAAGCAAACTCCTGCTCCTCGGACCCAAAAGCTTGCTTCTCAGCCAGGTTACGCAACACAGACAACATAGCAGTTCATTTTAAGCTAGTGTATGTGTGTATATGCAATAATGTGTAAGCTGTTCATCTCTTAATATATTTCAGAATATTATTTCTTTGGTCATTAACATATCTCTTATAGAAAGATTATTTTACTTAAAGGTATCATATCAAAGCCCTTACACTAGAGGAAGTGAAAAGTTGGGACGGAGACGATCAGGATAGAGTAAAATTAAAGAAGTTTTTGTTGAAGGAGTATTTGTGTTTTCATGTGTTGTATGTGTAGAAAACATGGTCTGGATTATATATAAATTTGTGTGAGCGGTGTTTATGTGTATACACCCGTGTGTGTACCTGTGTGCCACCATGTCTTGGGATTTGTGTGTATGGATGGATCTTCATGTGCACAATTTTCAGTATATGTCTGTATATTTGTGTGTGAGTGTGGGTGTGTCTGTATATGTTTGAGGTTTGTGTGAATGTTTAAGGGCATGTGGATGTGTGTATCTGTATGTGTGTACTGAGACACAGACGCCCGCGGTGTCACATCAGAGGCCATATTTTAAAAGCCCTTTCTCTAAGTATGATGGTCCTGGTAATAAAGATTCTCCAGTATCTCACTTAGTATGAGAAACACATCTCAGCTCAACTCAGCACAACGTGAGCACAGGCCTTTCTGCAGTTAGTGCAACACTTTACTTAACGTTCACTCTCTAACTATGCCCCACACTGATGGAGTCCATCCAGCAGAAGAAAAAAGCCTTTGTTTTGACTGTATCACTAGACCCACTGTATCAGTTCCAGGTGCTTTGTGAAGAATGTTGACATTTCATTTTCTTCCCCTCTGATTTCTATGCTCCTTCCTTTTTATTCGTGCTGTTACTGTCATATGTCACATGAACTCAACAGCAGTGCACTGAACTCTGGGAAGACAAAGGTTCACTGCTTTGAACTGTTCTTATGATGACAAGGGAGAGGTGCAGAAGTGAAAGGAAGACAAGCATTACATTCCTAACTGTAAAAAAAAAAAAACCCCAACACATTTCAAAGATTGTATACTCTTTTGTGCTTTATATAGTTCCCTGTATACCAAAACCCTTTATTTACAATGGATCCATTTACTGAAGCATTTAGCCTCATGAAATGAGCAGATCAGACACTTGTTGGCTAAAAATGACTCAATGTTGGAAGTCCAAACAGTTCATTGCTATATGTTTTTCTAAATATAATCCATTGCCTTTTAAGATGAAACCCGTAAAACCCATGTCAACATGCCAATTACTTATTTTCTGTTAATAATGTGTTTGGCACCTGTTCAATAACATTTTTGTTCATTCGATTGGAAGATGCTGCATTTTAATATTTGCACACACATATTCATTGGAAACTCCATCTGACCAACTTCTGAGACGAACTTAAGCACAATGCAATATTAACTAAATCCATTCCCCGTTGTCACTAAAAAAGAATAACATATCTTAGTTTTTGGCCTCCCAAGCTAATATAATATTATTGTATAGAGTTGAGCTCTCAGATGGACCGTCTCAGATGGGAATTATGTGAATTTTAGCCATGCTTCATTTTGTGAGTAATACTCAATTACCACCACAAAGTGCTTTCTCCCAGTCTCCTTCAGGCAACAAAAATCATCAACTTAAAAAGTATATAATTGCCAAATGCATGAATGCCTTTAACTTTTGCAACCTGAAGTTATTTGAAAGTGAAATGGTACGCTCTCAGATGCATGATCTGGAAATGAAGGATTCTTTCCAGTTGCATTAGAATGCCATACTCATTTGATCAAAGTGACTCATGTAACTCAGCTTCTTATGATCTGCCTCTTTTGGTCAATAAAAAGTCTGTTCAGCCTGAATGGCAAGCTCTCTTTGTCAGAGATGATGTAGATAAAGTCTAACCTGTGAGTCATTATCTGCTTCATTAAAGCCATCATTCTCAATAAAGTTTATAGAGACAAAACCAACACAATTCGATTGGGCTCTCACTGAACTTTGGTCTTTGCATCCTACTGTATTTATCAGTATAGAAAAATGTGCTAACAGTTTATGTAACTCAGCTTTTCATTTGGGCACCTGTACTAATTTATGATATTCAAACTACATTCATTAAGATCCTGTATCATCAGAAAGCTTACTGTTTAGATTTAAAGTAATCTGATCTTAGGTTATTGTCACACAGTCAATGTTAATGTAGTTCATTTTGGTTTTAGTCATTAGACTGAATGAAAACAATAGTTTCCAATAACATTTTGTATAAACAAAAGTAAGGTGTAATTTGAAATTGGTATGAACAAGAACAACATAATAGAACAGGTAAACCCATTACTGACATCTCAGACTGCTGAAAACAACAAATACTACTAATAACATTATAATTTGCTCCAAAATACACTACCAGTCAAACGTTTGGACACACCTTCCCATTCAGTGTTTTGTCTTTGTCATTACTATTTACATTGTAGATTCTCACTGAAGGCATCACAACTATGAATGAACTGTGTAAAGGCTGTATGACCCAGAAAAAGAGTGATGGAGTGCTGCGCCAGACGGCCTGGCCTCCACGGTCACCTGATCAAACCCAGTCGAGATGGTTTGGGATAAGATGGACTGCAGAGTGAAGGCAAAAGAGCCAACAAGTGCTCAGCATCTCTGGGAACTCCTTCAAGACTGTTGGAAAACCATTTCAGGTGACTACCTCATGAAGCTAATCGAGAGAATGCCAAGAGTGAGCAAAGCAGTGATCAAAGCAAAGGGTGGTTATTTGCAAGAATCTAAGATATAAAACATGTTCTGGGTTATTTCACACTTTTTGTTTACTACATAATCCCATGTGTTCATTCACAGTTCCTTCGGTGAGAATCTACAATGTAAATAGTCATGATAATAAAGAATAAAACGTTGAATGGGAAGGTGTGTCCAGACTTGTAGTGTATTTTACTAATATGTGACTCTACACGGCAAAACCAGTCGCTTGTTGCAAATTTTCAAAATTGAGTTATGTTTTCATGAAAGGGCATAAATCAAGCTTCAAAACGATGCCTATATCGAATGAATCGGACGACATATGACTGAGATATCAACATTCAAAGGAGTCGGGTTTCTCCTGTCACGCCAAGTCAGAAACGGAGAAATCAGCCTTTGAAGTTGACTATCGACGTAGCACTCACAGACGCTTGGTGCGGTCACAGCTACGTTTGTATTTACGGTAGCCTACGCTGCAGTCGCCGCCACACAGACAGCCTACCTGCGTTAGGTTAACTGAACTCGGGAGACGAAGATGGATTCTGGAGAAATATCTTTACACTAGTCAACCAGTGGATTTACCATAAATATTGGAGTAGAGCGATCAAAACAGAAACTTTTAACATTCTGCTGGAATTTAATTCCTCACCTCAAGAAAGTCACGTTTTTAGGATGGAAAGGGTAAGTTTTTCAGCGAAATGTATTCACAACAGTACAGTATAGACCTTCCACTGTTTCAAAATACTAAAAACAAAAAATCCAAAATTTTACCCCACGCAACATAAACGGTCATTTTTCTCAGAAACCTCCGTTGTGACAAGCGACTGGTTTTGCCGTGCAGAGTCACGGAAGGAAACTTTGTTTACTGACCTACCACTGAGTTTGTAGCACTCCCACAGATCTGAATGTTGTGTTTCTCCTTCACAAATGTAGCAACATAAAACAAATGCTGTTGGTTTACCCATTATATCACTAATTTGTAATAAAGATTTACAGTACAATGTGAATTCTGGTTTAATTCATCTGGCTTAAAATAACATTATTAGTAATTTTATTAATACTAATACTTTCCATTGATAAATGAAAAAAGAGTACTACTAGTACTACTAATACTACTAGTGAAGTTAGACCAGTAGTGAACTAAGAGGGGAAACAGCAAAATAATATCTGAATTGCTAAGACAGATCGCTAAAATTCTCAAACCTCACATTTCGATGTTTATCTCTTTATTTGTAGATTTTTGGGAGAAGCTATTATTTAAACTTTAAAACTATCTGTATCGATACCACCCCCCGTGCAGTTACTCGTACTTGGAACAAAATGCCCCACTACCTGTACCATATGTGGAAGATACGATGTAGTTATGTTCATCGCCACGCACAGGCAGTGTAAATGGCACAACACTTGCCAAATAAACTGTAAATTGTGTGGAGATAAAAATGTCAGCCGTCTGGAGGTACTTTAAAATAAATGATAACGACAGCAGCAAAGTATGGAGTGCTAAGAGTGCCAAAATAAAATATATAAATACATCAATAATTAAATAATTAAATTAATAATTTTAATTAAATATTTAAAATGGGAAATATAAAGATAATTACTTAAACGTGTCATTAAATATTTAAAATGGGAAATAAAAATATAATTAATTAAATGTCATGAGTTATTTAAAATAAGAAATAAAACGATAATTACTTGAATGTCATTCACTATTTAAAATGGGAAATTAAAAACGTCACTAATCAAATGTGTCATTTATTATTTAAAATGGGAAATAAAAATATAATTAATTAAATGTGTCCTGAATTATTTAAAATAGGAAATAAAACCATGATTATTAAATGTCATTAATTATTTAAAATGGGATATAAAAACGTCACTAATCAAATGTGTCGTTAATTGTTTAAAATTGGAAATAAAAACATTGTTAATTAATTAAATGTGTAATATATAATTATTTCACTATGTATTTCATTTTGCCAACGTTCCGCACATCATGAATTAATTTTATGTCAATCTGGCCCATCAAAGTCAGTAGGCAAAATATAACTCTGACTAAATAAACATAAATCAGGACCGCGGTAAATAACAGGATAAAGTCTGATATCAATCTGCACAACGACACATTATTTATTACGAAGAACCATTTTCGCGCACAAACCCGCTAACGCTAATACTACCGGCGAACACGTTTGCTAGCTACGTTTTCCTGTTAGCTGTGACCGTTTACAACTCAATAATAATACTTTCTTCGGACCAAATACTCTCTACACATTATCTCGGAACATCACAGAACACCGTAACGGTCATATGTACTGACACAAATCACTTTTTAAGTAAAATAAACAGATTTAACATACCTGTGAACACACACAAGGAGACAAAGATTTTTACGTCTTCTCTCGACTGCAGTTTAATACTGAGCGGAGCTCGAGCCATCGTCTCCGTAGCTGTCCACTAACGCACTAGTGCCATCCACTGTTGTGTCGGACCATTTATTAGTTTAGTTAAGGCGACTAAAATAAGATAAACGATAGCTAATCTAACAATATAGGTACAGCCCCTCACTAGACTTAAACAGATGTCAGAAAGCTACCACAACGTCACTCTCTTGTAAACTCACTCAGCTTTAGCAGTCATTATGCACGTGACATTCGTCTTTTCCGCACATACTTTTGCAACAGAGGAAACGCAAAACACGTTAATTCATATATTAAGAAATGAACTCTAGTCGAGTCGCGTCTCCGCAGTTGGAAGAGTTCACATTTTGAAACATATTGATAGGGAAAGTTCTCTGATCTAGTAACCCGCACTGTCCGGTTGAATGACAGCATTCTGGTTTAAAAACTGGTGTTTTCAAGTTGTCAAGAAGTGATTGACAGCGCTCTGATCTTATAGCCTGCATTGTCAGGTTGCGAGGGCGAGAATCAGGCTACGTTCACACTGCCAGCCACATCGTTCAGTTACGATTTTTTTTTTTGCTCAGATCGGGGTCTATCTTGACGGTTCACATTCATAACTACAAGTGACCTGTGTCTGACTGTGATGTGAACGCATCGGTCCTCCGAAACCTCACGCATGCGCACATTGATACGTTTTTACACAGGTCAACTGCGTTAGCAACAACAAAAAAACCGTCATATCTGTGGGACGACTCATGGTATTAAAAATGGAGGCGTTAGTAGCTCACGCATGTATCGCACTTTGCTCTGGAGGACGACAAACAGTGAATCAGCTGTACATGAGCAGGTCGAAAAGGAGAAAAAAAGTCAGGCGGTTAGCTTTTTCTGTTATCCATTTTTACCTTCCCGTGCTGCCGGTGCAGGCTGATGATGTCAGCGCATGCGTATAAGCAAAAAGCCGCCTGAATTCCGATCTGAGCGTTCACATTAAGGTCCCATGGCCGCGCATCGGATACGTATGAGATTTACCACCACATATGAAAGTGACACAAATCCAATTTGAAAAGATCAGATCTGTGTCACATTAAGGCAAAAAATCCGATTTGAGTCACTTCAGCATGGCAGTGTGAACGTAGCCTCACAGCGCTGTAATCAAATGGACTAGTGTTGTGTTCAGTCCATTTGGACTAGTGTTGTGTCGTTCGCGAACGATTCGTTCAAAAGAACGAATCTTTTAAGAGAACGTACTGAACCGAATCACTTCCTCAAGTGATTCGTTCTTTTCTCAGATCAGTTGACGAATTGGACACAGTAACCTGAGTAGTACATTATTGGGAAGCGTCCTACTGGTTTTTGTGAGGTGTGTCAGACACTTGAAACCATAGAGCATGTACTCATAAATTGCATAAGATATAAAGAACAAAGGAGGAAAATGATGGAAAAATTAAGAAAAGATGGGTTGGTTGGGGCAGAGGTAAAAGATGTATTGAAAAGTGGGGTGATTAGGCAAGGCAAGAAAAATATTTGTAATTTCTTAGTTAATACTGGTTTGATGTGTAGAATATAAACTGTGTAGGAAATAATCTGGAAATAGAGCGGAGAATCACCAAAGGAGAATCAACCAGAAGGTGGCGGTAGTGCAACGCTTACGGATGCAAGCCGCCGTTAAACTCCAAAGAAGAAGAAGAAGCCGGTTCAGTGGAGCTGCCGCAGCATGCAGTAGCGCCGGGCGGGCAGCCGGCGCGCAGCTGGAGGCAGGGAGGGACCGCGCGCGCCGACTGCGCCGCCTCGCCGACGCCTGAATGAACGACTCACTCAGTGAATTACACTCTCCATAATCATTTTCCTCTGAGGGATACACTTTCATGGCGACCGTTGTTCTCCGTTGTTTTAACAGTTTTAGTTTCCAAATAAACAAACTTAAAACGTTAGGCTGGCAGTAATGAGAAGAGAGTGAGACTCACCAGCTGTAGCAGGCACTAGGCAGGAGCGACGGAGGGAGATAGGCGTGTGTTGTGTTCAAGTGTACCTCGGACAACACTAAGTTTTTTAAACTAAGTTAAAAATCTTTTTTTAACTTTGCTAAATTGCCACCGCAACAACTCACGTACAGTAGGACACAGCATGTAACAAGTAGTGTATAAAACTCGCAGTTTGAGAAAATGCGTGACTCTCTTTGCGACAATTTGCGAGGGAACGGTCCATGTTTAGTGTGAATCCTTCACTGAATGTACTGTGGGGTATACGTTCATTGAACGGATCACTCACAGAGCCCAAATTGCCCAGTAGACCAGTTAAATAGCAGACCATAGGACAGGGCACTTAAAACATCATGATTAAAAACTAGTTTATTTTTACAAACGTGTTTGTCAAAGCAACACAGCCACAACACTTTCATCTCCCGGTCCCAGAAGCCGTGAACTGAACTGAAACCTGAACCGTTGATGATTCGGTGATTAGGTGAACGAATCTTTTCAACGATTTTTTTAGTGAACTGATTCTAGTGATTCAGTACATCTAAAAGAACTGCCGTGCCAATCACCCCCCCCCCTTTTTTTTTTATTTTTTAAACTGGATCAATCGGGTCCTTACAACTTCCCAAAAAAGATTGATTTGTGAGAGATATACTTTAAATTACTACCATATGACTAGAACTAAAAAAAAAAACACTTCTGTCGGCTCTCATAAATACTAATAGCACTAACCTAACCTCAGTAACCTAAAATACAAAATCGTCCGACCCATCTTTCATTTATTTTCCTTAACAACAGAATGTGACAAATCTTAAGTTTTCCTTATAAAATCTTCACAACCACTTGAAAAGCGCGTATATGGCCGTGCTTTTTGTCTTTTTGAGGTACTTCCATTACATCGTATGTAATGTAGGATGTAAATAATAATACAACACTAACCTTAACATCAGTAATTAAAAATTATTGTCCCATTTAGTTTAACTAATAAACGCTGGAACTATATTTCTAGTAAAAGTAAGTTCTCGCACACTGAATCTAAACACACACACACACACACACACACACACACTTAACTCTCTCCTTCAATTCAGTAACGCACATCTTTTTACGTTCCAAATAAATATTTGAGCTTCTATATAACGTTTTTCTCCCAAATAAGCACTCAAACGGGTAAAAATTCGGACAAATCACGGGTTGTGCTAACTGTAAGGCACAATCGGGTCCTCACAGATGTCTAAAGCGTGCGCACTCACAGTGGCACATACTGCACCTCCGGCGCACAGGGGCGCATAGTGGAGTTGAGAAGTTGCGCGCAGGTTTACGGGAGTTCGCGACTTAACTTGGTTCACGCGTCGTGTGTAAAGAACCTTGCGGATTTCAGATAACTTCTCGTGAGCAAACACTCCCGAACGGTTTAACGATGATGGACAGCAACGCACTGGAGGACCAGGGACCGATTTCAACACCGGGCCCGCGACACCGAGCGAGAGAACTTCCGGCTCAACCGGCGTCTCCTAAACACATCGCACAAGCGAAACCCAAACAGCACATCAGCCCAAACAATGGTCTTATTAAGGTAAGTCCTGTTTCTCGTCCCAGGACTAAAGGTGCTTTAAAATTCAACATAACGCGTACACACACCCTTCTAGTCATAAATAAAAACTAACAACTGATGCTTTTTCCATGTAGGTTGGAGAAGCTCAGCTGCTTGTAGTGACTCTTCACAGAGTAAACAACTTTCTTGGATTCAAAATCATAGGAGGAGAACATGATCAGGTATGTTATATGGGTTAGATGAATTTGTAAATATAACCATCATCTTCACATGTGAATGAAAGCATGTGAACCATGAGCAGTATATCATCTTCTAAACGATTTTTTGACAAAAAGTTTTCCTCCCATTTCTTTTCTCCATTCTATCTGCAGTCCGGTATAATAAAGTTCATGACTTTATGTGGGTATTGGTTTTCTACCTTTTTGTGCACAGAAATGCCCAGGAGCTGCCGGGATCTTTGTGTCTCATGTGACCGAGGGAGGACCAGCACACCGGGCGGATGGACTTCTGGTACTGGACAGACTGATGGAGGTGAGTTCTCTGGGACTTTTTAAGTATTGGCCATTAGTGTTTTTTTAATTTTTTGGAGGTCTAATTCTGGTTGTTGGTAATTGACAGAGTTGATTAGAGACCCTGATTTTTTTCAGTTTGGGATTCCAAGAACAAAATACAAGGATAGAGACAAAATGAATACTGTGAATTATTATATTGATTTTAGTAGTAGTAGTAGTAGTATTAAAAAACATGTTTATATGACATGCCACCACTCATTCAAGAACCAAATATTTATCTTCCGCCTAGCAGAGATTTAGACAGACTTTGTTCAAGTTTCATTTCATGACTGATTGAAAGGATGCTACATTTAAATGTTACTTTATGTAGTTCGTAGTGTTCTATCTGTGTTATTTGAGTATTATCTTTATTTGAGTATTAATGGTAAACTACCAGTTAATATCATGACATAACTTGCAGCGATGTTACATGACTTTGTGGAATCAATTTCCAAGGCTTTGTGTAGTTTCTTGTTCAGATGAAGGGTCAAAGTCTGAATTCCAGAGACCTGTTGACCCTTGAATCAGTACAGAACGATGGCCTTTTGACCTGAACATTTGAAACCCATTGAATGCTTTTTTAAACACAAACGAGTCTCTGGGAGCAGATTCATTCTATTGTCTTATAGAAATGTGGATCCTTGGGCTAACAAAAGCATTGAGGGGCATGACTGTCAGGTCAGGTGTCATCAGTGACCTCTCCCCTTACCTGTCTGCATCACCATCCACAGCCTTTCTCTTTCTTTTCTCTGTCATTAGATTTCCCTCTGCATTATAGTGCAGGGGATCTTAGGCAAGATAGATAGCTTGTCAGCATTTGACTCCAGGACAGCCTGTCCATTTGAAATATTAGTATTCACATGAGAATGAATATTGAAAAATGTTTATTTTATTGTGTGTCAGTATTTGTTGACAGTTTTGGTCGCTCATATTTCTGATTGTGTTTGGATATAAATTAATTAGAGGTTATACATATCACTTGTTTTTATTTTATCCTGATATAAATATTAAAGCTTAGTATCTGTTAATATTGATGTTAATGTGGTATATATTCGTTATCAGTTACTAAGAATTAAATGAGATATTTGTATCAATACATTTCAAAATGTTTATGTTCTAGCTGAGTTGTTTGAGTAAGGTGAGTAAATGAAATGGGACCAACCTTATCCCTCAAAACACACCAAACCAAAACAAAAAACCAAAACTAGCATAAGTCTGATATCAATAGTTTCAGTGCCACCTTTAAAACCCACTAGTCTTGGTATCATGATTCACATCTTTTTATTTAGTCTTATGATTCATAATGATGTTTTTGCAGGTGTCAGTTTCTATACATGCTTATTTATTTTATTTTTGCTTTCAGGTGGAAAAGACTTGCATAACTTTGATAGTTTGAATGTGTCTGTGGGTTAGGGCTTGTGTGTGTGTTTTATTCTTTTTAAACACATTAATTAAGTCCTAATTATTACTGTGAAAGTTTGTGAAATATTTTGACAAGCACAAAATAAATTGTTTGCATTAGTATTTTTTGTCCAAATTAGTATTAGCATTTCTGGCACTTTATGGTCTTGTAGATTACGGATTTTAAGGTGAAGTTGTTAAGATTTGATTTAAGGTACAGCCCAATTATTTGGAAATCTCACATTATCAGAGATAAATGAACCTGCTTGAAGAAAATGTGTAAATGATTAAATGCAAATATGCAATATTAACACACTATTACTTAAAATAAAACACTACATTGATTCAAATAAGAATGAATAATTGCACATTGTTACTAGCCCAGATCTGTTCTTTAAATGTATTGCTACTGAAGGCACTTATAGCAGCTTACTTTGTGTTGAGGCTTTCAGCATGAGTCTCAGAAAGCCCCAGTGTCACATAATATAATTTTAAACTCCAGAGCGTGCTGGCCGCCTTGTTTTCCTGTCATAACACAAAATGTGACAAAAGAAGATTGTGCTGTGACACAGAGAAAATAAGATTTATGGCTGCAGATTTCCAGCAGGCTTATTTGATTCCAGAAACGAGATGGGGAAAATAAAAAGATGATTGCTGATAAAGCAGGGTCTGGTTTTCTCCACTGAGGTTCTTCTCGGCTATCAGATGACAGCTGTCGTTTTCATTCTCATCAGATTACAGTACTTTTTTTTCTGACTTCTTGCCCTGGCTTTAAGCACCTCAGTGAGCTCCAGTTTAATGTTAGAGATTCTTCTGTAGTTCAGCAAAGAACTAGAATTAATAGCATATAATTCATGCTGATGGAACAGAATATGAAATTGATGTATTTTTAGCTTTTTTTTGAAGGATGACTGAATCACCTCCTTGGGAGTTTGCAAATAGTAAGAAATGCTGAGTTGGAGACCAGCAGTGTTGTTTCAGGGGGCAAAGTGGGTGGTTCAGTGATTTTTTATACTGTTGAATTTGAGTTAGAATAAGAAAGTTGCCTGTTTATACAAGAATCCACCCAGTGTGCTGTTTCCTGCGGGATTTTGCTTTGTATAATTCATACTATGCAACACAGACATCTTACCTATAAGTCGCTGTGTATGTAACATGGGAACCATATCATAGTCAGCATGGTACCAAGGAATGAATAGTGCTGCATAATTACCCTCTTTTATTAGTAGACATGCCATTTGCTCATGCTGTCTGTTGGCTTTTATGCTCTGTTACCTTGTATATATGTATTCATACAGATGTCAGCACATTTGGACTAAATATTTCAAAACTCTTGTAATCGCTCTTAAGTTCTCTTTTTTCCTTTTCTTTTTAAATGTAACCACTTATTTCTTCATAATGTATTTTGTCCAGTTCTTGAGCTTATTGGTTCTTGAAGGTTCTGAGGTTGATATCAAATCTTATAGTTATTAATATAAATAACTATAAGAGTTGGTCGGTTATGATGAATATTTATGCAGTGATGATTTTCTTTTATTCAGTTAGAATTTTGGTTGCCAATATTTATTTAATTCCATTTTTAATTTGCTGACTAATGTCAATTGTTTAACCTCTTTCTTGAGAAATGTGCCTAATGCAGAATCTAGTCATATGTTTGTAATTATTCCATTTAACAAATTTAGACATTGCAAGTAAACAAATTATTACTTACATACATACATACATACATACATACATACATACATACATACATACATACATATCATTGTATAATTAATATTAAGATATTAATAGATATTTACATTGGGTGTGTACAACATATGGATTTACACGTAAATTATGAGATTTATTACTGAATTTGTTGTCCAGTGATGATCAGTAAATGAACAAGGCTAAATGAACTAGAATTCATACTCATAGAACTCATAAGAGATTTGCCATTTTACTTTTATAACTGCAATTTGTCGATACATCTAAAAGTGGGATCAAGTGGAAAATAACCCAAAATTTAAAAAGTACAGATGAATGTTTGTCCTAATGCTTTAGCCCGTGTGGTCTCCTTCTCATTTGATTATTTCAACATTATTTCAGTATTAACCAGGGTATGATTTTCACTGAGCACGGGGTCGCTCTGGAAGGTATAATTAAGGTGTCACTGAGGGAGATTAAATCTGTTGGAGCAGTGGTGTGAATGTTTCGTTTGGCACGTGTGCTATTGATTCTGCAGCCTCGTTTCCCTCGGCTCACATGCTCAGGAGTTTTCTGTTTTAGGCAGGAGGCATGAAGCCGGAAACAGCCCGCTACGCTCCAGCCTCAACCACCGGGCCGGTAAGGAGATGGAGAGTGGCTAAATTTGGATCTAGGGCTTTTCATCATGGTTTGTTTTTAGAATGTTCTGGCCAGTGGTTGGAAAACGGGAGGACATATTGTTGTAGCACTGGAGCTGGCCATTAATTGGAATTAATTCAGCTATTAATCAGGACTGAAATCATGAATTACGAGTGAAGTTATGGTTAATACAGTTAGCTGTTTCATATGTGTGCCTCTGTGCTATTACTTGAGTATATTTTTACATGCTGTACTTACACGCATACAGTATGTACAACATGTAATGAAATGTAAACCTGGCTCACAGTAAGATGAATGCATGAAATCTTGAAGATTAAATTAAAGTAAACTTTATTGTCATCTCTTCTATATATTGTACAGATATACAGAGAGACGAGAAGACGTGGCTCCAGTTTACACAGTGCAACAAGAAATAGAGAGAACAAAGAACAGATAGGGCACATGGAATAAACACTATATAAATAGGACACAAAATATACATTTTAAGCTAGAAGTGGAAATTGACTGACAGTTTTCAGTATGAAAGATTTCGATATCCAGTCTATTAATAGAAGTGTATTTTTAAAAGGTCTGACTGGAAATTAAGGTTGCCTAGATATTATAGCAGCATTTTTGGAGAACCATTCTGTGCAATACAGTTAGTTAAAAGGTGACCAGTGATATATACATGTTTGATGGTTGTGCAAATAGTAGAGGCAGTGCAAAAATTGTGCAAATATTATGGCAATGTTGTAGCGTGTAGTAATACTGTACAGTTTGTAAGTAGACATTTTTCTTATTCTTACACATCTTTAAGTAATCTTACATTGCAAGAGGTAACATCTCAAAGTACTTTTAAAGTACCCACAGTAAAATGTATCTTTGTGAGGCGTAAAATATTAATTCATTCAATCATCTTCCACTTAATCCCAACCGGGGTTGCGGGGGGACCGAAACCTATTGCAGGGACCAACCTTGGGCAGGCGCCAACACATCACAGGACAGACACACTCACACAATCACACTCTCGATGTAAAATATTTAATAATATTATATATAACTGTATGTCTCTGTATCATTATGAAAGAAATGTTTGTCCAGGGTAAAGAAGGAGAGATGCAAAGCGTGTGTCATTCCAAAAGCCCACCTACAACCCTCTTTTTTCCAACCTATTCAAGTATAAGATAAACAAATATGTGGTTTTAACTTAAAAAGTATCATCATGAAAAAGTTTATTATTTGGAGAATAGTAATAGTCGTAGTAGTATCGTAGTATATATATATAGTCGTAGTCATAGTCGTAGTATATATATATATACAGTATATAAATAAAATTACTTTCAGCAGTAATTCCAAATAATGAGGAATTATCAATCCTTTTAAACCTTATTTTCAACTATTACAGCTGTCTTATTCATGCAATCTTAAAATTTAACATCGTTTTGACAGTATATACTAAATTAAAGTTATATAAGGATACTATGTATCCTTATCTTTTTGAGCATACTTAGCCTCAGGAGAGAGATGCAGTTCAGTGACCTGTGAGTGCTGAATATGGGGATAAGCAGCATGAATATGACACACACTCATGGAAGAATAATATGCATGGATGCTTCACCCCTGCAGACAGTAGAAGTGCAAATGATTCTGTCAAAGACAGAACAGGCTCTCCTCTAAACCCCTAGAGGTCACACTGTCATAAAATTAATGCCTAAAGATGGAGAGTCTGTCATGCATGTCGGATTTCTAACAGTATTTTGGGTGAACAAGAACCACTTCTGTATAGAGACTATTTCTCACTGTCTCACTGTGTGTTTGTGTGTACTACAAATGCATGTAATTAAGGACTACTGTTAAAGGCCGACATGGAAATTCTTCATGTTGCCCTACATGTGTGATACATATGTATATGCAACCTCTGGACAGATGAACAAGTCTACAATTTCACAGTCAGCTGTTTCACTCTACATGAAATAGAGCATGAAGGTAAATGGGTTGCATTCATGAATAGCAATTTTGTTCGCTGGTCAGTTTTCCTGTTAGGTCATAACTGATAAGGGAGTGGATATGCAGAATGCTGCCAGCTGGAGGAACGAATATTATGTGTTTTAAAGGTTCGGAGAACGATAGTTTGCGTGTGGATCTGTGTTTTTACTTTGGGAGGTGTGCATTAGTGTCTCAATGCTTCATTTACAGCTAACTGGCTTCGAGTTTACTGATTATGATCTGTATGTGACCACACACAAGCATTCTTGTGCTTCTCTCTCTCTCTCTCTCTCTTTCTCTCTCTCACACACACACACACACACACACACACACACACACACTGCACCTGCATTTGCTCTCCATTACCATTGCCTGCCTTAATCTCAGCATTTATCATATGACAGCAAATACCTAAGGCCTAACTGCACAGGAATGACTGATTTTATTTATACGGGGGAAAACCCAAGTGAGACCAAAATTCGCTGCGGCTCTGTGTATCCCAGCACAAAAGCAAACACAGCAATAACTAGCAGAGGAAAAAACAAAGAGAAAATGACAAATCTGCACAATTCTGTATATAAATCAGTGAGCTGGAACTTTGGCTCAGTGGCACCTATTATGCTGTGTAAGTATTCCTGAAAGTTGTTTTAAAGATGCAGGGTACCAGAAGTAGAAATTCATTCATTCCGTTATTCATTTAGGCAGTTGGTAGCGTAACGGTTAGAACGCTCACCCCATGATCGGAAGGTTGCCGGTCTGAATGCTGGACCAGTAAAAGTACCATTGAGGTGCTCATGACAAGGTGCCGTTCCCAAGTGCCTCTCCCTGGGCGCCCACTGCCCACTGCTCCTTCACAGATGGGTCAAATGCAGAGGTCACATTTCTTTGCGGTTCACTATGTGCTGTGGTGTTCACAATGACAAATAATCACTCACTCACTTTCATTCATTCATTCATTCACCTAACAAATGCAAGTGTAATATACACTAGCGAAGGGTCTAACTAATGCATGTTGCTACCAACTGTTGTAATGATAGAAGATGGTGTTGTGGAAAAGTGGCTTACATTTTCTTAGATTTTGAAATGGAAAGACAGAAAAGTGATCCACCAACAATGTGAAAAATGAGGAAGACTTTATTTTGTGTGGTGTATTAGACCATTTGAGGCTATAGGATGTTAAAGAAATTCAGACCTAAAGTCTGAAACTAATTTGTGTCCTAACTAATTTTTGAAACTATTTTATGTCCAATCTATTTATATATAGTTTTACTTTAAAAGACAGATTTGATTATTGCTCCACATAGTTGTTGTTTGGGCAGCTGTTATCTGAAAATAAGACCCTGTTTTACCCACTTTGGCTGTGACTGACGGATGTCAGCTAACAGATGTGAAGAGGCAGAATTTGGCTGTGATTGACTGAGTTCTTGACTGATGTTTACTGCACCCTGACAGCAACACCTGCTGAGCATCGCTCCCGCTAAAGCTCAGCCACAGCTCGCTTTTATATTCATATTTCTAGTCAAGCACTGAGCAGATTCACAGTCATTACCTTCAGCTGAATGTGAAGAGGAGTCTTGAAGGGACAGAGTGTCAGTCATCGGAGCCTCTTGGGATTGTATTTAAATGGTCCCCATAATACTTGAGGTGTTTATTAAGTATTCTTTGCCTGTATGAGCTCACAAGGAGAGCTTATTTTGGGTCATATTGATGACCTATATGGTGTACACTGTGTCCATGTATTGATGCAGTCTTTACAGCAGATGGAGCTATTTAGCTTTGCTGAGGTATTTCAGAACCAGTTCTTTAATCCAGCAATAATGGCTCAGTGTTTTAACTTGCGTCTCACAATATACAAGTACCTTACAATTAGCTATTTTATATAAAGGTTACTTTCTGCTTCTGCATCAGGCAATATCAGATCGTTCAGCATCATGCTTATCCTCATCCAAAGTGCAGAACATGAATAGCAACTGGAGGGCATGTTATCTCTCTCTCTCTATCTTTCTCTCTCTCTTATCTGAGCACTTTTACTGTTCATTCACTATAACCAATTACTGATGTTTTCATAATCTGAACTCAGAATCTGAATTCAGAACTGTGTAATAATAAGAGGTCTGCTGGATCAATAAAATGTGTTCAGTACTGTGAGAATATTTTAACTTCCCATAAAGGGAGCCCTTCTCACTAGTAGTCAAAATTGAACAATGTGATATCTTTCATATTGGGACAGTTAGTAGGGTAACAGTTAGGGTGTTCGCCTCATGACCGGAAGGTTGTCGGTTCGAATCTAGGTCTGGTACCCACTGAGGTACTCATGTCAGCTGCGCACTGCTCCTTTCATGAATGGGACAAATGCAGAGGTCACATTTCGTTATAGTGCACTGTGTGCTGTGCTGTGGTGTGTTCACAAGTTAAAATAGATCTATGAGCTCCGCTAAACAGAAGTAGTTTCCTGAAAATACCTCTCAGATTAGGCATTTGCCCCTGCTTTTCCTCCCTCTATTTTAGTCACTTTCAGAACAGGCTGTTTCTCAGTAGTATTCCTAAATGTTTGTTTACCTCCTTAATGAGTATTTACCAATGTGAAAATACTCAACATGGCTGCTGCTAACAGAGCATCCATACAGCCATTCATGTTCAACATAACACTTTGAGTGTCCTCCGGTAGACTTCTTCATTATGATTCCTACGTTAGCACTTGCAAAAAAACACGGAGGATCAGGAAGCGCTACCTGGTGGGTGGAGGTTCTCAGATAGGAGAGTGGAGTTATTCAGATGTCCTCTAATGTGATGTGGGAGTAGGGGGGAAATCTAAACGGCTTGTTTAAGCACATGATTTCTGACATTCGTAAATTAATACTAACACAGTTGACCATTTTTTAAATCAAACTTTGTGTGTAGAGGCAGTACAGACCCTAATGGATGTCCAAAGAACAGAAAAAGTGATTTTTTTTTCATAATATGGGACCTTTAAAGAATACCTACAGATGTAGACTTCAGGCCATGTGCAATGGGTCGAGAATCTTTATTAGAAAGTAGTACTTTATTTGCATGAACAGAAATTCTTCTCTGAGTGTAGGAAGATTACAACCTACATGTGTGTCCAAAACTGTCAGTCAGTTTCCACTTCTAGCTTAAAATGTATATTTTGTGTCCTATTTATATGTTGTTTATTCCATGTGCCCTATCTGTTCTTTGTTCTCTATTTCTTGTTGCACTGTGTAAACTGGAGCCACGTCTTCTCGTCTCTCTGTATTTCTGTACAATATATAGAAGAGATGACAATAAAGTTTACTTTGACTTTGACTGTGATAATTAGTCTCTATAACAAATTTGAGGGGACCTGTGACACCAGGATTCATCTTTTTCAAATCTTGAATCTTATTATTATTATTACTATAATGCAAGTAACACCTCTTTAGAAGAAATCTGCATTTCTCAGGTTGTGTTGTAAAACATCTCTGTTATGTTTGGTTTGAAGACTAGGCAGAAAATGTAAATGGTGTTCTCCATCCCACCTGCTCTGACTGAGTGTGTGGTGAATAGAAGACAATAGGCTATGCTGTGTCTGTTTTGATGGATGGGAGCTGTCTAAGGCGATTTCTGTTCACCTTAAACATTTATATTCATACTCACTGGGGACTTTGTAGGCACTTTGCAAACTCCAAAAAAGAGACATACTTTATTTCTGTGCTTATGCCACACAGTAGTTATCTGTGTCCAAAAATGCCTTCTGCACTGCCCTTGTGTTTGGTGCTATCTGCAGTAAATGTTCTGACAGTGCCATGTTTTCCCTGAAACAAAAGTTGACCCACTTAGTAGCTCCCATTGATAATTAGCTGTCTTTAAAACCACGTCTTTCAACTCATTTTGGGGGCTCTGTAAGTGCTTTTACCCTGTGGTGATGAACAGAGACATTAATCTTTTTAATGTTCATGCTCTGAATGTTTCTGATCTGCTATCAGTAGAGACTATCGGGAGACCCACTCACATCTGTGGCCTTAAGCTACTCCACGGCAGAGCGAGTGGGAGAGAAAACGAGAACGATCCTCCACGCTTTGTTCTTTCCCATTTTTTTGCTCTTTCTTGCTTTTGTCTTCCTTCGCTCGCCCCCCCCCTCCCTGCAAGTCAGCCTTCTGCCATTTGGTGTCATTCGGGTGTTTGTCTCCCCCTCAGTCTTCATCGTTTACTCTAAATCTTTCTGGGTTTCTCTCCAGTCGGGTTGTGCAGACAGGCATAACATCCTACTGTTTTTTGAAGTTGGGCCAAAATATGTGAATGCACTTTTGTTCTTTTTTGTGGATGTTTTGAATAATTCATATTCTAGTCACAGGGGGCTTGGTGGGAGGAGGTGGTAGTAGAGAGAGAGAGAGAGAGAGAGAGAGAGCGAGATAGCGAGATATGGCCTTTACATTCTGTAGGTGACAGGAGAAGTGGTAAAGGGGGGGGAACATCTCAGTAATGCTGGCTAGATGAGAGGTGTGTGTGCGTGCATGTGTCTGTGGGTGTGTGTATTTTTGAGGGAGAGAGAGCTTGCTGGCATGGGAGTCACCTCAGGGGTCTTACTAGGTGGGTGTCGGAAGTGACAGCGTGGCTCTCCACAGGTAGCCGTCTGACAGATGCATGTTGGAGTGTGTATGTGTGTGGGTGTGTGTGTGCATGCACATGTATATGTGAAATAGAAACCATTCTGTACTTTACATGCTGTCATATTATTAGCCCTCAATATTTGGGATGAATATTGTGCCTGGCTTTTACTAGACAATACCTAGTCATTTTAGTCTAGAGTAAGTCCTCAAATGGCTTTTTACAACCACCACCCTCACCGCAGACCCAGAGAAGCCTTTTTATGACGCTACTATAACATTGAGGTTAAGCCCATGATCAATTATTAAATACCCACATTTATGGCAAAAACCGCAGTGTAACACCTTTGTGATTATTGCTTTTGAGGGAAAACAATATTCTAATTCTGAGGTCTTGTGAATGTGGAAATGTTGCATAATATTTTGAACATGAGTATTTGTACCACAATGATTTAAGTCAATTTAAGTGAGTGATTGTCATTGTGAAGGCAGCTCAGCACACCACACATTGCACTACAACAAATTGTGACCTCTGCGTTTGTCCCATCCTTCAAGGAGAAGTGGGCAGCTTTTGGCCAGGGAACAGTGCTTGGGGACAGTACCTTGCTCATGAGTACCTCAGAGGTACCTACACCAGTCCGAGATTCGAAGCTGCGACCTTCCGATCACGGGGCCAACTCCCGAATCACTTCGCTAGCAGCTGCAATGATGCATTTTGTTGAGCTGAAATGTAAATAAATAATGTACTGACACTGAAATTTAATTAAATGAAATATATCAGTTAATGAAATCTTAAACAATATGTATTTTTGTTACAGCAGACAGAAGTGAAAGACTTATTCCAAGATTCAACTCAACAATAAACAACATACTTTCTGTAAGCCCGGAAATTCATTGCTGAATAACAATTACTATTTATAACCAGGGATTATCCAAGAATAGTGAATTCCCCAACTGTGAGAGCAATTTTTTTTGTGTAGGATAAACATACAATACGTTTGTAATTACAGTTTTCCGATTTTTTTTTTATTAAAGTGTATGAACAATAGGCTATACAGAATTGAGCTTCTGGAACACATTTGCAAATTGAAACTGAAATTATTGGTTGGAAATACGGCAGTTGGCCAATGTGTTTTTCTCTTATGGTATGAGCACCACAGACAGGTTGATTCAGGCAGTATCTAATGGAGGAGCAGCTGTAATGTAACACCACCCTGTAGTAGCTGTTGTGCTGTTATTGTGCATTTTCACATTAGAAGGAGCTTTTATCTTTAAACCGATGTGTCATTAGCCTCTCTTTACGAGCAATATGTTGTAAAAGCGTCCAGCGCAGGCCCTAATCAGAGCCCATAAACTCCAGCTCAGTCAGCAAAGTTTGGTCATTAAGAGACATTTGAATGTAATTATTTATTGATAGCTCTTATGATTTACTCTCCAGCCTGTGCGCCTCTAGATTTTTATGCCCGATGTCTGCACAGCGAGATTTCAGGCATGAGTAAATAGTCGTTTAAAGACCGCAGACCTCAGGAGGCTCCACGTTAGCTTCTACTTTGAGCCGAGAGGAAGATAAAAACAGGGGAGGTCTTGCATATATAACGTGATATACGTCATCCTAAATACATGGAAATGTAAGTGTATCGTACATTAAGAAAAAAAAAATCATTTAGAAATTTTTGTTACTTTTGTGGTAAATGAACTTTTTGTATTGCATGTTACACTGCACGTACATTGCATTGCATGTACACAGGTGGACATACTTTATCTGCTACTAACACAAATAATTATTCTAAATGAACATTTGTATGCTATGGTACACATGTAGACATAAGGATTTCTGTGCTTCTTCATGCTAGGTGCACCAGCTGTTTTATTCAGTGTCGTCTCATAACCGTTTTATTTAAGATGTGATAATTATATTTAGGTGGAGAATAAACCGCACTTTGTCAAATTGATTGCGCAGGCAATTAAGCGATGATTTCATGGGCAAAGTAAGGTTTTATTGAGCATTTTATGTGTGTGTGTTTGATAGACCCCCCGGCTCATCTGCCTCTGCTGACATTTAGTAAGGCAACGAGTATTAAACAGTTGAGGCCATGCATTTTATGAAAGAGATTTGCGCTCACTTTAGTTTTAATTGGGGAACTCGCATCCGCCGAGAGAACGCCAGGCTTTCCAGGCTGTTGGTGAAGCAGTCTGAGTATTCTGGGCTATTTGGCAGACCAAACAGACCTGGTTTATAGAGATGTGCTGGGGTTTTCTTGATGTGCAATGAGTGCTGTGAGGTCATTAAGCCCAGACCTAACAGCTTAATAGCTGTGATGCTGCTGATAGACACATTGTTGACAGCCTATAAAAAGCCTGGTTCATCTTGCTTAGCGCTAGATTAGCATACCCAGGAGTTAAAGTGCAGAATAGTAATGTATTTAACTATTTATGCAGGAACTATGTTGCATCTTTCCAAAATATTACATCTATAGATATATCTCTATTTATAGACATATCTCATTTAAACCTCAATTGTCAAATACTTATAAAATTGGAGGTTTGGGGATTCAGTTTTGTAAGAAATTAAATAAATACCTGTTGTTTCTCAAAGCAAATGTTTTACAAAATATGCAAAGAAAACAAGATGAAGTCTAGAATAAATGCAGAGTGGCCCATGAAGAGCACGGCCGTAGTATGAACATTTGCCGTCTTATCCAGAGAGAGAGTGACAGTCCATTTGGAGCAACTTGGGGTTAAGGGTCTTGCTCATGGGCTCATTCCTGGTAGTGCTGGATAGATACTTTTAGGGCTGTCTAATATGAACTCAATCCAGTATTGTCATAATTCCACTTATATTACAATTCAGATCATGTGTTGATTGCATGTCAATCCTTATTTTAAATTCAAAAGTTCCTAAAAGTACACAGCAAACAAAATGTTCCAAGTTATGTAAGCACATCTCTAGTTCTTGGGAATGCTAGAATTTGCCAACATTACATACTACTTCTTACATTAACACTGATTTTTACTGTGTTGTGTATGATTATGTTCATATGTGCGTGATAACGTTTTTGATGACATATCCATGTTATCGTACTGCACCATCTGTAATCTCTCACACCCAGATACAGCAGGATAAAGTGATTTTGTGAAAAAGACATCACATTTACAATCTCACCTGTCTGCACTGTGGGAGAGAAACTGAGTGCAGCTCAAATGATGCTCCAAGGCAGATTTCACAGGTTAAACCTTTTTTTTTTTCAGTGGATCATCATTAATGAATGTGTGCGTGGACTAGATTAATTTGAATTTGGATTGTATTCAGGGCACGGAATATACATGCCACAGAGGATATGATGGTTATACTTATTTATTTATTTAAAACATTCTTGATGCTAGGATAGTATGATTTTATTACTATAGTCGTATGTAATAATACTATTATCTTAAAAGATATTTGATCTATTTTTTGGCCCTTGTATGTTGCATGTGTGTGTGTACTGATTTACAGTATGTCTGCCTTTCTCCTTTGTTCGGATCCTCACATCTGTCGGTGAACGTGTCTGCTGTGTTTGGACAATAGCAGCATTATTAAATACAACATGAGAACCTTACACTTGTGTTCAGCTTCCGCTTTTGCCCTGAGTGTACATACTGTAAATGTTAAAAAATCAATATAAATGAAATGACACTAAAAATTATTTTCAGACATACAAAAATCTGATCTGGACATATATAAAACAAATGACAACAGCAACAAAAAAATCACCACTTCCTTGTGTAGAAAACCTTTTCTATGATAAAGACTTGCAATTTGATCGGTTCTGCTGCATGGTCTGTCCTCATCAAGGTTAAGAAAGCAATCACATCAATCTGCAAGGTTTCTGCCCATAATGCGGAAACCTTCCATTTACAGTGCCCTCATTTCTCATAGCCCCTAATATTCTGTAGTATGAAGTATCTTGGTGGGTACCATTTCTTCTTACTGATAGCTAAATGGTTGCAGTGAATCGATAAGGGTCAAGAGCTGATTGCTAAGAGGACAATGCTATTGCTATGCCATGTTTGATAAAAAAAAAAAAGCCTTGTGGGCAGTTAAAATACCCCCATACATCAACTCGGGAGAGAAGCGTCAGCCTTCCGCCTCCGAGCTGGCAGTGAAAAGTGACGGATGGGTCTGTCACCAACATGAAGACATGAAGCATGTGTCCAGAGAAAGAAAGTGTTTTCAGGGTCGTCAGAAAAATAGAGTACAGGAGCAGATCGAGATCAAAATGCCAACAGAATCACCAGGCTGGGAGTTTCATCCGAGTGCTAGCCAGTTTTTTTTTGTACGAGCCGTCACGTCCCTTGCTGCGCTGCACATCACGAAAATCTCATTTATGAAGGAGAAAAGTAAATGCTGACAGTACGGCTTTTCCTCTGTTAGATAGCTTGGCTCCCTCCCAGATGAGTGACCCTGTAGACAGGCTGGGCGGTAATGAGCCTTACAGCAATGCCCCACGTCGCTGCCAACATGACCCGATCGAGGTTTACCCCGGCCTCTGAGCGCACCCTCCTTTCCCATTTTCCAGTGCAATTAGAAAGCCGGACATAATGCTCGGAGAAAGCAACAGCACTCGTCTCGTTCCAAAGGTTATTTATCAGCAGTGGCTTTTCTGGATGCGATTTCCGCTTTTTAAAAATGAAAAAGTGAGAGAGATGGACTGGGAGAGAGCGTGAACATTGCTGTTTCCATTCTTTAATTATTTCATCAACGCTAAGAGCCTACACATTTGCCATCTGTGGAATGAGCGCATCATTAGGTAGCTATGTCAGGTTTTTCTCACTGTCAAAGGCTAGGATGTAGAGAAGAAGACTCTGAAAAATATCTCACGTGGGATACTGTTAATGCATCACCTAATTGAAATGGATCCATTTTTAATGACCTGCGCTGTCTTACCTCTAAATGGGAGGAGTTAATGAATGCAGAGAGAGTGAGAGAGAGTGAGAAGTGAGAAGGTAGGCTAAAACATTTCCTCTGGTCAAAGGTTACTGCTTTTGCTCATATCTGTATTTTGTCTGATGCTTAATATGGTTTTCTTCTCAGTGCTATTACCTGTTAATGACTAATGTATCTTCATGATTAAGAGGAAACTGTGTAAGGTGCTATAGGAGACTGTGTAACACCATATGAAAATCAGTGTCTCCCCTACCATTATATTGCCTGATCCAATTTAATTTAATTTTCTATATAGTGCCAGATCACAACAGAAGTCATACCTTGTCCTTTTATTAAACAGACTAAATAGCCTTATGTTATTTATCTTGTTTACACCATGGCGTGTCATTTCTGTCTCTACAAGGTCTCGCTTTTACAATTCTCTCTTGCTTGCGCGCGGCGGAGTTCCACACACACACACACACACACACATGTGCGCACACACACACAGACACGTGGAGGCACACACAGGTGAGCACACTCCCACTAGCAGACAGACTGCGCGTCAGAAAATATGTCATGTCAACTACCTGAAAAGCAGACAAAAATGTCTGCGACTTCCCATATCAACAGATTCTGAACAAATATGCAGCAGTGACAAAAGCTGCACACTTTGTGGATAATTGTCATAAAATGAACACCATGATTCCTTTAGTGTTTGTGTTGGTGTCTGTGAAACCCTAACACATGCCCACCTCGTCACACCTTTAAACCTGGCTGAAACACTGATAATGAACTGGATCATCAAAATAAGAGCCAAACCTGAACCCAAATCCTCTTGCTCTTGGTCTATAACCTTGTATCCTACCATTAATGCACAACAACTCTTGCCTGAAAATCCAAATCTCTGGACGTATCTTAAGAGTCAAGAATCAGGTCATTTTCTCTAAACCCCATTTAATCTCACTTTTTGCACAAATATTTTTCATCCCGGTATTGGTCATTTATGTGTAACCTCATCAATCAATTTGAGGAAAACATTTCCTGGAAGGAAAAAAAATGGTTTTAACTTGACAGTATATCTAAAGCCCTTTGACCTGCAATACAACAAATTGAGACATTACATTTTGCCGATCACACAAGGCCACTAGATGTACTTATGGCTAATGAGATGGAACATTGTGTACTCAGGTTACATTTAAAGAGCCCTCATTTCAAAACGTAGGTCACAGCATGAGAAAATAATTAATTAGTTTCTCTACGTTCTACAATGACTCAAAAATCACATGACACAAGGGGACTTGTCAGGTTGATAGATATCGCATGCAACTGATTTGGTCCAGGCTGAGGCTGTTTTGAATCTGTAATCCAGAACTGTACATTTAAAATGACATAATATATATAGTTGCAGGTTACAGGTCTTTTTATACATTTACGTGTATACATTTATACATTGTAAAAATGCACCGCAGTGCCACCATTGAACCACTGAGCAAATCCCTTAACCACAAGTTGCTCCAAGGAGACTATCCCTGTAATTAGGAAATGGAAGTTGCCCTTGATGTTGTGGGTTTGTAAAAGTGAATGTAGAGCATGTTAGAAAATACCATCATTTAATCTAGTCTTTCCTGTATAACCTGGTTAAACCCATAAAGGTCAACTAGTAGTAATACACACATTGCCACATATTGCAGCCAAATAAATTTTCACCAAGGAAATCATTATTCATGGTTTCTCCCATGCTATTTTAAACCGTCATAATGACTGGTATTTTCATGAAAAGTGAATTTCATGCACCTGCTATAGCGATCACCCTCTTCCCCCGAGATAAGTCGAGAGTATTGGGATAAGGGGGGTTAAAGGCAGTGAGTGGGTGGATATCTGGATGATAAGGTCATACGATATGAATTTAATTACTTCTGGTTGCCATGGTGGAAACTCCTCCACACCAGTAGAAAGCTATAGTCAGAAGCGGGCGAATGGAATTGGAAAGGTGTTCTTTTTTTCTTTTGGGTCACGATGGTTGAGAAGTTCTCTATTCCATTTATGTCTACAGCTGTTTGATATTGGGTTTGTTGGGTCTTGATGCCTCTGGCATGCACATTTGACATTTAATAGAGGTGTCCTTTTTTCAATAAGCATACGATCAGGAAGAAATTTGCTCAAATAAATGACATATGGGAATCTCCTGGAGACAGTTATGAGTTTCATTGCTTTGTCTAAATGCGTAAGACTGTCTCAGTACCTTTGCCTTTCACGCTGTTTGATGAGGTTTGGGTGATTGCATCGGGCCTGGTGTGGCCCAGACTTCAACCCATGGGACTATCATCAGTCCTGGCACACTTCCAAGCAGAGAGCTGTGTTACAGGAGATAATTCCTCCACCTTCACCTCCTCACCTCTTGCTCTGGCACAGCAGTCTCTTCAGCTGGGCTCTCCATGTATCCTTCTCAATATTGCAGTGGTTTGTGCCAATTCTCAGAGAATTTATGCAAATAAAAAAGTATTTTCTCAAAGTTATAACCTCCAATTGAATCAAACTTCTCTCAATGTGTGACTATTCTTGTGCATTATTTCGCCAGCTAAGCTTTCATACCATATAGACTCATCCTTCTCAGTGCTTTAGGAGGCTTATCTGTGCTTATTTGACTGAAGTGAGAAGCCAGATCCATTCTATTGAAGGCATAAACCTTTCTCTTTATTTGAAAGAGAGGCTAAAAGTCAAGTTTGACCAAATGGATATTTTTTTTAGCATGGCTCAGATATTTTAAGCTTGGCAGCAGTCTCACCTTTCCTTCTTAGCCCAGCTGAAGCTCATTTGAAAAGATGGAGATATTTGTTTTCATTGAGTCTTCTCTGTAACAAAGAGATCTCCATGACAGATCAGAATGATGAGGCTTCAATTCCCAACTGTCCTGGTGGAAAATGAAGTAAACACTGCTAGCTTATTGGATCTTCATACAACTCCTTGACTGACACATAATCATATCGCTTCCATAGATAACGTGCGGTACTGAGCAAAGGGATGTCATTTGCATGAAAAGGCAGAGTCTTGTGCAGTGCAGTTAATTGAAGCTAATTAGAGAATGAATATCTGAGGCATCTTTCATTGAAAATGTGTAGTGGTTTTTGTTCGTTTTGAACACCTCTAGTGCTTCTAATTAGTTGCTGTTCAGTGTTTACAACAGTGCATCTCTATGACTTGTAGGTGACAATTAATTGGACTATGCCTCCATAGTTTGTGCCTCCACTATTTGTTTTTGAGCCTCATGCAAAAAAAAACCTTATGCCTTTTACTCTTGATTGTTGATAAAAGGCACTTCAGAGTTTTGTTCCTTTCAGCTCTTATGATCCTGTTGTCAGCAATCTGTTTTCTTTAACCCACTAAACAAATTCATACATTTCCACTTAAACCCAGAAGCGAATAATGCTGATGCAAGTAGTCAATGACGTCGATGAAGTTGATGCTGAAAATGTATCAACATTGATGTTTTAAACCGGTGCATCATTTATCATGCTGATTTCTAAAACACTTCAAATAATTGATTTAATCTATCTATATAAATGCCACAGGAATAATGTTGATACATTTTGGCTCCAGTCAGTAGTCAGCTCCAGTCAATGTGAAAAAATAATGATTGCTGCAGCAGAGTTTGACTTTGTCACTAAAGAGGTCCAGCACAAAAGCCTTCAATATAATGAGAGTACTTCAGTTCATTGTAAAACGCAAAGGTGTTTTGTTCACTAGGTAACGTTTCGATGGTCACAACAGAAGATGCACTCCGCATGAGATGCTGATGAGAAAATACACAGGTACTATTCTGGAGGATGGTTCTGGATCCCATATTAAGTCTCATATTATGAAAAAAATCACATACACATACACACTGTAAGTTTGATTAAAAATGGTCAATTGTGTTAGTATTCATTTACGAAATGTTAGAAATTGTGTTATCGAAAGAGACGTTTAGATTTTTCCCTAATTCTACATCACATTAGGGGACATTTGAATACCTCCACCATCCTATCTGCTAGCACTTCCTGATCCACTATGTTTTCTTGGAAGCGCTAGTGTAGGAATCACAGTAAAGTAGTCTACCAGCGGAGTGTTGTGTTGAACATGTATTGGTGTATGGATGGTCTGTTAGCAGCAGCCATGCCGATTATTTTCTCGTGAGGTAAACTCTTGTCGTTCTGAAGTGGGTCATGGGCAGCAGAGGCTTATTTGCATTTAGGAATCCTAATTAGAAACAGGCTGTTCTGAAAGGGACTGAAATAGAGGAGTAAAAAGTAGGCAAAAATGCCTAATCTGAGAGGTATTTTCAGCAAACTACTTCAGAGACATATTTAGTGGAGCTCATAGACCTATTTTAACTTGTTGAAAAATGTATAATATGGGACCTTTAATATTGTTTGCCCTTGTAGCTATTAAATACACTCATCATTAAATCCATAGCCTGTCTGCCTGCTATATTAAATTTCAGAAAATAAGAACATGTTTACTCTGGAACCTGGGCTTATGCTACAGTACTTTGGTTGATGAGACCAATGTGTTTTTGCGAATTGAGCTGGTGAATTGAGACATGAATCCTGACTAATTTTTTTTCCATTAGTTACTGTATATCAGGAGCATTTCTTTCTGCACTAAATGCCATACATACTGTACAATAGATCATATATGAATGAATAAATGTTCTCAGTATAAGTAAAGTTGAAAATTCAGGAAACATAGTGAATATTCATACCTCTATAGGAAAAATAATCATTTTTATTTATTGACTTATTAATAAAGTGGTCATTAGATTGTCCCATAGAAAAAATAATTAGTGATAGCCCTAGCATGTAACGTATTTGCTAATAATTCAGATATTGAACCTCAAGGCTTTTATTAATAACACAATTCATAAACTAATCTAAATCACAATCGAAACAGAGACAATATGCACTATGTCATGTTGGTCCTAGTTTACAGCTATTAAAATCCAGCTGGGTTGTAAATCAGACCTTTACAGTCAGGGCCATCGCTGTATCCTTTGTGAGAGTGAATTACGTCCTCCATACAAATGCGTTGTCTCCTCTTCCGCGCCTCCTTACTGATTACCGCTCCTCGGCTATCAGTGGCGACCTTTCAGGGCTGTAACCACCAGGTGGAAATGATAGATACTCACTCACGGCAGCACTAAGACCTTTTTCTCCCACCTTCCACCAAAAGCCATATTGATTCATTAACCAATAAATACAAACGCAAGCCTGTCCGACTGGCCTCTCCTGGCGCAGTAGCGTGTTTTTCGGCCTTACTGTCAATGTCCTTATCAGCGGATCAATCCTGTGCCAGTCAGGACTAGAGAAACAATGTATTTGGCGGCCAATGTGGAGCCTTATCGCTGTGCTGCCTGTCAGCTGCCACCAATCAGGTGTCTCTCAGGCAGCTGGAGTAATGAATGATTCTGGCCTTGCACTCTGGAGATAACCAAGCAGCTTGGCCTCTTCTCCCAAAAACCTGTCGCCCTGCATTGGATTAAGTATCGATCATAACAAACCCAAAATTGAGTTATTATTTTTCTCTGTCGTTACATGAGGATGATGTAAATGCTGTCTTCTTAGCAGGAGCTGTGGAAAAGGCAAGACAAGTCTTTTGCAATGAGCTTATATTGGAGCTTGCTGACGTGCAAAAATCTAAAGCACAAAATATCATGTATACACATTTTTACATTTAGAAAGTTTGGATAGTTTCTGTAAATGATCTTCAAGTTCTCACAAGTGTATAACAAATCCTATTGGAAGCATCACTTAAATAATTTGTACGTGAATAAAAACAATATAACATGACATTCTGTTGTTAGAAAATGAGCCAAGAGTGTGCTGGTTTATGATTATAAGAAATACCATTTTAGTCTGAGAAAACTATCCAAAGCAACTGAGAAAGTATTTGTCTGTGTGAGAAAGAAAGAGAGAAGTGAATGATCCGTAGCAGCGTCATAGGAAAACATTAGCATCTTAAAAGGTGCAGTGAAAGCAAAATAAGATCATTCAAAGTCAAAATTTGGCCTTCCCGGTCTTGCTATTCCTTTGTGATAACTGTTGGGCAGGTATCTCACTGCCTCATTGATTTTCATATATCTCTACCCTCTTTATAATATGGAGTAAACGCATTAAGGTGAATATGTCAGAGGTCAAGTCTTAAGACATAAGAGAAATGCTGGTGGCTGTGCACAGTCTGTCACACTGATATGTGTGTGTATGAATGCAGTAATATTGGCCTTCCACTGAGATGAAACCCTTTATGTCAGGATCACGGCCCTCTGAAGGTCCTTAGACTGTTATATTGCTAAACGACTGCTAAAGTGCTTAGATAAAATATGAGAATGTGAATGAGGTCTGCCATACCTCACTGTGTCACAGAAGTGGATGAGTTATTAGTGTTGAGCCAGATATATGGAAATGACCAATATTTTAATGTTGCCTCATTGCCTCAAATGTTGAACTTTTAGCAGTTCAATGTGTCTATGGCATGGACAAAACAAGCTCTATATTACAAAGTGGTGATACTGCCTGAAAATGTTAGTCAATATCAGTTATCATGTTATTATTTTAAAGTTGATACAAAAAATGCATAGAATATTTCTAATGGAACTACATGGAAGAACAATAACAATTACAATAATCATGCATCAACTTTTTCATTTCAAGATGTTCATTAACATTTATGTTTAATTATTTTAAAGACCTCACCAAGAAAATTTTTGGAAATTATATTTAAATAATACAAGGTATGTTGTGATAAGAATGAAATAAGACATGGCAAAAATGGCATCTTCTGCCACCAGTTTTTTAAAATAGATGTCAGTTATTGCTAATTCGTTCATATCAGTTGTTAATATCTGCATGCCGATTTATCGATCAGGCACTACTTCCCAGTGTATATCTCATATTCTATATTCTGGTTTTGCTATTTACAAGATACAACAGTTAACAATTACTCTACACAAAATATAGCATTTAGGCCTCAACACAGTGTCCGCATTTAGACACCCCCCATATTAAAAGAGACGTGACTTTTTTGCACTGCATAAAATCAAATTACGACTCAACTCCACGATGCAAGAGCCACAGGAAGCGTTGCAAATCTCATTTGTGTGTGAACAAAATGAGATGCATGCACTATTCAATTACGTCTCTGCATAAAGGGATTGCTAATCCCCAACACCACCAGCAACCTGGTAATGAATTTCCTAACCCTGGAAAAGCTCCTTGCATGATTTTTGAATGTCTGGTCTGAACACCCACATGTTTTTTTTTTGACTGTGCCATCCTCTACGCATCTGCAACGGAAAAGATGAGGACCCATGCTCAGTGTTAATTTGCCTGGTTTATATAGAAATTAAATCATATAAGTAAATGCATGTCCCCTTGTACATATGCAAATGTGCAAAAATAATTTTCCCACATGCTCACAAAAGTGCTGACAGGGGCCAGCTGTAGGCAGAGACAGCAGAGCTGGATTTAGTCTGTTCCCAATGGATGCCAGAGGACTGTTAAGTTCATGATGGATGGTAAATTAATACTGAGCACCAGGCCTCTTTCTTTGTTAGTGAGCATTACCCAAATTAGGTGGAGCAGATCCCCCCACCGTCTCCAAATCCCAACCCTAGATTGTTGTCACGTCGCCGGTGCCAATTAGACGCCTCCTGGTTAATTCGGCTAATAGTCCTCATTTGAATGGGGCTGGTGGTCAGGGAGGAGGTTTGTGTGCTTTCTGCTCCAGAGGAACTTGAATTACTGACTTTGCATTCAAAGAATGCTGGTGATACATCAATACCACCACCGCTAGCAGGCAGCTCTTCCCTGCCTGCCCATGACAAATGGCTTTTTAATGCCCTCTCGTGATTTCAGTGAGCGTCTTCCCCTCCCTGGCCGCCCTCCTGCCTGCCCCTACTATCTTTTTTGATTCTAATAAGGCTGTGTCTATCTTTAGCACACTTAAAGTCTAATCGACCCTGGGTCCTAATCAGTGATTCTTTCTGATTGGATGTGGAAGATAAAATTGTGGTCTTTTTTGGCTTGCTCTGCTCTCTGGGTTTTGATTATCTTATGGGAGGGATGCAACCACATCCATTAGATCTTTGCACAGCACCTGTTCCTCGGTGGACATGTGACGTGATCCTTCACCTTAGATGTGACAGGTCTGCATTGAAATTTATGCACTGCATGGCAGAGTAGCGGAGAGCATAGAGCTAAGAATTAGCCTCTTGCCTTTCATGGTTTATCAACATGTCCTATTTTTGGTACGGGACTGGAAAAGTGCTAGGTAGAAAATCTGTTTTTTTTAATAAACAAATTGAAATCGTTCTCTATGATTTTTTTGTGTTTAAAAGTATAGATGGTGAACCTACAGATGGAAGGTATTTAGTGGGTCATGGGTTCATGTCTTGGCCAACAAGGTCAGATGCATTTGTTTTGTAGTGAAGTATCACTGTGCTGCTGAATGGCTTGTGTGTAGAGGTCAAAAACAGCTATTTGTCAGTCAAGGGTTAATCAAAAGTAGACAAAGCTATTAAACAGGCTAACCTTGAACATATTGCTATAAGACATGGCTGTTGACCTAGTAGAGGTTACTGTGACTGATACTGAATAAAGGTCTAATCATTCCCAAGTTGTGACTTGTAGCCATCAGCCACTCAGAGAAACCAACCTCTTGGCCTAGTTATAGTGAGATATTCACTATATATACATATATATATATATTATATATATATATATATATATTAGGGATGCACCGATACCACTTTTTTACAAACTGATACGAGTACGAGTATTTTTATTTGTGTACTTGCTGATACGAGGTACCGTGCCGATACTTCTTCTACTTCCTCGATTTGCAGTTGGCTGTAAAGAGAAGTGATATTGACAGTAAAGCCTTTGTTCTACCAAATGAACAGTTTCAACGAAGCACTCTGAGCGCACTGGTAAAAAAACCCCCAAAAACCTGTCACAAGCGCTTTTTTTTTGCACTAAGTGGATCAAACCTCACTTCAAAAGCACTTTCTTGTGGCCTTGTTGCCAAAGTTCATGGTCGGGAACCTCGTTCGGTCCTATTTCATATAAATATTGCTTGTATCTTCTTTGAGTTACAGAGTTTTAGATGCCACTATTGACTCACCGTAACCTGGGCTTCTTTACTGTCTGCTCGTGCAACAGGATTTTTTATGTTTTGTTTATTTATTTTTTCCTGCCGGGGCGTAGTCACAGCCTGTAACTACTCGCGCTGCGAGAAGCGCTGGGGCTGAGACTATCTGCCCATAATTAAAAGCCGTTTGCTTCTTTAAAAATTGTGGTTGAGGACGGACATTGAGTCAGGTAGGACAACAAATTACGTCGCCGACTCTGACGTTTGTGATAGTGAAATGCCATTAGTGATGCTCGGTCGCGTGGTAATAAACCAGTGTTACCAGTCACAGTGCGGTATGTAATAGTATCGACCCGATACCCGATACTGTATCGATATCAAGTGCAACCTAATATATATATATATATATATATATATATATATATATATAATATATATGTACATATATATAAATATATAACAATTTTATTTAAAATAATTTAAATATATAAACGAATGTTAGTCTTGGATAACAGGATTTTTATGGATTCTCTTTAGTAAATTACATTTTGTGTGGGTTTGATATGCAATCTGTTAGTCAGTGAATGTACTGCACAACATGCTGTTACACCCTTCTCTAATTAGAACTATAGCTCACTGTTAGAGGAAAAAGGATGGGGATGAATGATGAGTTTTATCTGTTTTGGGCGTCATGACCCTTAACCCCAGATAGTGACCTAAGGACATTAGGTTTTTTGTACTTTTGTGACCCTTGAGAGTAGAGCAGACACGCTAATATTAGCTCCCTGGAGAGAGCTAATTTCTTATTTTAGGTCATACATAGGCAGGCACGTGCCGGGGGGGGCAGAGGGGGCTTGGGCACCTGCTCCTTTCCTCTTGGGTACCCCATGTGCCCTTTTCTTAAGGCATTTTTTTTGTGTGTGTGTGGAGTCCTGTCTGTGCCCCTCAACAATAACATTTAACTATTAATAACGATTTTGCTAAATAAAAGGATCTGGCTTGCATCAGTCACATGATGAGCATTAACCAATCATTAACCAATGCTCACACGTGACGGCAGAGCGCGCTGGTTACGAGCCGGGAACGAGCTCGCAAAGAGCATGCGCAGTTTTACCGGCTGGGCGGTGCGGAGCTGTTAACTGCACAAGTAGTGATGGTCATTAGCCGCTAGCTAACTGGGTAAGTGTGTCATGGGTCTGGAACTCTGTCCACCCTTTTAGGGAACACATTTTGTTTTAAAGTAAGTTACAGAGCTTTTTCCTGCCTTTCTGGAGGGCTTATATTTCACTAAAAACTATCTAATATAATAATAATCCACATAATTACGATATTAAAAAACAGTATTTTAAAGAAAATACATTAAGAAACAGATTATATTGATGAATGTGGGTTGTTGTTATTCAGCCTGGTTCTGTGTGCCCCTTTTTCACTTTGAGCACCCGCCCCTTCAAACATCTCTGCACAGCCCTGTACATAGGATATGCAGGAATAATAAGTTTAACAGTAGCTTAGTTTTTTTTCAAATATGTTAAGGCTTTGATTCCAAAACATCTTTATGCACTCTATATATTCACAGCTTAGCCATCTCTCTCTGATAATGCTGATATTGGTACTACTTGCATTTTAGTTACACCATAATATTTCCTATGAGTTGGCTCTTGGAGTGAGCGTCTTTGAGAAAAAGAGGAAAGTTTTATTTGGTGTTACTATTGATTTACAAGCTGCTGTTTCTTTCAATGCATCAATGAACAGGTAAAATATATTTGCCTATAGAGACAATGTACCATGAAAACATTCATAAAGGGAAACATAAAGAGTTATAGTTCATTACTCTCTTGCAGGTTATATTGTTTAATGGTCATCATGGATTTGTCTTTATACTGTTCAGTTAGGTCCCCAGCAGTGCTTCTGCAGGTAGATGAGCAGAATATGGATTTGTTTTATTAGAGACTATGGTTTTCAGTTTTTTCCTTTCCCCTGAAATAACTGTTTTAATATGAATAGGTAGCTCTTGTTGGTGAAAGCTGTACCTCTGGAGAATGCTTACTGAGCTTATTTTGAAACTGATTTGTAACTGATAAAACATGTCAATGTGACTTCATGCACTGATATAAAAGAACATGAATTGTGTAGATGTGTAGAGGTTGGGTATTGTGAATAGAGCTTATAGCAGCCAGCAATTAAATAATTAACTGAGAGATGTTATGAGTGTTGTCATTATGTAGTTGAGGCAGATTGCAACTCTGCTCTTGATTATTTGACTATTATTTACCAAAACTAGCCATTGATTCTTTTTTGTAATCGAGTATTCTGTCAATTTTTTTCATCAATTAATCAAGTAATCATATAAATAGTTTTTTTTTTTTTAAACATAAAAAAGACAAATCTGAAAAGTTACAACCAATTGACTTTAATTCCTAAATGTCGTTTTTACAAATTAAAATCAACCCTTACACCCCTGAGAGAAGTTTTTATATATGTTTGCTCTTAGGCTTATTCTAGTGTGTGTGTAGACGTCTCACATGCTTTATGTTGTTTCGTTCAGGACGTCCTGCACTACTCAGTTTTATTGAAATTCTTGAAATCAGCCCATTTCTGATTAAAATTGGCATGCGTCTATACAAGTTTTTTGTTTTTTAGCTTTATATAGAATGAAAGTGCTGAAGCTGTAGACATAACTACTAGAAATAGTAACAACAGTGTCTGTTTTATTGGCTTGCAGAATTTTTCCTTGATCGTGCCACCAAAAACATTGTGCGTTATTTAAAAGCGTTCATGTGAGACAGAAAGCAGAGTATGTGAGTTAAAAGAATTACACTCTACCATTTTTGTAATTTCATATTCTAGTTATTCAAATAATCATTTCAGCCCTAGATTAAAGTACAGTTTATTAAAGTGTAAATCAGAGGTCCTTTTCAGACTGTATTATGTGATGTCTTCTTGGTGATGACTCTTAAATAACTACACATAAGAGATATTATACAAAATCTTTGTTTTTTACTACTAGCAAAATGGAATATTGGCTAGTTATTGATAACAGTATTGGCTTTAAAAAACATATATTGGCCAGACTTTCCACACTGTCTGCATGTTCAAATTCAAATTTAAAATGTTATCCACTCTTCGTTTTCTTCTTTACTGTAAAAATAAATGTTTGAATAATGAATACTTCTGAAGCATGACATCAACCCCAAGGGCCCAGAAGTTTCATAATGTTGGGTAAAAATACAGTTGCCCTGTATAACTTTGCAGCAAAATTATTACTTTAAATCACCATCACTTCTCGGAACTTATCACTTGCTGCATTCATGCACAAAGAGGAGATGGTCTGTGTGGAGAGGCTTATCAGAAAATCAGCTTGAGTAGAGGTTGCAGAGGTTAATATGAAGTAACTTTCCCTCCTGACCCCTCTGGTAGCTTCTGCCCAGACAAATGAAGCTATTCGCAGGTCTTATCAAAGCCTGTTAAGAGGGATTGCAGTATGCATTAAACATGGAGCGTCTCCTCTCTCTCTCTCTCGCCCACAAATTATATCACATTCTCAAAATTGTTTCAATTGATTCAGACATTGATGTTATCTGACTGCACAGGGAAAATTATGCAATTGGTAAGCGAAATGTATATTGTATGAAACAAAATGTATGAAATATTTAACAATATTATAAATCATCAGCATATAAGTTTAAGAAAAAAACCTAGTGGAAATGCAGTTAAAACCTGTACTGTAAAAATTGCATTTTTGGGTTTAATATCCCCAAATTGAGTTTTGCATGTCATTGTACATACACCCATTGTTTCTGTTTTGCAGTCTGTGCTCTCCTAAATTGATAGTTCTCTCCCTCCATTATTGAAGTACTATCTGTTGAGAGCTCTTAACCTCCACTCTTATTACGGAGCAGGTTCGAGTTAAAATGTTATGCAGAGTGCCGCTGAACGTTCAGCACTGGCTATTTAGAAAATTATGAAAATGAAGAATCATTAGATAATGGGAATAACGAGAAGCTCTAAATGGTCTGTTGGAGTGTGGAGCAAATTAAGTGCAATATAGGGAGAGTTGTGAGAGGTTGGAGGGCTTGTTTTTGTCCTCTCTTCAGCTGCTGGTGTGGTGGATGTGAGATGTTTTGTATGTTTTATGCTGTAAATATACAGCAGTGGTCACTTACCCTTTCCTTTGAGGTCTGACTTCCTGAGGATTTCAGAATATTTTAACCCTAGTCTTACACATCAGGTACATTTTTGTTAGTCTAGTGTTAGATTGGTGTAAGGGATGTGCTGGAAAATTGGTCTCTAGGGACAAGACTGATGACCATTGATCTGTAGCATTGCAGCTTACATTGTTTCCACTCCCTGCTGTTATGAAGGACGTTTATGCATGTTTATAGCAGTCCAGTGTTCTGTGTAGAGGATTAAAGTGTGTGGAATAGGCACTTGGGACTGATTTGTGCTGACAGCAGCTCAGCGAGCTGCTTGACTAGTTCATGACAAGAACTCTCAAGTGTGTTAACAGACGCTAAAAACTGAGTTAATTAGTTATATAGCTAAGGTATTTTACCTATATATGCATATTCTTATGACTGAAAGCAGTTCATCATCAAAGGTAATCACAATGCACATTTTGGAATACACAATAATAAACTGATTTGCTTTCTAGGGGATTATCACTATTATCAGGGTGATATTTTCATGAACTATCCTCTTAAAAGACACAATGTCTTGTTAAGTCATGCTAGTTTGCTAAAAAATTTTTTTTTAAATTATCCTGAGATTGCTTTGAATTTATGGTCAGTCACAATATTATTATCTTATATGTTTATTAACAGTAAATATTCCACGTCATTATATGGCAGTTTTTTTCTATTACAGTATACCTTACCATGGTTGAGGACATTGTCTCTGTTGCACTCATTTAATTTTAATTAAATTTAATTTTAGTTCAGTCTGATATCATGCGTCTATAGTCTTTGCTCATATAACCTCAATCAATACAGTCCTCTCCAAATTGTCTCTTTTCACTTTATTTTTCCATTGTTACTCCAATAAAAACCCTTTTGAAAAAGACATTTGTTTTCCATGCTGACATTTAAAGGGGTCTTCTTACTGTATCGCCAGGGTTAACTGACCCCCCCCCCCCCAAAAAAAATCCATTAACGAGCAATAAACCTGACAATGCCAGAGCCATAAGATTGATGTCAATCCAGTAGTGATATATTGCCTTGTGGTGTGGTTGTCAAAGTTAAATGTAAATAATTTTGGAGATTTGGATGGCAGAGCTTCGAGTAGCAATTATTAGACACTCCACAAAGCAAGAGGTGGTGCAAACAAACAGAAAACACACACTCCTCCACGTTCCTTTTTAAGTGCATACTATTGCTTTGAATGGGAGGGCTGAAGAGTAAAATGTCACCTGAGTGCCCAGAGAGAGTGTGTGTGAGTGTGAATGGTGAAAGTGTGTTGCGTAAAGGTCTCATCTTTTCATTAATGTTGTATGTGCCATTTGAGGCATTTACAGCCTGTCCTGCCTGTAAAGTAACTTCCACCTTCAGGGTCAGACCAGAACTGCAAGCTGCATCCTATTGGAAAATTATTAAGCATTGTAAAAATTTTAACATAGCTCTTTTGATCATTCAGTTAACTTCAGTTTAATTTGGTTAACCTTCAACACTCAAAATTCCTCAAAGTTCATTCCTGAGACAAGGACAAGATACAAGTAATTCATTCATTCATTACCTGAACCGCTTCATCCCAACTGGGGTCATGGAGGGACTGGAGCCTATCCCGGGAATTTACTGACACAAGATGGAGACCAACCCTGGACAGGAGCGTGAGAGTGGCATGGAAAAACACTTTGAGAGGAACCAACTGAAACAATGACCTCATTGACAATGAATGAAATTATTCATGATTTTTTGTGACCAAAAAAGTTTTTTTCTGATTCTAACTGGTGGTGGACTGGATAAACACTTGCAAGTTTTCTTTTTGAACCATCATATTTAACCGGAGTGCAGTCTGTAGACAAGCTAAATTGTCAATACAGTTAAAATAAATATTCCATAAAGATACTTTTTTCAATTTACAAACTTGATGCAGAAGGCATGGGGTAAAGCGTAAAGCAATCCGATTTTACACCCTTAGGGGAGCATGACCAAAATGGTTTGTCCATGTGTCAGAAGATTAGTGTCTGGACTCAGAAACATATTTATAGTACCCAGTGACTGCTCTCGTGGTTTATTGATCGAAGGTGCGCAACAGGGTTCTGATATGGTCACTCAGGACCCAATCAACACTGAAGCTCACCAGGTGGGGGTAAAAATTGCCCCCAAAATATCAGAAGCCCCCAATCATCTATATTAATCCCATCCTCCCATGGCTATGTGAACGGACAAAGCGCATCTGTCCTGTGTGAGTTATTGATTTCATAAGACCATTAGTGTAGGATCGTGGTGTAACGAGGCAACCTCGTGACCAGACCTCACATCAAGAGAGATGGCTGAGGGCTTTCAGCACTTCTCTTACCCCTAATGCAGCAGGAAAATCCAATTCCACACAGCCGTAATTGAAATTTATTTTGTCACCACAATGGCATGTCAGGTTTGCTTATTGAGCCCCGTGGTGCTCTGGGATATGGGCTCTCCGCGCTGTGTTGTGATCTTAAATGTGTTAATAAATGAACGAAGCCTAAGGATTTTTATAGCACTATGGGAAAATGTGCGCTGAATAATTAAACTGACAGTGTAGCTTTAATTGTGCCCAGCACAAGTTCACACACTGTTCAGGGTAAGGAATATGGCCTTGAGAAGAAGAACTGGAGGATTCAGCCATAAACATCTAAATGGAATTTAGTCGCATCAGAATATAAGGTTTAAGAGGAAAGTCACTTGTTCTCAAATGCTTCATCTTTATGTAACTACTTTGCTTGATTTCCTGCTCATTCCAGGGCCTTCAGATTTTCTTTCTCAGACTAATTGTTATATAGACTAATTGCAAAAAAGACTAATTATTTTTTTGTGATCATAAGTGCATTACATCAGATAATTAGAAAAGGAATGTAAATGGAGGTGTTGTTGCTATAGTTATTAAAGCGAGACCTTTATGATGCATATGTTTAAAGGTACATCTAGTCCTGCCTGAGTGTTGCCCTGTTTTAACATTTAGCATTTATGACATTTGGCAGGTGCCCTAATCCAGAGCTCCTTCAATTTATTACTACAGGGACAGTCTTCCTGGAGCAACGTGGTATTCAGGGCCTTGCTCAGCGGCTCATTTGTGGTAGTTCTTAGGACAGAATAGAGCTGGGCTTGAAACCATGATCTCATTGTTCAAGGATGAGTTTCTTAGCACTGGGCCAACACTCCATAATTCACCCTAAATTGTTTATTTGTACAACTTTTCCACGTTCTGACATTTAGATGGTGTCTTTACTGTATCATACAACTTTCCCCCATAAAAACAGTTGAAGTTTAATGAACACTGTATATTGTACCACTGTGTACTGTGTTTAGGAGTAAAGTCCTATAGATTATTATTATTTTATTATTTTTCCACAGTTAAAAGTGAAATTTCATAAATTAATTACATGTCTGCTTTCTCTTGAACTTGGGTATTAGATATTGCAGCTGGTTAGGGTCCTTTACATTACCTGGTAATTGGTTCATTAATAACCCTTCTCACATTCTACTTTATCTGTTAAATATATATAGTACATGTACAAAAGCTCTCAAAAGCTGCTGATCTAAGACCTTGCCCACAAAGCACCCACAACGTGTTTGAAGGTGAAAGGTCTGCCAAATGTTCACTTTTAACTTTGTGACAATATCTGGTCAGCTTTTTTGATGGTTTAGATTTTATATATATTAGATTGTATATTCATCCTCCATTCATTAATCCCAAGTGGGGTCACGGGGGACTGGAGCCTATCCCGGGAACTAGGTGGGGAACAACCCGGGGCAGGCGCCAACACACCGCAGGGCACACATACACTCAAACGGTCACACACACATTCACACCTTGCTTTTCCCGTGTTTGCGTTGGTTTCCTCCAGGCGCTCCGGTTTCCTCCCACAGTCCAAAGGCATGCAAACTCCACACAGAAAGACCCTACGGCCGTCCCTGGGGCTCGAACCCAGGACCTTCTTGCTGTGAGGCGGCAGCGCTAACCATTGCGCCACCGTGTTACCCTAGATTGTATATCCTTGTGCTATATCACTCTGGTTAACAGACCCCAAAAATCTATTGACAAGCAATAAATCCTGTATAAGAGTAAAGTCAGTTGTCCTTCACTTAATTAGTCACTTAGTTTTTTGGCAATTAAATGCATTACATCAATTAATTAGGAAAAGAATGAGAATGGAAGTGTTATCGCTGTAGTTAGTGAGGTGAGACTTGTGGTCCATGTGTGAACGTAAATCTAGTCTGAGAGTTGCCCTTCATGCCTCTTAGCTGATGTGCTAACACTGTGCATGATTTGCCCCATTACTCCTTATGCTGCGCTTTAGCAAGGAGCTGACAGGTGGAGGGATGAACAGATCAGATATTTATACCTCTATGTGCAAACTTGCATTTAGACCAAAGTGAGAGAATACACAGATTTCATATGTTATACATGTTATAGTGCATTCACAATACAAATATATACAGTCCTAGTTTTTTGTAAATACAGATAGATGGTATGGATGATAAAGTATATATGATTTTTGCTGAACATGTTATTATTAATAATTATCAGAAATAGAAAAAGGTGGAATATAATCACATTGTTTTGAACAATCCCAAAAATGTCAAAATACTGTATGTGCAACTTCAAAATAAGATTAACATCTGTAAATACGACAAACATAAAAACCTGTAAAACACAGTAATTAATTTAAATGAATTGAGTGAGTGATTATTTTCCATTGTCAATACACCACAGCACAACTCCTAATGCACCACAATAAAATGTGACCTCAAATCTGTTTAAACTGGTTCAAAATATTTTTTGAATCACTCTATATTAGTGTAAACCAGTACAAACCAGTTTAAACTGGTTCAGACTGATTAAAAATATGGTTTGAATAACTATAGGGTCATGTAAAGCAGTTCAAACTGGTTCTGACTGCTTCAAAATGTTGTTTGAAACATTATATAAGTATAAACCTTTTCAAACTGGTTCAAAACTGGTTGAATTACACTATATTGGTTCAAACTAGTTCAGTCCGATTCAGACTGGTTTGAATCACACTATAATAGTGTAAACCAGTTTAAACTGAAGCGGTTTAAACCAGTTCAACATAAAGGATAATTTGATAAAAGTAAACTTGCAAAATCAAATTGTACATTGGGATGTAGCAAACTCATGTCAACATATAGATTTGTATGTAATAAAATGCATCACATTACATAATTCAATAAATACGTTTATCAAATAAACAGACTAAGCTAATATGCGGCTCACTTTTGCGACTCAACCCAATGAAAGTGATTGTCATTGTGAACACAGCACAGCACACAGAGCACCACAACGAAATGTGACCTCTGCATTTGAACCATCCGTTAAGAAGCAGTGAGCAGCCAACAAGGGTAGCGCCTGAGGAGCAGTGCTTGGGCACCTTGCTCATGAGTACTTCGTACATTGGCTACTGAACAACATAATCACTTTTAGCCATCGAGTGTCTCTCTCCTGATGCTGCGCTACCCTGGTCCATTCGAGTCTGATTTCCCTTATCGTGCATTGCACTCTTAGGGCTGAAAATTTCCAGACTTCCTTTGCTAATTGGTCTGCAATCTCTACGCATGCATAATCATTGGAGAGGTGTTGTTGTTGTCGACTGTTTGTCACGTGTGATGGCGCCTTCCATTGGTGTGTTTGTGCATATGTGTGTATGCATATGAACACGTGTGTGAGCCTGCATTACATTAAGCAGCCGATAAGAGGGGGTGGGCTGGTGCTTACTCAAGGAGCATAAGGCATTAAGTCTTCCATCCATCTCATGTGTGTGTGTGTGTGAGAGAGAGAGAAAGAGAGAGAGAGAGAGTGAGTGAGTCGGGTAACCAAGGGACCAAGAAGCGTTTTTCATTTCCCTATGCTAGCTGAGGACATTTGTGGGTCAGCGTTCCTGTCCGTGAATGAGAGTTTACCCTGTTTTATTAATTTATGTTTTTTTTGTCTTTGTTTTTATTAGCTGGTGGTTTGGCCTGTTTATGAAGTCAAATTTCAAGTGGGAGGCCTGTACTTTCTAATAACACACTGAAGCTGTTTAATGTGAGGTGTGAGTTTAATTTAAACATCCCATGCAATCTAGAGCAGCGCTTTGCTGCTTCTGCTGCCTCAGCATGACTCTCTGCTCTCTTTTGACTTATGGCTTCCTGGAAGGTTCCTGCTAATGAAGCCCAGCCAGAGACAGCACTGAAGCTCGCCTCTACACGATTTGACTAATGCATCATCTTAGGTCTAGATTGCCCCATCTCCCAGATTATTTGTGCTCACTGTATCTTGCAAAGTGGCATCTTGCAAGAAACCTGCAGTAATTAAGTCACCTTGTGATTCTGTTCATAAAGTATCAAGCTCTAGGGCATTTAATTAATGGTAAAAAGGGTAAATCTCGTTTGATAAGAATGGAAGGTCCTCCTCATGGGGGTGGTGACACTATGTCTGCACTCTCTCCAATTCAGGGGCTGGACACTGCAGCTGGTTAGTGTCCTTTACATTACCTGATAATTGGTTCATTTATAACACTGCTCCTATTTCACTTGTTCTGCTGTGTTAAATGCATAAAGCACATGTATAGGGTCCTCGGCACCTGCTGATTTGTCTTTTTAATTGACCTACAAAGACCACTGAATTTAAAATTCTATTGTCTAAAACCCTTTTGTATATAAGGTATATATGCACTACCAGGCACATCACAACTGATGGTCTCAAACACCTTAAAAAGGCAAGAAATTTCAAATATTAACTCCTGTCAAGCCACACTTGTTAAATGAAAACCATTCCAGTTGAATACCTCATGAATCTGATTGAGAGAATGCCAAGAGTGTGCAAAGCTGTCAACAAAGAAAAATATGGCTAATTTTGAAAAATCTAAAATCTAAAACACTTTTTACACCATAATTCTGTATGTGTTCCTTTGTAGTTTTTATGTCTTCAGAGGATCAAAATGCTTTATATAGATGCTGCAGTAAGTGATGGGAATATTCTTGAATGTGATACATAGTTATTTTTATTTTTGTCCCAAGTAAACTGACTTTGTTGCCCTTAACCTTGTGCACATGCATGTACTGACACATACTGTACATGAACACATTAAGAAACCACACACAAGTGTGTACAAGACTTTAGCTAGTTTTCAGACCTGGAATACGCCAGATTTTTAGGCAGATGTATCCTTACTCAGTAAGTTATGTACATAATGGCCAATATACTATGTCGTATTTACTGCATCATACATACAGATCCCTAATTCTTTTATGGGATTTGAATTCAGGGTCGACCGATCCAACTCACAACACTCACAACAGTTTCTGATTAGCTATATGTCACACGAGTAGTTGACAATCAACACTGAAGTCTTGTTGTCACTTTCACAACACACACACAAGCACAGTGGGAAGCTCCGAGATGCAGAAGAGGACAGTTTCAGCTGAGCTTGGTGTTTGTAAAATTCAAATTTTGACAGAGGTTTTCTTTTTATTTTGCATATTGGTTCCAGATATCGGTTATCGGCCTTGTTACCTAGCAATAATCAGTATCGATATTTCCTCTGAAAAAACAATATCGGTCTATCTCTAATTAGAATAACAGGATTAGTATTTTGACTAGAGATGATCTTAAAATGCACCAGACTGGTGTTAGCTTATGTCATCTTTTGGTGGTGGTATATCTGGGCCATGGCCTTCTGAGAAGTCTGTTTGAAAGAGATAATGAGGTTTGATGGTGTGTGTATGTGTGTGCTTACAGTAAGTAATTGTACACCCTGCATTAATATCATGACATCAAGCTGCTACTGAACATCTGGCTGTGGTGAGAATGGTGCATGTGTTAGGCATGTGGTGGGTGTGCAGTTTTGCAGATGTGCAAGTTAGTCTCAGCAGATCTTAGCTGATAAAGTGATTCCATTTATAACAGGTAATTGGTGAAGGTAAATTCAGACAGATGTAGTCAAATGCAGTTTTCAGTTAGAAATGAACAGATGAATTGCAACATATAAAACAACTGTTATATATTATATATTGTTATACTGTAAGCTGTATGCTGTGATATTGTGCAATAAATAAAAACTGATGAAGAAATACTCTATTCTCTTTAGCTTTATTAGTCTCCATAGAGATTTTGTGTCTTTCTGCAGATGCCCAATCAGTGAATTATTCATCATAGCTGCCGAGCCGACGCCTGTATACAAACACATCAAACCAATAATGGGTCTTGATATCCGAAGCAGCAAACCAACAGCAGATGAGACCTTTCATGTGTGTCCAAAATACAAGGCTCGCTTTATGCTTCTGTTTTATAGAGCTGCCAAACTGGCTTATTGCGTGTGGAAATCTCATCCAGAAACAACGACTGCACAGTGGCTGGGTGTTGTTCCTGTTGTGCCTCAGTAAACACAGAAAAATAAAGACACAGGATTTTTTTATGGCTAGCAGACAGCTATGAAGTGTGAAGTGTCATCCATAACATATGCACACTGTAAAATAAATATACAAAAATCCCTTCGTAAACAGTCTGGGTGGGTCCACAGTCTTATTTTGCAGAGGTGTTGGCTAAAGCTTTTGTGGCCTTTGTCCTGTATTTGGATAGAATCAGCAATCCCCTTCCTTGTCTTTCTTTTTTTCTTTGTTTCTTTGTTTCTTTCTTCTTTCTGTTCTTTCTTCCTCTCCTTCGCACACACATGCACACATAATGGATTAACCATTGGCTGAGATGGGAGTCCTTGACAAAGTGCCTGTTCTGAGACGTAACCGTGTCTCACATTGCCTTGTAATAATTGATGGATGACTGTAGCATTATGTGTCGACAGGCTGGCTGTGTGGCCTTTAGCCCCTGCTAGTTCAACCCTTACATGTGTGAAATAGCCAATTACGGCCAGGCCTCACCCCAGTAATAGGCCAATGAGCAAATGACTACTGTGGGACTGTCTGGGGCTGGGTGGAGGTTTGAGGAGATGGAGGAGGCAGAAGATAAAGTTATGCCAGGAACAGCTGCTCCTCAGTGCTCCTTTATCAATACCAATTATTGCTGAATACTGCTGAATTAGCGCTATTTTATACCTAATAGCATCATCATGCACACAGTGCAGTTTGTTTGTATGGTATAATGTTCTCTCTGTGATGTAACTAATCCTTGCATAAGCATTGGATTAAATTAATGAGCTCTATTGATCAGCACATTTATGTAAAGATGTGTTTTTGCAAGCTAGCAATGTCTTGTAATAACTTATAGATAAGACACAATAATCATAGTTAGTACTATGCTGAGATGTTTAAAACAGTGACAAAAGATCTTTCCAGGTTAATTACACATCTTTTTCCGAGATAACATCCCATATATCTCTTTCATTGCTGGATTTTGCGCCACCAAGTCAAAACCTATAGAAGTTTGTCTAATCAATTGGAGGCTGTGGATGACAGGATTATGGTTTATCTTTGACACAGCACATTATTAGCCTTGTGTTTTACCCTTGCAAGCTATAGTTGTTTAAGGAAAAGATTGAAAGAAAAAAAGAATAAATAGAAATTGACTAACTGACAGAAAAAAGTTTGTTGTAATCTGCATAAACACGCTTAAATCCACTATATATTACTTCATAAACCTGTTCATATTTATTGTGTATTTATACACTTTATCACTCTGCTTTGTTTGTGAAGCGAATAAATTTTTACCCTCTTATCTCTTTGGCATATTCACTTGGAGTGTTGTCTCAGTTTAATTGTTGCTACAACTCTGTGCAATATTTGATGTAGATGAAAAATTAAACAGGTCTATATCTTCCTATAAATGGTGTGTGAGGGGGAAGGTCAGGTGCTTATCTCTTCCTGCAGCGTATTGACTTAAATTTTATGATCCATGATACAGTCCTGCCATCCCCAGCCTAATTTACAGAGATAAATCCTGCTTTTAGAGCTGTTAACAGGCTAATGGTTGCATCGAGGTGCCATAGATTCTGTAGGAAAGGCCTTAAATAGCATTTCTATTCAGGGTGTACAACACACAACCCCATGTTGTAATGGAAACTGTCCATTGGCTATTGGCAGAGCCATCCATCTTTATAAAGGACAGTGAGAAATTCCAATCTAGCTTCTGAAATCACATTATCAGAGGTAATATATAGCAGCATCTAAATATACACGGAGGATGCCGCAGGATGTCTTTGGGGTGCGAGTAATATTTGCGGTAGAGTGAGCATGTGTGTGATTTTGTATGTGTGTTTCTGAGTCTATCTGTGTGTGTTTAGTAAGTCCATTATTTAGCGTATTATGACAGTGTATTATGCTTTTTATTTTAAGCATAAATTCTCTAGCCTCACTTCCTCAGGAACTTGATTGACCTGGACATTTATAATAAATCAAACATGCCAGGTTATGAATTAAATTATTTAAAGAGTGTTAGATTGCCATTTTGGAGGGCAGTATAATCTGGAGTTTTGCAGTAAACACCAACACCTGATTACAAATAGAAGACTGTTGGCCGACTATCTTCTAATAAAAGGCGTCGTCCATTAATCTATGAGTTTGTTGGAGAGAAAACAATATTTGTGGAAAAAAGCCATTTCCGTATCCAAATTGGCAGACCTGTTCTGAACGTACTTCTTTGACCCTCTTCTTTGTCTGTGAAGTCTTTGTGAGTATTCCTTCTGCTTTTCATGACTCCTTGGTAGATGGACAGCCTTTAAAAGCCCCTCAGTGAAATAAGATCTCCAATGTAATATTCTCTGGCTGCTGAGCTGAGGCCATATTAAGCCACTCAATCCTGAGCATATACAGGGAGAGAGAGTTAATGCTCATTTCATTCTCTGCACTAGACTGCCAGCAGTGTCCAGAGAGGATGCCAGTGCTGGCCTACGTGTAGATGATGGTCTGCGAGTCTATTTACAGGACGGATCATACACAAAGGATTTGTGATCACACTTGTAGAGACTGATTTGAAGGGATAATGGTGCTGCTTTCGCTGGCTGGCATGTAATGCATATCACTTTTCACAAAAGGGGGTTCTTGATGGGCTGCCTGGATCATTTAAACATGATAAACTGCTCTGCTTCCTCAATAGTTCCTTAGGGTTCTCCCCAGTCTGAGATCCATGGCATGGCAGCTATGAGAATAATTCAGGAACTGGTAAAGCTGTTAGGAGCTATTATAGGAGTATATCTATAAATAATACTATTAATTACATCAATAACTTCATGTATATAGACCTTTCCATAATGCCAAAATGCCCCTCAAAATGCTTTACAAAATACAGATAAAACATACAATACTGTACATAAAACAAAATATCAAAAAGATGCTAAAATATTTATTAAGAGGCTCAAAAATTGTCACATCTCCACATGCACCGCTTTTCCCCTTTTATCTCATTATTGTCCAACCTGCGTTTTCCCTTTATTTTTCCATCAGCCTGACCTGGTCATTCAAACTCTTGTTCTAACATGTTGCCAGAATAAGCTGTGGAACTTTCAACTTGTGTAATGCCAGTCCAATTTGCCAAACCATCTTAGGTTGTGAACCTTTTGGCCAGCGAGACCACAAATAAACCAGCAAAATCCCACAATCCAATTTAAGATATTTAGTCTCTTTAGCAGGGCCTGCATGGCTTGTTTTTTTTCTTACTTCATTTCTACAAAGGATGCAGTGGTTGAGGTCTTATAACAAAAACAACATCGGATGGTATGCTTTAGGTTAAAAAGACATCTCATAATATAAAACCTTTTCCCCTGTAGTACAACGCAGGCTTTTGGTCTTTCTTGCTGTAATAAATTGAAAGAAATTCAAATTGTGACAGCTGATGGCTGGCCATTTTATATTGTATTTCATCCAGTTGAAGATTGGCAAAAGAAGCTGGTCTTAGATCAGCATAAATGATCCACAAACACACACACATACAGCCGTTATGGCAGCAGTGATTGGCAGAGGCAATGAAGCCTGGGATTAGTGAAAAGCAGAGGCCAGCTGTTAGAGGAGTTCTGCACCATTTGTTGGACAGTGGCTGAGAAATGACCAAGGCAACCCTTGTGTGACCCCACAAACACATTTACACCTTACAGAGCTTCACCCTGTTATGGATGCTCTTGACTAACAGAGCATGGACATTCTATTACCATTCACTGTATCAGCTCCCTGTCCGAGCTACTGTGAGAGCAAGATAGCTAATGGGTTTTAAGAAAGGAAAAGATACTGTAAGAGGTTATAGGTCTCCAGCAAATAATTTTAACATTATAAAACACCATCTACCTTTGCTTCTTTAAGCTGCACTAAGCTTAACAAAACATGCTTAGACATTAAATTATAAAAATGTTCAGCGTTTGTGCTCTCCACCTGTTACTAAACAGTCATTCTGAGGCTGAATAAGGTTTTATTGTGACTAAAAGTATGATTTTTTATTCATTCATTCATTATCCGAACCGCTTAATCTCAACTGAGGTTTTTGGGTGAAGCGGAGCCTGTCCTGGGAACCGTGGGCACAAGGCGGGGACCAACCCTTGGCATGCGCCAACACACTGCACACAATCATACTCACATTCACAGCTTAGGGGACCAATTTAGATTTACCAGTTAATCTGTATTGCATGCTTTTGGGCTGTGGGAGGAAACCCACACGAACATGGGGGCGGGGTGGCATGCAAACTCCACACTGAAAGGTCCTATGGCTGACCTGGGGATCGAACCCAGGGCTTCTCGCTGTTAGGCGGCAGCTCTAACCACTGTGTTACCATGCCACCCATGATTTGTTTAACATAACTTTAACATAATTTTAAGCATGATGTTTTTCTCAATGTGGCTCATTTTTCTCTGTCTCTCTATCCAAGGTTAACTTTAATATTGTCTCAACTTGGCAATGAAGTGTGTAATAATATTGTATTCTGGCATGCAAAATAGTTCCAGTCTGCATAATCACCTGGCTGAAAACATGCAAACTACTATGATTATTCCAGTGTGAACACAGCACAGCAATATCATCTTTTTTGTTTGATGCTCAGCATGCAATGTGTCTTAAACAGGAAAACATTGGGGATACAGAGAAAGCAGGTAGTGCAACTGGAAGGCATGTGCACAGTGCCCACTCAGAAGATTGTGGATAATGTTGCGCGAGGTTGTGATTAAAGTTGCCATATTTGTGGTAAATGTGTCCGGGAGCAGCAGAGCCTGGGAACTCTTCCCTGCTGGGTTTGTGAAGCAGTGACTGGCTTTGTGTCAGGACTGTGGGGAAACCTGCTGCTTTGACTTATTCCCTCTGCCTCTGTGTCTCAGATCTGTGTGTGTGTCCAGCAGTGTAGATGGGTGCGTAGTAGGTGTGATGTTGGCAGCTTCACCTTGGCCCTCGCCCTCATCCCTCCATCCTCACCTCCACATGAGGTGCAGCATCACTTCCCCGAACCAGCAGCCTGTAGGAGATTTATGAATGTAGAGGAACATCATTTCTCTCTCACATACCTCTTTTCTTTTTCTGCGCCCCCCCACCCCCCTCTTACTCCCATGTACACACACACACACTTACTTGCTGTCTCGCTCACTTTTTCTTTCACTTTCTTTCTGTTTTCCTTCCTCATGACCTTTCTACCCCCAAACACCCCCTCCCGTTTCTCTCACCTTCCTTTTCTCTCTTTTTCTACCTCTCTAGTCGTCTCTATTTCCCTCTTTCTTTCACTCTCACTGTCTTTTAGTGTCTCTCTGTTGGTCCCTCTCATTTACTATTTCATTCTCTCTCTCTCTCTCTCTCTCTCCCCTCTGTTGTGTGGAAATCAGTCTTTCCGCAGTGCAATGGTATCGATTTCATCCTCGTGCTCTTGTAAAATGGGATCTGAAACAGTTTTCCTCTCTTTTGCCGCAGCTTCGGGCCCGCTGTGTTCTCAGCAAACTTTGATTTATGTAATAACTCCCCGTTTCTGCATACAGCACTTTGTCCTAATTTCAACATTGATGCAAGCTGTTGTGTGTACTGATTGTGGATGTAAGATGATGCACACAGCCATCAGTCTGTGTAATTCTGCAGTCTGGGTAATCAGCCCCATCGAGTGCTAAATTTAGAGAAATGGGCCAGTATTTCAAGTTGAAGTTGTGTGTATATCTCTGCCTTTTAACTTGAAATTTGATAATGTTCAGTTTGGTTTGACTCAAATAGTTTAATTCAGCGTGAACCTGTTTTCTTCTGAAAGACCTTGTGTAGTTTTGTTTTTAATCAAATCACATAAACTTTGAAAACAGCTAGTTTGCCTTTTAAAAGGAAGTTGTTAACCAAATTTATTGTCAATATCTTAAACTGATGCATCATGTGTACAACACTGACAGCAGTGTTATACATTCTGATGAAAAAATACACAGACACTATTCTGGAGGATAGACATTGGGCTTGCCATCTAAATATCTATCTCAATATTTCTATCTTTTAGTAAACACATTTAATTCAGCAAATACAGTAGATACAGTCGTATTTGAAAGAAATTTCAGTAAAAAGATCTGAAAATTAATTGTTTATATTACTTGACGAATGGATAAAATAGTCAAAAGATGAATTAGTAGAAAAACACTTGTTAGTTGCACCATACTGTTATCTCAACAGTTTAACATGTTTACACTTTGAATGTTCACCCCTTTTAGTGGTTTCATTTTCATTGTTACATATTTGATTGCAATGTCACCTGTATTTACACTGTATGTGAGACCCTTGATGCTGCAGCCTGACCTTTGGAATGCCTCTGCGCTCCTGTACGCATAATGAAGTGAAGGCTCAGTTAATGAGCTATTGTCCTTGTGCATTGGTGTGGGCCATATGGCTGAGGCAAGAGAGCTCAGAGTGATTAGTAAATTGGACCTAATTAGATAGATGAAGAGCTCTGTGGCTGGAATAAAGTCAAGGGAGACTCAGCCTGTCATTCTTCTGGGGAGGGGAGATACAAAATTGTGTGTGTGTGTGCGTGTGTGTGTGGTGGGGGTGGTTTCGAGACTCATAGAAACCCATTAGTGACAATTAAAACAAGTAGAGATATAAATATAAGAGATATAATATAAGAGATATAATAGAGTATAAATATTCTGTCTATTTATCTACACTATTTCACATAAAGAAAATTTATTTTATTTTACTTTATTTTATTTTATCACAATAATTCCTTCAATTCTTCTATTGTATTTATGGCACTTACTGTACAAAGCAATATTTCATATAATAACATAAAAAGTCCAACAATCAAGCACAGACATACACGGACTCTGGCACTGCCAGTCATTGTAGGATAAAACCAGATTCCAGCCTAAACATTTTCTCACTCACTCGGTCAGTTAAAGCTTATCATAGCTGGCAGGCAACTTAATAGCTTCAAAAATGAGTGTATTTGACAGCAACAAAAAAGACAGTTATTAAAAGCAATTTACTACTTGATAAACAAAAGATGAACAAATGTCAAAATAAACACTTAATGATGGTTTTGTCTTTTCAGCTATCTATCCTCCAGAACAACTTAGTGTGTTTTTTCTTTTCAGGTGCTTATTATTATTGTATCCGCCCGATGCTACTGTGGCCAACTTTTTCACGTAGACAAAACACGCACTTCTGATCATTTTAGAAGTATTCTCCTGCTTTTTAAAGCATGTTGAGTGTTGCTTTATCAATATATATATATATATATATATATATATATATATATATATATATATATATATATATATATATATATATATATATATATATATATATATATATATTTAAACATTACTTTGTACATTTTAAACCACTTCAATTTATACATCTCAACCTCTTGTATGTTTATTAAAATCATGTTAATGGAGCTGCATTTCAGCACATTGGACCTGAAATGTAACAGTTGCTATGAAATTGCAATATATTATTTTTAATGCAAGTCATGTAGGAATCACTTTCGAGTTATCTCTCAGACTTTACTCTGTATTATCACAGCAAATTCCAGCCCAGCAGCAGCATCTGGAATGAAAACAGATGTACGATAATGTTCCTGTATAAGACTTGTGGTCAGTCTGACATCCTTATCAAAGTGCAGTACATTTCTCAAAAAGATGCAGCTAGATAACTGGGCAATAAATATGATTAAGCCTGCACTGCAAAATCCTGCTCTGCAGAACACACTCCTGAGAGTGTGTGGAGGTGACCTTAGTATCACTGCCGTGTTCTATATCTGGATGTTGACACATTTTATGAGTGATAAGATGCGTTTTTTTCATGGATCGCCGCTGTTCGTGGCCCTGGCTCATGGCATGGCTGACCTCTGGGATACTGCTGCTGCAATTAGGTGGCAAAATGAGCTTCCGTAAATCTTGTCTGGGGCAAAGGTTGGCAGGGAAAGCGGAAGAGAACACTAGAGGCAAGGGAGCAGCTACAGCTTTATGACACTGCTGAAGATGCTAGAGGAAAGATGCTGGACCTTACAGTATCATTTGTAAGGAAAAGAACAAGTTTGTTTTGTGCAGGTTCTTAAGTTTTGTAGGCTTTTAGATGAGGGCTTGTCCTCTAAATGATAGGTAAACCAGAGGTTTGCCTGATTTTGTGGCTATTTAAAGAATCTTTTTTCTATGTGACAGCTGATCCTCATATATTAAAATGTTCATATATGCGTTTGGGTACTGAGATTAGGTTTAGATTACATCAGGTAATTAGATTAGATTTAGCGTTTTATTTACATCAGGTAATTATTGGAGTCAACAGAAGTACCTCACAAAAATAAAAAACATGAGCTTCTGGTTCTCACATATGTAGGCTGCTTGTGGTATTTTTAATTATCCAACAATATGACCAGCAAAAACACACAATTTGGCAATTGCAGTTACAACATTTTGCCATATTTTGGTAACACATTGTTAGTGTAGGATTTGCACAATTTAGTGCATTTTAATTTATCTCATGTATTTGTATGATTTTACTTCTTTTAAATTATTATTATTATTTTATTTGTGTAAAACACTTTGAATAACCTCTGTGTATGATTATTTTTTTATGAAAGTAAGTGATTATTTGTCATTGTGAACACACCACAACACACAGTGCGCCACAATAAAATGTGACCTTGGCATTTGACTCATCTGTGAAGGAGCAGTGGATGGCTAACAAGGGCAGGCCCCAGGAAGCAGTGCTTGGGGACGGTACCTTACTCATGAGTACCTCAGTGATACCTTTACCAGTCCTTGGATTCGAACTGACGAATTTCTGATCACTAGGGCGAATGCCCTAACCGTTGCACTGTCCCAGCTATATGTTATATGCTATATAAATTTACTTGCCTTTCCTTCGATATAAAAAAAAGTCAGCACAGTCTTTAAACATATCAGAACTGTGCAATCTTTCTTGTATGCTTATAAGCCAAAATCCTCTTTGTATAAAAACATGCGGGTCAGGTGGAGCTAAATGGAGTTCATTCGTATTCTGTTTTAGATTCAGCTCATGCTTTTGACTGCATAGTGTACAGTGAAAAGGTGAGTCATATATATATGCAGCGAATATTGACATGTAAACATTACACTTTCTATTCATATCAGGTCAACATCCTTCTGATTGTTTTTATAATACAGTTCAGACAGTGCCAGCTCAGATGGATGGCAACTGCATTAAAGTTTGTGTATAGTGGTGATGGTGTGAGAGCATTATGAATTCAGGGCTCATAAACCTGTGGAAACTCATTTCAGGCCTTCATTGTGTCTCTGCTTAAAGAATTTTTGCAACTACTGAATGTCAAAGTTAGTGTTTACTGTCACTGTAATAAAACATTTAAATGACTGCGTTAATAATGAATTTGCATTTAATGGAAATGTTTAAAATCAAATGTTCAAATTCAGGTAAGCTATTAATAGATGGAAACTGTTTGAGTGTGTTTGGTGGTAGTTGAAAGGAAGTCATTTTTCTTTCTTAGAATGTTCTTTCATATCTGCCAAGTCATCCCGTCTGAGTGTGTTTCAAAGAACGAAAGGCTTCGAAATGATGCCAATCACGTAGGGAATCAGTTCTGTAAGCTAACCTCCCAACCATCTGGCTTTCGTGCCGCAACGAAATTAGAGCTGGCGTCTTCCACCCTACTCACAATCAGCACCATTCTGATGCTGTTCTCCTGATCCCTGCTTTTGTCATTATGCCTAAATGATTTTAGTAAGAACCTGCATTATCTGTAAAAATACAGGAAACCCTGAAGATGGCAATTTTCCTCAAACTGTTGGTCTTGAATGACAGAAACAACAAGATTGCTTGGCGATTGACATACTGGAAGAGACACTTATACAATGTGCAGTTCAGCAAAGAATGTTATGTAGAATCAACCTCAATTTTTGTATTTGCATTACTGTGCTTGATTTGCTGAGTTCTATGTGATTGTTGGTGCTATAAGATGTAGAGACAACAATTACTGGACAGTGAATGTGTTCTGTAGATCTTGAATTGTAATGTAGTCTTGGCTGATTGATAGTGTTGCCCCTGCACTTATAACAGTCGACTGATTTGTGAATATTGCCTTCCATCGGTGTAATCTGCCTTGTGCTGTGGGCTGGAAACCATTCCCAGAAGGCCTTTCACCAAGAGCCTTAATTCATATCTATTGGATTAACACCGTTACAAAATGGCCATCCTGACCAAGACCAGAACAGCCAAATGGTGGGGAATCAGTGACCTATACTGACCTCAGCCTGCTTGTGTGTGTGTGTTTAATACAGCATGCTGTGCTGTTGATCCCTATCCATGGGAAATGACTGAAAGTAGGCTGCCTTTGCCAGAATCTTTTTTTGTTGCACGGCAGTTTTAAATTTGTCCTCCAGATGCAGAACTTTACCGCTCAGCTGGACTGTTGTAGACAAAAGATTCTTGTGTGCATGTTTGTAAACAAATCATTGTAATTTACATTTTTTAATCTCATATGGTACATTCCCAGCTCTAGCAGTAGCAATTTATGTCAAACTTACCAAATTAATGCTCCATAATTTATCATGTAATAAAAACATTTTCTCATTTACAGAAACCATTGGCAAGGGGAATTATTTTTACACGTTTTTACGTAATATGTTTATGTGAGAGGTAATTATGAGTTATCTCATGGTTAAAAATGAGCCGACATGATTAACCATGTGAATGTTGTCATTTCATCTTTTCTGTCAAAGATCAGGCATTACATGCTAATAACGTCTGATTATTTGGACCCTGCATTATTATTGGACACTGTATTATAACTACAGTGTTGTGGTCTGTGTAATTGTCTCATTTCTTTGTGTGCCATCACTAAATAACAAGATCCAATTTCCTGACCTAGTTTTTATAAGGACCCCCAACACAGGCTGCTCCATTATGTCATGCAGTCGTGAGCCCCATAACTTTGTAGGAATAGTTTGTAGGAAGGCCATTTGCTCTGTTTTCCGTCCAGCCAGCATATTTCCCTGCAATGCCATTAACCACGGGTCCACAGTAGATGCTGGGCATTGTTTTTACAGATGAAACTGCAGAAGTGGGTTCTTTGTCATGCTTTTTGTCAAACAGTGGGGTTGCTACGGTGACCGAACCCAGCATACCCATTTGGGAGAAGTACCTGTGGACCCCCACACTCTATCATCGGATATTCAATTGTTTGGTGTGTCTAATAACTGGAAAATCAATGACTCTCCCTGGGGGCCATGTGGGCGAAGGGCACTGTCAATAGGTTTATGTGATTCTGTGTTTCGTTACAAGGGGTGCAAATGAAATCTGGGATCTTCTGTACTTACACTGGGGCTAAGGTTACCAGTCCAGTATAGACTGAGCTCCACATTGTTAGCCATAACGTCTCTGTCTCTAAACTTCAAATACAAGTTGCAAGTCTTGCGAATGAAAAAGAGTGTTAAATGATATTATGAATAAGAATATTATAGAATGTTTCAGGCATAGTTGAACATGGTTGAGCCAAGCTAATACAGTGCTTGGCTAGGTCTTCATTTAATTTCATTTTCTGAATTGCTTAATCCCTATCAGCATTACAGGGACAGTAGTCTATCCCGGGACTACGGACGCAAGACAAGGACTAATTGTGGGCAGTATCTAAACAAGTGCTGGGAAATATGCTGGACATGATGAAAATTTAAATGTTCTTTCTGTCAATTCAATTGATTATTATATTAACTTGTGAAAATTGGCATTTTTCTCATTAGGGGTTAATGTTATTTGTATTTTGGAGTTATGGAGTTATTCATCTCAGAAACTACATTCCATTCATGCTGTAGAATACAGTATATTTTGTAAATGTTAATAGCAGTGCATGCAGACCCTGTTGATATCCACAGCAATCAGGATGTTAATGGCTTCAAATCGCATACAGCCCAATGTAGATTCATTGCCAGCACAATAGAAATGTGATTTACCCAATTCTCAATGTCAGTGTCAATACCCAGTGTGATGCACCCACTGCAGTAATGCTTAACGAAAATATATATTTTCCACTTGTTTTGCTCCCTTATCAGGAAAGCAGAAAATAAGGTTTCTGCCTGCTGGGCCCGGTCATAATACCTGCCTAATCTGCTCTGCTGCAAAAGCAAAATGGAAGCTGATCTCTGGGTGGTGTTATTAGAGACAGATCCAACCACTCGGCTTTTTGATCACGATTTTGCAGACTCAAACATTTCATGCTTATCCCGAGGCACAGCAGAGGCAGGCTGATACCCATTGGTCCAGCATGCGGGAAAAAGAGTGAAGAGGAAATGAATGGCGTCTCCCCTGCTCCCGCATGCCGAGGAACGGGATGAAGTATTCCATCGCAGCTCAAATTATAGAGTACACAAACAGGACTTGGAGGAGATCAGCTGCTTCGCATAGCTGCAGATCTACACAAATTACCAGTGCCAAAATCAGTTTTGACTCTGGGACTTGTTTTGCCTGGATATTCTCTCCTTTAGGACATGTCTGGGCAGAATTAGCTCCGTTTCACCAAGAGAAATTGGAAATGAAAACCTAGGTAGAAAAAGTTAGGGTATACTCTCACTCTTGTTCCAGCATACCACCCCTCGTCTGTAAATGCTGACTGTAAGTGTGTCATTGCAGAAACAAATGTATGTGTCAAACTTTTATGGAATGACCTCCATGAACATATAAGTTTTATGAGTCAATCCTGCCTGGCTGGCTGCAAAACAGACCTGCAAAATTGTTTCACCCTGGAGGTCATGAGAAATGCACCTGCTGTAGAAAACAATCTAAAGAGCTCTCAGGCCGATGGTCAAGCATTTTACTTCATGGACTTTTTCTGAGAACGGAAATATGGGAATGTCCATCATGGCAATTAGCCATTAGCACAATTTAAGATCATCTAAATCATTTGATGAAGTTATTTTTTGTCATGCAGATTGTTTAATACACATTGTACTTTTACTTAAGACATTTCTTGTTGAATTCGGGTTAGACTCAGGCTTAAATTGACGTGAATTTATTGATCCCAAAGTGAAATTCATTTGCAGCTTAATTTTATGCACATCTTTAAACCCAAATACAAAGAGTTATATGTCAAAGGAACATATTTAACATAGAATGAGAAGTTTAAATACAACCATTATGGATGTAAATGCATGGCAATACTAGATGAGATTGTCGCGGCAATCTTTTCTTTGAGCTATTCTTTTGTAAGCGAAACACTGTACTACATACCTTATTTTGCATACCTTATATTTACATACCTTACTACATACCTTATATTCTGGTGCCCAAATTCTAATTTATTTGTTTGCTTTGACAGCAAAGGTTCATATGTATGAAAACAGGGTCAATATTATCCATATACATAATCTCTTGAACGTGACCAAATGTCCTTTAATTTGTCATTTCCAAGGTTTACTTGGAGATCATGACAGACAATAGCTGTTATCTTTTCTGAGCCAATGTAGAGTTTGTTTGATAGCATTCTTTGTATTAATCAACACACTGTAGAATGGGAAAGTCCTGACCTGAGCCCTGCTGAAAAATGCATGAACTGTTTTTAAAAGTTGGGTCTGTACCAGGAAATCAACAAATTCTGCCAAGCAAAGAGATTGAATATTCAATCAAAATTCATCCAGAAGCTTCTGATTGACTACCAGAAGCATTTTCACAGGGTGAAATTTGGCAATAGACATTCAACTGAGCACTAGGTATGCTATATGTATACTTTTGACCCTGCATGCATCTGTTTAACTTTACAGAATCAAAAAAATTTGGATCACAAAAATTTGTTTTTATGTAAAGTAGAAGAATACAATAAAGCAGGAGAAATGAGGAGCAATAGATATCAGTTAGCCAAAGCTCGATTACAATTAAAAACGTTAAAATGTTATATTTCAAAATATACAGTAATTAGGCTAAGTGATATAAGAATAGTGTTAGTCTAATTTAAAAGAGTTACAGTGTAATTGTTGTAAAGTTCACATTCTTCTTCTGTTCTTAATAGCTGTTTGCTTTGTCATTTACTTATGAGTTCTCTACTTAAGGATGGCTCAAACAATAAATGAATGGAAAAATGCAGGATATTAAATGGAGATTACATTGAAAACAGCAGAGGGGGCTTAAATAAATGAAAGAAAAACAAATGAAGAATTAATAAATAAATATATGAACAGAGAAATTGACAGTTTAGCCACAACTTTGGTTGAGCGCAGGGCACAAGTTATTGAGGGTGGGCAAAATTACACTTGTGTGTTGCTTTCAGTATTGAGATTCAATAAGGCTAAAGCGATACATTGACAGAACGTGACAGAGTCATTGCTTAAAAAGCACCATACGTTCCACCCTGCACGCATAAATGACATTGCCTAAAAGGCTTTACGTAGGACAGGGAAGGTTTATGAGTCTATTAGTGTGTTGCTGGTATCAGCATAATTCTCAATAGACTGCCATATATGTGGTAGCCTTTCAGGGCCTCTCTACAGATTGTCCTATAGATCCGTTATCTCTCTTTAGGAGAGACTCAGTGCTCTTTTGCTATCTGGACTGTATTGACTCTATTGAGTGTTACTCTAGCAGCAAGAGCTTTGGGAGCGTGAAATCAATGACATGCCTATTCTACAAGGGCTTTGTGTCTCTCTCTTGTTGTTAGTGAGATGTGCTCTTTGCTCCATTCTATCTTCCTGAAGTTCGCATCAAACTTGGTTTGGTTTTAAGTTTAAAAAAAAAGGGCATTACACACACATATATGGCATAAAACTGCTATTACTCTGACTGCTCTTTCTCAAGATTAGTAAAAAACCTTTTTGCAAACAGGATACTTTAGGCAGTTGGTAGTGTAACGGTTAGGGAGTGGGCTCTCTCAGCGGAAGGCCGCTGATTCAAGTCCTAGACAGTTAAAGGTACCACTGAGATACTCTTGAGCAAGGTACCGCCCCTACTAGCATACTAGTGGTTTTGGCTACCTGTCAAGCTACCAAAACAGTTTGTTGCTAGTTAATCAAAACAGACAGTATCATTCATATTGATGTTGATTAAATTTTTTATCGGGCAAATGCTGACAGAGCAAACATTTAAAACGATATGGCACCACATCAATTCTGTGGAGTACAGTGGTTTGCGGTTTGGAAGAGTTTTGTGCAGCCCTAACCACGTCCAAGTGCTACTGTGTTTAGAACTGTCCATGAGCAAAGACCTTAAGGGAGTGTCACAAGACTTTGTTTACTCTTGTCGTTTATGGAAAAATCCACACTGGTTGACTGTCAAGCTAATATCGCAAGGGTGTGCAGCACCTATTTTTGTCATTTTTATTGCTACCGACAGCACTCCGTCACACTGAACAATAGAGCTAAATGTTGAAATTGACCGAAGTTCTCCTTTAACCTAGTTGCCTGAGGGAGACTAGCCCTGTTACCAGGAAATCACTTGATACAAATGTCTGATAAAAACCATAATCTAAACTAATTTCATATAGTATATTCAGCACTGACACCTTTATTTTCTTTTTCACCTGTGTTTTAGATTCGATTTTTAAGGGTGATACAAATGTATGCAAAATATCAAGTGAGTGCTGAATAATTTCTTAGTGTGTTCTCTGACTGAATACACAGGAACATGACAGGACTCCCCTCTGAAGAGTGCAGTGGGGGTCTTTTGATGTGTCACAGCAAATTTCTTGCAGTCATGTATAATGTAATCAGACTGGGTCCTGCTGCTCACATTTTGGCAAAACACAACTAGACGACAGGCCCACAATGACAAGCTGAGCTGAGCAAATGCGGAATTATTACTGTGCTCTTTTAAAAAGATTACTCCACCCTAAAAGAAAAATGTTTATAAAGACAGTTCTGATGATTGGCTACCTGTCGGCAACCACATTATCAAAGCAGTCCTCATAAAATCTCTAATTACCTAAACATCACATCCACGTAAATGAATTTCTGCACATCCCCCTTATGAAATTGTTCTTCCGTGACTTTCTTCCGTATTTTTTCCCTGCTGGTTTCTGCTGTTAATATTGCATGTTGTCTTGGTGAGAGGGCAAGACTTTAATATTCCTAAATTGTTCAGCAACCATTTGCACCCTGGAGAGTGGTTATTGATGGGATGCATCACAGTTTTATGTATAATCATATGATTGCACAGTAACTGCCTTATTTGCACATGATCTACAGCTGGTTTATGATTCACTACTTCTTCAAAGCTGAAATCAACTATTCTTCTAACAAAGGACAATTTTAGTTAACAACTTTACAGTCATCGTGAAGTAATACTTATGGTCTCCTTAAAAGAAGGAAGAACTGAAATTTGGTAGTTCTTTTTGTGAGCAACCACCCCCTAGGAATAAATGCTTTTATAGAAAAGTTCCATATCTTACTTGAAAACCCTAAGTTTGGGTGTAGGAATTTAGATTGAATAATATAAGTAACCTTTATTTTCATCTCAGCTATATACAAGTATAAAGAGAAACAAGATGATGTGTCTCCAGTTTTTTTAAGTATTCAAATAAGGCACATAAAATCTACATACAGTATATGAATAAAACTATAAAATATAATTTGATATAATTATAATGTCTAAACTAAATGTAGAAATAATGTTTTAGTCACATGAGGTATTCAATAATTATGCAAAAATTGAATATTTTGTGTGTGTGTGTGTGTGTTTGTGTGTACAGGTGCAACACACCTGCTATAGATACTGTAGCTCTTTACATTACCGTTGGTACTGATGGTATCACTTTACAAATTATCTTTTTTATTCATTAACAATGTGTGATTTTATACTGTGACTCTATACGTACGTGCTTTAGATTTTTGCATCCAACTGCAGCTCTGTGGATTGTTTTGCAGATGAGTAACTTTAGAGAAATCCCAGTCTCCAATAAAGTCTCCTAGAGATGTCCACAGGGCTTTAGATGATGCTGTAGTGTTTAATAATGCATGCAGAATAGTAAGCATGTCTAGAAGTTGAATGATGAGAAGATGAGGCAGGAAAATGTCATCTCAGGACAAACCTAGCAGCTGAGGAGTACCAGGAGAACAGGAGCAAATTGCAGTCTGTAATAAGCCTGCTCTCCATGTACCATCTCTGCATAATTACTCGTATAACAAAGGGAGGTGGGCCAAATTCTTAGTTCAAACAATCGATTCACTTCCTCCCAAGTTGCTGTGCCTAATTTTAAGCTTCAAAGGTTGAACTTAGTGAACTAGTACACCTGTGAGAGTATGCAGCCCTCACTAGCCTCTGGCATTAGACCTACTGTTAGCAAAACAAAGTTCAGATCCATCTTCAATACTGTGTTTTCTAACTTAGGTTGTATTTGCTATACAATTACATTTTTTCTGAACAAAACAATGGTCAGTGTTTATGTATACCTCTGTAAAATGTGCTTGGTATGGCATAGTGAGAATACAAGTGACACAAGTTCAGGTCTTATTTTCTGTCTTAAAAGGTAGTTTTAAAAGTAGGAAGGTTCAACGTACAGATGTTAATTGTCTTTAAGTCACACGATACAACTATACAGGACAAAACTGACTGCAAACTGCTAACTTTTGAGAGAGCAACCGCTGACAAAAGCAAAAGAACTTCAACAGAATGCAGGGAAATGCTTCAACAGAATGCAGGGGATAAGGCCAGCAATAGAGTTAGAACTCTTAGTTACTTAAGCTGTGTTAACTTATCTCTCTGACCAGTCGGTGGACAACAGGTTTCTGCTCAGTACACATGGCACACCAAGAGAGAGACTACCCAAAAGCAGTATGGAAACATACAGTACTGTGCAAAAGTTTTAGGCAGGTGTGAAAAAACGCTGTAAACAAAGAATGCTTTCAGAAATATAAATAATGGAAGTGTTAATCATTTATTTTTATCAATTTACAAAATGCAAAGTGAGCGAACAAAAGAAAAATCTAAATCAAATCAATATTTGGTGTCACTACCTTTTGCCTTCAAGCCAGCATCAATTCTTATAGGTACACTTGCACAAAGTCAGGGATTTTGTAGGATTATAGTCATTATATTATTTTGTAGTCATTATATTATTTTGTAGGATTATAGTCATTATATTATTTTGTAGGATTATAGGATTGTAGATCTGTGGTTAGTTCTCCAAGATGTTTGGAACAACCTACCAGCCGAGTTCCTTCAAAAACTGTGTGCAAGTGTAGCTAGAAGAATTGATGCTGTTTTGAAGGCAAAGGGTGGTCACAGCAAATATTGATTTTATTTATATTTCTCTTTTGTTCATTCACTGCATTTTGTTGATTGATGAAAATAAATGATTAACACTTCCATTTTTGAAAGCATTCTTTGTTTACAGCATTTTTTCACACCTGCCTAAAACTTTTGCACAGTACTGTAGCTATGCTACTGTAGGTGTTGCGGGGTTAGTCCCACTGTGTTGCACCATGGGAAAGGGTTTTGGCAATGCTTTAGCTGTTTTTGGTGCCAAGCCAGCTTAGATAAGTCCAAGTTAACCCACATCACACAAGCAGTAAATGGACTTTATAAAGGCTACATCAATTCTGCAGTCACAAGATATAGTAAAGAAAAGTCCTGGGCAAAGTGGCTGGACATGACAGTTTAGATGTTTGGCTTACGTTTCCTCATGAGCAACTCCTGAATTGTTTTTGTGTTTGGTGTGATTCGATGAAAGCATTTTCCTGTCTCTCTTCTCTCTACCAACTCTCAGAAAGTGGTCTTGGTGCGTTATTTTCCTCGCTTGGTGTAACCCAGTCAGAGGTTGATTCATTGAACACTTTTTGCTATTAGCCATTAGCACCCACAGCAGTAAACCAGAGGAATCATCCGTGTGTATGTGTGTGCGTGTGCATGTATATGAGAGAGTGTTTTAAGAGACTGTAGGATCTCCTGCTGTTCTGATTCTGTTACTGAAGAGACAGCCAGCAGGTGCTGTGTGTGTGTGTGTGGGCTTGTGTGTGTATGTGTATGTGTGAGTGTATATGTGTGGGTGTGGGTTGGTGTGTGAGTGTGGGTGAGGGGAAAGGAGGGTTAATTTTCTCACTTCACAATGATTAGAAGTGATAGACATGAAAGTGTGCTACTACCTGCTGGTTCCATGTCTATCTTTGGTGAAGACACACACGGCCCTCTTTTTATTTGCCATGCTCCTTGCTGATTCTGCTGACATCAAAATGTGACAGGCGAAGCATGTTGTCGGAGGTGTAGCACACACCCGAAACCCGGTAAGGAGGCACCAGCCACCCTTTTGCCTCTGATGTTAGCTTTGTCTCGTCCTAAAAAGCAACTGGCGACACCATGCCCGGTGTTCTTTTGAAGCTTATGCGGAATGGAAAGCAGCACGAGTTAGCGTGTGTATTTCAGTGGATGGTTTTGCGCCTGCTCTTTGTTTTTTGGGCATACAGTGGTGTAAGATCTCAGGTTGGGGCCATGTGGTGTGTAGAAGCAGCTCATTAATGTTGAGACGTTACAGCCTCACTGTGGCAGAGAGCAGCACCGATATAAACTGACACTTTTCCCCGAAAATGTTTACGTCTGCTTCCTTTTGTTGTTCTCAGCACAAACATGCCTGGATTTCGACTGCGTTCCAGCTTTAGACATGCTGTGACCTGATTTGGTGTCAGGCACATGCAGGATGCTTTGAGGTGCTTCAAAGCATCTGCCTGGACTGTATAAGTAGGTTAGTAATAGTCATTTTACTGTAGGTGAGCCTTAAGAACAGATTCTTCCTGTATCGTATCGCTGAGTTTTTTTTTCTTAAGAAAGTATTGTATAATACTATAGTATAAAAAATATGCAACAGTAGAACTGGAGAAAACCCAATAAGCTAATGTTTTGTGCAAAGATTGTTCTGCATTAAATCTTCTGTAAGACTCTCAGAATTTGTACAATCTGTTCTTATCAAAGAGTAAACCTCAAATAAGAAAACACTGGGGAATGTCATTGCAAACTGTGTAAGTTTTAAAACCAGTTTTCTTCTTATAAATGATTGATGAATGGGGCCCATTGTTTTTTTTGTTTGTTTGTTTTCACTTGCTTTAACTGTGTTTGTCCCTTGAAAAATCTACCTTCATTCTTTGTGTCTGGGTTTTTTGTTTAGTTTAGGTTTTTTTTTTTTTAAATAGTCAACCTGATAAATTGCTGTGGCATTATCAGCTGATGAGAGCTATTCATCAATAATCAGGTATTTGCATTATAATCGCAGATAAATGACAATAATATAGACAAAAGATGCATCCTTTGACTATATAACAAGTGTTGTAATTACACACTAAGACTATAGCTCTGTTGAGTGTTTTTTGTGTTTTCATTTATTAAAATGTATATCTTTTGTTCAGGGGCAGCACAGTGGCGCAGTGGTTAGCTCTGCCGCCTCAGAGCAAGAAGGTCCTAGGTTCGATTCACGGGTTTGTGGTGGAGTCTTTCTGTGTGGATTTTGCGTGCTCTCGTTGCAAATTCCAATTGGTTAAGCAGTCATGTAGAGGTCAATAACATGTAAAGTACAGATACAGGACTAATCTTCTAAATGAAACATCTTTGTTTTCAATATTTAGTTCTACTGTACTATTGTACACATTATCTTATTCAAATCCTTCTTGTGTCACCTTTAAATTTGCTTCTCAACGAGAAGAGTAAATACAGAGCTGATTTTACATTTGGCTGTTGTTCTTATCCAGACCAGCGTCTAGTAGGATTTCTAGTTCATCCAGAAAAGTGAGGATCTGTGGTGTACTGTTCCACACTCGGGACTCTGAATCCCGGTGGTCTCTACATAATGGCTTCCATGTAAGGTATACCACTGTGTGCACTATGTAAAGTTTCTTAAAAAACACAGTCTTGTGGATAAAATACCTCTGCTTTAAAATCTCCTTGGAACCTTAAAGATCATTATGAGACCAACGCTGTCCAGAGCCAGTAATTGTGGCTCAATAAAGCAGCATTAAGAGAGCGAGGCCTCGTGGAAAGATAAGCGTCTATGGAGTCTCAAGTTGTTTGGGTTCAAGTCCAACTCTATTCTACTGGCAGAACTACATGAAAGCTTCTAGATATCTACAACACAATACACTGATTGCAGGTTGAGACATTATGTGACACCATGTGTGAGTATTCTCCTAGTGGTCAGCCTTTGATATGTTGTGTTTGGATTTCAGGCACGACACCTGTCTGCCCTCAGGTATATGTGAACTGCCTTTCATGAAATACACAGTGGAGGGAATCAAGTAATAGGACGCTGGGTGTAAGAACGGATGGCTTCTCCATGCCGACTCAGTGGGGGGCTTGAGAAAGGAGAGCAGGGGACCCTCTTTTCTGCTCAGGCAAGTAGTAGAGGCCAGCATATGATGGATGGCCCCTGGTGGAAGCAGAGAAAGTCAGAGCGAGATCAGGGAAAGTGCAGGAAGAAACAAAATGTCGTTACATTCAGATGGGGACAGAAAAGAAGTAAGAACTTCATTTACAGTGTGAAGTTCTGTTCTGTTTTCACAAGCATTGTTTTAGCAGGTAGGACCCAAGTCCACTTTTGAGGTAGCTACTTTTAAAAGGCCTGCTGATGATTAAATGGAGTCCTACAGTCTTACAGACTGTATGCCTACAATCATTATGCTACACCACTTCGCCCTCCACTGGATGTAGAATGAGCGCCAAAGTCCCTACCTTAAAAGTAGTTAGGAGTAGCATTGCAAAGTTTAATTAGCTACTCCCCAACACTGCCCATGTCACAACACTGCCACAATGATTTGTTAATGTCTATAGCAGGCCCCTCAGGCAGCTTGTGTGAAGGTTCTCATGTTTGTTCTGGATTGAGAGGTGACCAGTACGAGCAAACGAACATGTTGATATCTCCGCTGTTCCTCATGCTGATTCTCCAGCCACCCGCAGTAGCTCCCAGTAAAGCTTGAAATTGAATCCCGGTTGGTGAAGCGGCGCGTGCAGCCCTCCAAATGCAATATCATACTCCAGCTCTCCCTCCACACCGCACTCTCTCCTCTCACAACAAGACCCTTTGATGTAAAATTGACACTTTAGTGGATAGCACTTCATGGAGCTGGTATTGCCTGGCAACTGCAAAAAGGCTGTTCCTGCGTTCTGGGGCAAAGAAAGTGGAGGGATACTTTCTCTCTCTCTTTCTCTCTCTCCCTCACTTTCTCTCTCTGTTTACTTCTCTCTTGCATGCTTACTATCAGGCAAGCTCTTTCTCTCACTTCCTCTCCTGCACTAATTCTAACGCTCATTCTCATTTTATCCTTAACTGTCTTACTATCATGTTTTCTCTCTCTCACTCTTATGAATGTCTTTCTTCTTCTCTCTTCCTGTCTCTCTTCTCTGTGGTGTGTGTATCTACTGTAGGTTTACCTCTAGCACTGAGGCGATCAAAGATACCAGTATGTCTAAAAACCTGAATAATAATAATAATAATAATAATAATTTACATTATTTTGTAAAGAAGAAAAACTTTTATATTTTCTTTTGAGGTATTAGAAGGATGCATAAATGTTACATATAAGATTTTATATTTAATCAATACACAGTTCTGACCATTGAATGTGTGCTCTTGTGTAACCATTTATCCATTATCCAATGTGTTATTTGCCTCCATTTGTATATTTTTGCTGCTAGGTATGTAATACGGTATGAACCCATGCAGAACTGTGATCGTTTGGGCTGATGTATTAGAGAAACATTGCAGGCTTTCATCAGTGCTGCTGCTATAAAAGGTGGGTTGTGTTTCTCTGTCTCCCCAGGCCTGGCCTCAGGCTGTGGCCGAAATTAAAGCCCAGTAAATCGGATTATTTTCTCCCAGGGGGGAGAGACTGATAGCTAACTGATGCGAGCTCATCTACTCTTAACTCTGGCTACTGGTTTTGTGTGTGTTTACTGGTTTGCGTGTGTGTGTGCGCGCGCACGTGACTCCAGGGCCAATTTGTTAACAATTACAGCTTGTTACCGTTTCCTTCCCATCTCAGAGGGGACTCCTGTATTCCTCCCCCACTGTGGGGTCTATTGTGTTGTAATTATCCCAGTCGAAGCGACGTGTCTGCTATTATCAGTCCACTACCAATTCCTTCCTCAAACCCCTGTCTTTGATTGCGGACTTGTTTCTGGAGATGCTATTATGATGACACCTGCAACAGCGGCAACGACGGCACTGAAGTGTGTGCCGTTATGAATTCGTGCGGATCATGCTCTAATCATTTATGTACTGGGTTTGCACTTCATTAGAGAGCTGGAAGGAAAACGTTTTCAAATCTTCATGATATTTTTATGATTATCAGCCACACTGCGCAGCCACTTTAGAAATTTCAGTGCCTTGTGTATAGATCTTCAGCTTCTCTCTCTCCCTTTGCTTTATGTTTAGGTCAACAGGATGGTAAGGCTTTTAAAATTTCACCTTGTAGATTAGTGCTGGGAAGCTTAGCATATTGTCTACTGCAGTATAGTGTAGTATGTTTGTTAATTTTCGCTAGCTTATACTAATTTGTATTAGGCCACCAAATGATGGCTCGGTTTTTCAGTTTTGGCAAGTCAACTACTTCCCAATGTCTATATACCAGCATGATGTCAGGCTTATAATCAGCAGTTTATGGCTCAAGGCGCATGACGAGAGCAGGTTGACCTAGTTTGGTTCAGTCTTTTTTTTAAGTGCATGTGTCCAATCAAATTCTCCAGCATGATATTTTGCTGGAGAATTTGCTTTCACCGCCATATAGTATAAAAAACAGTCGAGGAGCTGCTCCAGTGAAGGTTGCTTGTTCAAATGCTGCACCTGTCTTCTTTTTGGAAGGTACCAAACCCTGACCAGTTGTCTTTCCTTAAGGTTTATTTCAAAAGGTTGTGTCTTCATCATTATGGCGCACGTAAAACACTAAAATAAAACACTAAAGGCTGGTTTCTTGCTCATGGATTAAGCCTAGTCTTGGACTAAGTTGTAGTACCAGTGGAGATTAAAACTAGACTAGGACTAGGCTTAATCCTTGACTGAGAAATTGCCCCTTAATGTTTAGAAGAATATAATAATTACAGAGTTGCTTCTGTCATCAGAAAGTTGCTGGTTAAATTCAATTCTGGTTAAATGACAAATGGGTCTAAACGGGACTGGCAAATCGGTCTAGTGGTTAGGATGGTCACCAGAGACGTCACCAGCTCTATCACTATTGGACTGATCCCTAAAAACCTTAAGCACAAATTGCTCTCAGAGAAAATGCAAAATGTAAATGCAAATGTACTACTGAGGTATCTTTGAACAAGGTACCTTCTCCCAACCAGTTGTCTACCCTCAAGGTTTAACTCTAAATGTGTCTTCAGTGTAAAACACTTTATAACAGGTTAGCGCCGCCAGTTAAATCTTGGTAACCGCGGACCAGTAAAGGCATCCTTGAGCAAGGAACCATCCCTGGGTTCTGAAATTACTCACATTCACTTTAAAATGCAATGGCGTTTGCATCTGATATGTTGTGAAAACGCTCTTTCTTCCACCAGCCCCTGTGCTCGGGTGGTTTGGTCTGCCGCTAGCGGCGGTTTGGCTGTCTCCAACACAAAGGAGACTCATTGTCTGTAGCTTGGCAGTTCCTTAATGAGCACGAGCAGAGCGGCATGGATCACTTTCTCCTCCCACCCTCCTGGCCACACCTCCCCTGATGCATATGCGCCAGGTTCCTCATCCTTATTCATGCATGCGGGCATGTGCAGAGGCTGCGAGAGGAAAGGGGGAGTGTCTGTGTATTTGACTGGGAGCAACGGCGTGTGAGTGAGAATGCGTGAGTGTGTGTGTATGTGTGTGTGAACACGCGTGTGATGGGGAGAGAGGAGAAGTAGGTGACTGACAACACAACGGTTCTTGTTACTACTACTACTACTGCTGCTGCTGCTGCTGCTGCGATCACAACATACATCGCTCAGAGACACATGCACACACAGCAAGCCGGAGCGTGGAGCTGTGTCTTCACATGCGTGACTCTGTGTGTGTGCGTATAGGATGCAAGAGTGTGTGGGAGATGTGCTAAGGACAGACTGATGAGAGACTGTGTGTGTTCCTGGAGGGTGACCCCCCGACCGATTCTGGGGAGAGAGAGAGGTCCGGCGAATCCGTGACGACAAGGATGGGCTGCAATCTGTGCTCCCTGCAGAAGAGAGAGGAGCATTACAAACTGCTTTACGAGATATCACAGGTAGGAGGGAGTGAGTGTTGGTCTTGATTTGTTGTGTTTGTGGGAAAGACTTTGTCAGAATCAAAATCCTAGTTTGTTGTGCAAGACTATCAGGAAACTGAGCAAAAATATTGTGATGGTGCAAGGCACCAAAGGAACGGTCCATATAGGGAGCGAGCTTAGAGAAACAATAGTACTAATGAAAGAGAGAATTGAGAGAGAGGGTAGTGTGAGTGTGTGAGAGTGCATGTGTACACACGTCCCTTCCTTGAGAGAGGAAGTGTGATAATTCCGTCTTGCCAAGGAAAAGGTCCCTGGTGAGATCCCAGAGATCATATCCAAACACCTGTGCTGAACCAACACTGAGTGGATGAGACCCAATTCTTCTGACAGTTTGGGGTTAGCGTGTTCATATCAGTTCCATGAATCCTGGCACAAGCGTGTTCTCAGAATTTATGTTATGTCTTGAAATGATGTTTTATTAAGGGCATATTTTCTAAAGCTAGGTCTATTTCAAACTGTCCTGGACAACAATGCATTTTTATGAAAAATACATCTTTAAGGAAAGTGGAGGAAAATCAATTTTAGGTGTTTATTTTCTAGCTGATTTTCAGACCTTTCTTTCTACTGTACAGATTCAGATCTACCAGTAGAATCATGGTTGGTGGTGTAATTGCCAGACAAAGTGTCATTTTCACTCAGTACTTTCATACTCAGCATCTTTGTGTTGTGTCTGAACTCTTACCTCCTTCATTCACTCCGCTTGGTCTTTGTGCTGTTCTCGAAATTTCACCTTCGTGATACCAGCTCCATTTATGCCTTCAACATCACGTCTTTCTCCACAGCACATTTTAATACACACACACACCAAAAAAAATTTACTTGCTGCACTTGCCTTCAGAATGGTAAGACGGGAGACTCATTAGAGCTTTTATGAAACGATCCTTGGCTTTAATTAGGTACTAAACGTCTCGCTCGGTGCACACAACCACATCGGCTTGCTTAATTGCTGCCTCTTGTCCAATGGCTGGGGGTTTTTGTAGAGAGTTGTGCTGAGACGGGGAGAAAGAGGAACACGAATCCCTCTGAGATCACGTGTCTCCTGGCTTTATGTGGTCACTCTGAGGAGTTCCCCGGACCTTCCGTAGTCCGAGCCCGAGCAGGAGCAGCATCGCTGTGCAGTCTCTGAGACACCTCGAGTGGTTTTGCTGGATCTTCATTCCCACCCCACAGAGGACAAATGTGCTGCTTTGAAGAAGCACCTCTCCCTCTCTTTCTCTTTCTCTCTCCCTCTCCCTTTGGGTAGAGATTGGGAGTAGTTATGAGCTGTGGTGGTGGGGTTTTAAGGACTCGTTGGCTCTGCAGGCTGAGCTCTCACAACAAAGCAGCTGTAGTTTCGTGTCTCTCTTTCCTTCACAGTGAGCCCAGGTTTTCCTCAATGCCAGAGGCAGCGTGTTGTGTGGAGTCCTGCTGCAAGAGGTGTGTGATCCTACACACTCACACACACAAGCATCCTCTGCATGGGAGTACTGTCTCATCAGCACCAAGTAGGTTACAGAAGAAAGAGAGAGAGAAAATGAGATGATGAGGGTGCATCAAAGAGACAGACAGACAGACAGACAGACAAACAGAGAAGTGTGAGATAAAGACGTGTGTATGCGAGAGAGGAACAGACAGCAGAAAGAGATATAGAAAGAGAGATGATAGTAAGTCACTAGAGAGAGGTAGGAAAATGGAGAGGCGTGTACGTATGAGAGAGAGACAAACAGCAGAGAGAAAGAGAGAGAACTTATGAGACATAAAGAGTGATGGGGAGACATGAGCTCCTGAGTCAGTGAGTGTGTGAGAGAGAGAAAGAAAGAAAGACATACAGACAGAACAAGAGAGAGGAAGAGGTGTTAGATGAAGTCTGTGTCTGAGAGAGAGAGGAAGAAAGAGAGAGTGGGAGCCAGAAAGAGTGAGGTGGAAAGAGAAGAGTGGTGAATGAATATGAACAGTGAAGACGGAAGATGTGTTCGCGTTGTGAGAGAACCCTGACGGAAAGAGCAGTAGAAGTAAAGCAGAGGTGTAAATATAGACCAGTTAGAGTTTTGCTCAGCTGCAGGTGAATATCCCCAGCAGACTTTGTTCTGCCAGCTCTTCTTTCCTCTCCTCCTCTCTTTTCTCCTCTCAGCTCCTCCTCTCCCTCCCCGCTATTTTTCTCTCCTCTTCTCTGCTCTTTTCCTCTCCTCTTTCAACTCCTCTCCTCTCCCTCTTCTTTCCTCTTCTCTTCTCTCCTATCCTCTTAACTCCTTACCTCCCTCTCAACTACTTTCCTGTCTTCTCGTTTCCTCTCCTCTCCCTCTCCATTTCCTCTCCTTCCTCTCCTCTCCATTCCTTTCCTCTCCTCTCCCCGCCTGGTGCTCTGTTTTCCTTGCCTGTCCTTTCCTTTTCCTCTTCTCTCAACTTCTCTCCCTCTCCTCTCCTCTCTTCTCTGCTCTCCATTTCTGTCCCATTTCCTCTCTTCTCCTCTCGTCTTTCCTCTTCTCCTCTTATCTATTCTCTTCTCTTTTCTCACCTTTTTCATCCTCTCCTCTCCTGTCACTGTAGCTGAGGGACTTTGTGGGAGTTTGTTAATGTGTTTGCATAGTCTTAATGTTGGTATACTTCCCCCCCCCCCCAACCCCCATCTCTGGGAACCAGCCTTTGTTGCTGTTGCCATCCCACTGCTGTGTCTCCATGGGGTGTGTGTGTGAGTGTGTCCAGCAGTGTAGATGGGTGTGTAGGAGGTGTGATGTTGGCAGCTTCACCTTGGCCCCTCGCCCTCATCCCTCCACCTCCCTCCATCCTCTCCTCCACATGAGGAGCAGCATCACTTCTCCAGACCAGTAGCATGCAGGAGATTTATGAATGTAGAGGAACGTCATCTCTCTCTCTCTCTCCCCCAACCAGCCCCTCTGTGCTTTCTGTGTCTCTCTCTCTCTTGTTCCCTCTCTCCTTCAGTTTCTGTATATGCCTTCCTCTCCTCTCTCACTCTTTCTCTCTTCATACCCTCTCTCTCTTCCTTTCTTCCCCTCTCTCTCCTTTGTGTGTACACATCTCTCACTTTCTCTCCCCGCTTTTTCTGTACATTTCTTCTCAGTCCTTCTTAATTCTCTCCGTTGTTTTTTCTCCCTCCCATTCAAAAAAAATTTATTTTGTTTATTTTATATCGTGGTGTTTCCTCTCTTATTACTACTACTTCCTGAAGTTATCTAAAAAGTCACCAACTGATAAAATTTGTTGTGTGTGTATGTGTGTTTTTGTTCCTCCATACCTTCATGCCTTCCCTCTTTTCCTCTCAGCTTGTCATGCATCAGTAGAAGCCATCACACAGCTCACGAGTGCCACACAGCATCTGGGAGGAGTTAAACTCACTGGTCTGTGTGTGTGTGTATGTGTGTGTGTGTGTGTGTGTGTGTGTGTGAGTGGCTGTGCTTGGGGCTCATTAGCAGCAGAGACTGCAGATGCTGGGAAGCGTTGCTGATACACTCTGCTGAGCATCGAATGATAGGCTGCTGAGATGTTTGCACATTTTGCATATTTGCCTAGAATTGGTGTGGTGTGTGTGTGTAGTTTTCTTGCAAAACTGTTGGAGAGAACAGGCTAAAGGACACCAGTGTGTGCTAGGACTGGGGCTGAATCCCATTTCACCCCTGGGCCCTACCCCTTAGCCCACGTGTCCATTTCTCACTTAGACAGAGGTAGAGGAAAGGGGAAGGGCTAACTACCACTGCAAACTGAGATTCACTCAGAACGGAGCGAAGAACCGGAAGAGACAAAAGAGACATACAAATGTATGTAATTCCTCAGTTACTGATAAATTAAAAATCTTCATTTTAATCATATGGTTGTATTCTTCATAAACGCCACAGAAAAAAAACACTAATGTGGTGTCGGTTGCTATTATACTGTACATATGCAGTTTGCTGCAGCAAACCCAGACAAATGACAAGAGCCCACACAATGGAAATAATAACCACTGACGACGGCGTGTTGAACATCCAGCAAAAACACGTCATGTCTGCCTACGTAAAATTCACCGGAGATTAATGATGATGTATTACAATCAAGAAGGGGTGTCCCATTTCGTAGGAGTAGATTTCCTGGCAAGGGCCAAGGGCTAGGGCTAAGGGGTAGGGCCAAAGGATGAAATGGGATTCAGCCTAGATATTCATGGTGTATATTTCTGTGTTTATTTGTTTTCATGGTGTGTGAAAGACAGGAGTGAACTCTATGTGTTTGACAAATGGGTTTCATCAGTAGTGGGGAATTTTGGTTTGGTTCTGTATGCCTGCTTGTGTGCATGTGTATGTTTGCATCTTTTTGTAAAATTGTTGGAGTTAGGGATCACTTACTGCAGAATGACAGTGTGTGCTAGTACTGGTTGGCCATGACAGGGTAAAGTGTGTGTGTGGGTATGTACAGTAGGCAGTTGAGTGTATATTCTTGTGTTTATTTCTTTTCTAGCATGTGGAAAGGGACAGAAGTGGATGCATGTGTTTGACAAATGGGTTTCATCACTGGTGGGGAATTTTCTGCTTGGTTCACCCCCATTGTATTTGTGTGTGTGTGTGTGTGTGAAGTATGGCCTGAGGCCTCTGCCCCCCTGTTCAGCCCTGGTCACCCCTCTTGGCGTCCTGGTGCTATCTGCAGCATCTACGCTACAAATGTTCCCATCCATCTTCTTGTCCTATTACATTTTTCTGAGTGATGGTCCTCAGCCATTAAAATTGATAGGAGAGAACAAAGGAGGAGAGAAACGAAGAATGCATGACTTGATTGATCTCGTGTCCACAGCCTGGAGATTACAGTGAAGTATTATATATAAGAGCAAGAGAGCGAAAGGTAGAGAGGGAGAGAGAGAAATAGATACATGCGCTCCACCATTGAAACAGAGAGCTTATGTTTTCCAGGAACACCTGCAATTCTGAGCTTCTCTCCCAGTGCCAATTCTGCTCAGATCTCTCTCCACTTTTTTTCTCTTCCAATTAAATTTCAGATCTATCACACACTGTTTTTGTGTGACTGTGGGTTTGGCGGCTGTCTGACTCTCGCCAGCGCAGCCTCCGTCTCTATACCAGCGTTTAAACACAAAAAAGCAATGGAAAAAAAGAGAAAAGGACACACGTAAACTCTTCTGCAGCTGGGGTGCTGCAGGGTTATGTAATCAGGATCTCACTTTTAAAAAAGTCAGTGTGTGATTCAGGCTGACATGAGGGACAGCCCAGCCTCTCCACGGGGAATGTGCGGAATAAGAGGGAAAATAGATGAAAAACTGAGGGAGGGAAAGATAGAGCATACAAGAGAAAGTGAAGGAGAGAAAGAGAAAGGAGAGATGGGGAAGGTGGGGATGGAGGGAGAATAAATAGGTGTAAAGAGAATGAAAGAAACATTAAAACAGAGTGAAAGAAATAAGACAAACAGAATAATGTGGTGTAAAGTGAAAGAAAAGAACAGAAAAGAAAAAGAGGCTGTTGAGAGTAAAATAGATACTAGGACAGAGAGAGAGAGATAGAAAGAGAGGTGGCAGGGAGTAGAAGAGACTGTAAAAGACAGAGAGAGAGTAAGGCAGACAGAGAAAGAAAGGGAGAAAGAGAGAGACAAAAAAGTAATCTTAATGTTATTAAGATCAATACTAATTTGGAAAATTTGAGGATTTAAACATCTGTTAATACCAGCCAACATAAACTAGTGAAATTTACCCTCTGTTACATTTGCAATTGTTAAATGTAAATTAACTTAAATTTACATTTGTTATGTGTAGTTATGAGTCTTCAGCATGAGAACAGCACATAATGCAGTTATTTTAGAAAGTATAATCTGTCATCTGTAGTTAGTTGAGGGTTTTAACTACCATAATGTGATGTCGTTTAAAAATAAAGTTATTTTTTTATAAATGATACTTAAAGAGCAACAAAATATGTAAATATAACAAAATAAACAAGAGTCAAATCTATGAGAAGCCAACAGTGGACTTGCAGCGATGCCCTCTAGTGAAGGAACACTCACAGTGAATCCTTTTTCCATCTTTCCAACTTTTTCTTTTTTAATTGATATTGGTCAGGCTCAAATCATCATATTTTCTTCTCTCTTTTGTTCAAACAAACTCTCCAATGACTCATGAATCTCTCTATATAAGCAAATATATTTAGTATTTTTTTGTTTTGTTTATTTGTCCTTTTAATAAACTCGCGTGCAGATACTTTTTTAAGTGCACAGACATTACATAGCTGCTAGGCTGTGCACCTGAGCCCTTGTTCTCTGTGTGTGCTGCTGCTCTGTTATTGTGCTGTTGGATGTGTGTGTGTGGGTGTGTTTGTGTGTGTTCTTCAGACGCCCAGACTGCAGGCAGGGCGTATTATACAGCCCGTTATAGACTGGGAGTGCTTTATCAGTCAGCCCTCTAAATCCCTTTCAGGAAGCAATGGCGAGGATTTAAGAGAGTTGATGATTTGACCTTTAGCGTTCACACCTCTCCCTTATCCCTGTAAGAGCAGGGCTGCCCTTTACAGCCATGTATCAAATCCCCTGGCCAGTCTGTCTGACCCCCCACAAGAGACACTCTTCAAGATGTATGTTTTAATTGCGTTTTCACTCTTCTTTTAAATCACAGAACACTCATAATTACATGCAGTGAGCCCCTGTACATCCTGTATGTTTATACAGCACCTCTGTTATATCTAGAGCTGAGCATCATCACACAACTGCAAATTTGAGCGTACTGCAATTAGTAGACACTCTTATTCAGAGTAACTTCCATTTCCTAATTGGTCTTCCTTCACCTTGATTGTTCATCATTGTGAACACACCATAGCACAGCACAGCACAGCACACAGTGAACCACAACGAAATGTGACCTCTGCTCCGTGAAGGAGCAGTGGGCAGCTTTTTTTGTAGCACCCGGGCAGCAGTGCTTGGGACCGGTACCTTGCTCATGAGTACCTAAGTGAAACCTTTACCGCTCTGGAACCTTCAGATCACAGGGTCAACTCCCTAACCGTTACACTCTCAACTGCATCGTTGTTAGTGTATTCAAGACTGACTGTATGTCAAGGATTTGAATTGGGTTGTCATGTTTATTTCTAATAATAGGTATAATCATCCCACCTAATTAGATATAAAAACAACACAATACACAAACACTGGAAATTCTTAGATTGGCACCGTGATAATCCTTATGATTATCATGATAAGGATTCAATTAGTTACTGAATTTTACATGCAAGTCATCTATTTGTAGCGATAAAACCAATATTTACACATTAAAATAAATCACAATGTTGCAACATTTATTCAGACATTTCTTCACTTTCAGATCCAGTCACAGCCTCACTGAAATGTTATAGCGAGACACAAAAACAGAGTAGTGCATGTTTCACTGAGTGAAGTATGAAAACATGCCAACCAATGGCTGCTACGTGTAACAGAACCATTACTATGTAATGTCATATGACATAAACAAAGCAACTTACTGTCCATGAAGTTCACATTGGAGTTTGTGCAACACTTGCAGATGTGGAAGTCTTTGCACCTCCATGCTTGTTCTTTTTATCAAGTAGAATAAATAGTAGAATCAGTAGAATTGATTGTTAAAACCAGTCTCCTATAAACTTGAAATAAAGTCTGTCTAGTTTGAACTCTCAATTTTGTGTATATGCTTTTTGAAAAGTAATGTTGCAGCATGGTGGTGATCCTAGGATTCTGTAAAATCTGCAGTCGAATGTTAGTTAAAACGAATATTGTTAAGAAAATATAAATCGCACTGCTCCCCAGTTTAAAACTAGATTTTTCTGAAGCACTTGGAGAAACTTACTTCGTAATGCAACTCTTTGCTTCCCACCTTGACCTCAACCAGTCATCTGTTCAGCCAAGTCAGACATATTCACAGACACCTGCATTTAAGCTGTAATATGAATAGAATAGTGAAGGTGAGAAAGGCTTTTTACAGCTGTATCAACTGTAAAGTGAAGTCTGTTCGTTAAGGTCTTGGTTAATTGAATGCCAGTATTGACACTTTTGTCAGCATTTGTCAAAGTGAGCCAAACTATTGATTCTCCTTCTCCCACACAGATGTCAGTCACATAAAAAGACTAACGTTGACTTCAGGCGAGTTGTATTTTGCACTGGTCGTCAAACCAGTCAGCGAAAGGGCGAGTCAGAGCGAGAGGTCTTAGGCAGCGCGTTTGCACGTTGTCCAACTCCTCTTCGGAGGCCAATAAATGTAACATTGTGTCGTATTTCCTCTCTTTTGCTGGCACAGACACATTATTAAATTCAGTGGCAGGAAGCTGCAGCAAGCCCTCCACATAAATGACACTTTATGCATTTCAAAGCAGCAATCTCCCTCCTTTATGGCTGGGCGTAAATCGGACTGAAGGGATTGTTTTGCAGCGTAATGAAATGCTCTGCTCTCCACACAAGTGTGTGTGTGTGTGTATGTGCGTGTGTGAGTGCGTGCGCATGTGTGTGTTTCTGTGTATGCTGGGGTAACAACAACCTCAACAGTTTCTGCTTCGGCCTTTGAAGAGTGCATACAAGCAATCTCATAAAGCATATGTGGTATTGGAATTGTCAGCTGGGCAGGAACCATTGTCCACTTAAAGTATTGTGCAGCAGTGGTGAGGGAGAGGAACCGTGGGGCATTTAAATACCATAATATCGGGTCATCTACCAGGCTGATGGTGGAGATGCTTTCAATTATAGTATGGCACAGGCTCTGGCAGACGTCCCTGCTCATTTCATGCTTTGTTTTGGGTGGTGCTGTGTAAGACTGAGCCAGACAGATGCTGGTTGCTCCTGTGCTCCTGTTCCTTCAAGTTTTTGCTCATTAAAAAGTTTCCTATTTTTGTTGTAGCTGATGTAACACAGTTTAAACTATGGCTCCTTGTTAGTGACATTGTTGGCTGCTCACTCATTTTAAAGTGGTAAACAGAGCGAGACCAATACAGTATCTTTTTAAATAAATCAATATCAGTTGTGATAATTGAAGGATTACTCAAATCTCAGAAGTCCAATAATAATATATTAGCTTATTCTATTTTTTTTCCAGTAACACAAAGCATTTTTCCTAACTTTTGTTTTGAGTCTTTAGAAGTTGTGATGCAGTTTAAAGAGTTTTTTAAAACTAGTACTTCAGACCCCGTACACACACAGCCGAGGATATTTTTATGCGTTTGCTCCTATCATCCATACGTAAACGAAGGTTTCAGTCACTGAACCTGGCTATTTTTGAAAACTCTGGCCAAAGTGGAGATTTCTGAAAGCTCCATCTTCGGTGATTATGTGTGGACGGGGATTTAGGTTCATAGCATCATATGAGTGCGACAGGAAATGCATTGGCGTCAGGTGTGCAACGTTTATTTATGTTGAAGACTGGTTAATGTAAGAGCAACATTCTCGTCTCCCTTATTCAAGCTATTTGTGCTTGTTTGCATCTGCTAACATTTAAAAGTACCTTGACTTCCCTATCTGTCCATACAAAGCACCCTCTATTTGCCATTGTTTACAAAACAACCAGATGTAAAAGTCATTGTAACAGGATGTAAGTTGTTCTTTTTTCCACGATTCTGATTAGCTGATATTGTTCAATGCAGCTCTTGATGGCATATTTATCCAGATTTGTGTGTACAGAAATGTTTTTGAAAATGGGCTCATGTGTATGAAGTTATTTTAGAAAATGGAGGAGAAAAAATTATAAATACCCGGCTACGTGTGGATGGGACCTTAAACAACAAGGTATATAAATGTTTTAATAAATGAGTCAGATGTATTAAAACACAAAAAAGCTAACAGTAGAGTTGCAGTGCTGCGCTCTACTCGACAAAATATACAGTGATAATAAGTGTAAAGGATCAGTATTTTTCTTCTTTAATCATCATGTATCAGCCATTACACCCAATAGACCCCAAACACTCCACTTTAGCTCTGAGTTGGTCAGGTTTGATGTGTTCGTGTTAACATAGGAATGGGAAAATATCCACAAGGGAAAATATCCAAATGATCAGGCTTCTGTCAAGTACAGACCAAATACGAGATCAACATCTCTAAACTCTCCCCTCCTGTAAGAGACAAACAGGCACAGGACGGGGGCAGAGGAGGAGATTAAATCCTACCGTTCTGTCTCAGAAAATATTTTTTATGTTTCCGTGTTTGCTGATGTCTCAGTCGGAAGAGCATTCAATCTTTTTCCTCTCTTATCGCAGCCATTTGTTAATAACTTGGCTTCCTGTGCGCTTCTCAGCTGTATCTCACCCCTCAATATCTGCTCTGACATTTAGAAAAATGTGATGGTCGTCGGAATGGAGGTGCTCATTTGATCCGTTATCAATAAGGGGGATTGTACGAAGTCACCCTGTCTCTCGCTTGCTCCTTTTCTCTCTCTCTCTCTCTCTCTCTCTCTCTCTCTCGGTAAGGCCACGCTTCTGTGGGAGGGGGACAGTAATCACAGAAATCCCGGGCTTTAAGGGCCAGGGCCCTGAGACACAGAGACACCCCGATGAGAGGCTCATTCTGCTTGCTCCTCCCTGGGTCAGTTGCCACTCTCTGCAACCCTCCTGATAAGGAGCAGGGAGGCAGAGGGGCTGATGGGAAGGCTGAGGGGTTGATGGGAAGGCTGACATGCCTCTGCGGCCTCTTGTCTCGCCTGGGTGAACTCGGACAGGAGACGATAAGGAGCAGGACAAAAGCCCACATCCGTCCATTTGCATGTCCAGCTTGAAAGGCTGTGCAGCACAAAAGAGTGGAGGTATGAGGGTTATTATTAGCCCAGCCGTCGATTGTGTGGGTGTGTGAATTGAGTGTGCGCGCGTGTGCGCGCGTGTATGTGTCTCCATTCTGCTGCAGACTTCTTCACAGCCCCAAATTAGGAAAATCCTGGTTTGGAATTTTACAGACTTTAAATGATGGACACTTAGGCATATTGGCGTAGTTCACACACACACACACACACACACACAATGTTTTGCTATCTTTGTGAGGTTCTTCCCCACTGAGGTCTTCCAGAGGACAATCAGGTCATCAAAACCACTTACTTCCCCCCTACAGACACGTTGTTATTATTGAGCGAATAATCTGATTAATTTCTACAGTAAATATTTATAACTGTGATAAATTAACACAATTTTGCTTTGCATTTTAAATTGGTTCACAGTTCTGCTACCCCAGTTTCATTACTATTTTGCCACTTTCCATGTTAATTAGATTTTCAGAATTAATTAATTTCAGAATTCTGCCATAGTGCTTGAGATGAACTTTTCCATTTCATTTTTTAATTACTGGATTGGTCATTGTGAACCAGTAAACTGTAAAGTGCAATAAAATTAACAGTTTTAATATTTATATATGTTGCACCTGACCTGACACAAAACAAGGCACTACTAAGAGTGTTGAGAGTGGTAAGAGTTTTGATTAACTCGTAAATTTATTTAGCTGTCAAGACACATATTTGACCAAGTTAAAGATGCTGGTAAGCAAGGAAATGGACAAAGAAGATCATTCCTGTCATTGTAGAACTACATGATACATAATAATATATGTCACTTGTCATTTATTTTTGTCATTTATCTGTCAGAATCCGTTGGAGGGTTTTGTTGGTGGTTGTGGTCTATGAGACCTTTAAGAGAGTCATTCAGAACAGATTAATAAAAAAAAAAAAAAGTTGTCCTCAGAAGAGGGGTGGTGGTGGTGGGCTTCAAAAAAAAAAAAAAAAAAAGAAGAACCCGTAATACTAGTTATCATGATGTAAACAATTTTACATACAAATATTAGACATAATGCCATATACAGACTGTGTATTTCAGAATACTAATATGCAGGCTATAAAATCTGACTCATATAGTCAGGCAAAGTATAATAACTGTGTTTTGCAGTCTGTTCATGTTTGTCTGTGTTTAGTGTAGTTTGTAGAATTCAAACTGATTCAGTTTTAGATACTTTCATTCTCTTGTGGCTTATCCACTAGCCAGTAGTTTCAGCTAAAGGCTGAAAAGGGCTTACATCTCGCCGGGAAAGATGGTCTCAGAAAACTCAATATTTCGCTTCCAACCAGTCTTAACACATGCATGAAATTCTGGATTGGTCATGAACGAAGCTTCATTGTCTGGTCTGTGCGCCGTAGGAAGGGATGAGCGGGGAGATCCCACCTGAGGCCACTGGAACTGCTGATTTGGAAACAACGCTTTCCTTAAAGGTAGCTTTGGGACAGCTAAAGGGGAAACCTGCCACTAATCAATGAGAGCCTGAGAGATGGGGAAGGAGATGCAGTTTTAGTCCCCCTGTCTTCTCCCTGCAGAGAAAATGCTTATCGGTTCTGGCAATGAGCCAGCGAGAGGAAACCAGCGTATCTTGCAGCTTCAAGTCTACAAGTCATTAGCTCATGCTAAAATTTTGCCGACAGGTTGTGTGCCTGGTTTTTCTATATGGGGTAAGGGAAATTCTCATAGTCTTGACATTCCTGATGGCAATGCATATCACCTAGTTAACTATGTACCTCACTGAGATTCTTAAAAGAGTCCTTATTTTCTTTGTCTTTCCTCTTGTGACAGACCTGGGGGGGCAAGTGGGAAAACATCAGAGTAGAAATGTGGGATTTCCTTGTGAATTTTTTACACATTGTCATAGATGGCAGATCTGCATAAAATGAAACGAAAGCATGTATGACCACATGCAGTCATATTATGAAATGACTTTACAATAGCGTTGCCCCAACTTGAAAAAGTGTTGATTTAAAGGTTAAAATAGAGTGGGACCAGTAAATCATTTGGACAATATGATATGAACCAATTGCACATAAATTGGTAGTTAATTCAGTATTGATGACACATGATCAATGACAATCAAAAGACAAGAGGAGAGATGGAAGGATGGTCCTTCAACCATGTTATCAGGGCTATTTTTTGAGGTATTGGTGGTCTAGTAGTAAGATACTCACCAACAGACTGAGGTTGTAGGTTTAGATCCAGCTCTTTCACACTGTCAGCACTCTATCAGCTTTGAGTCACTCTGGATAAGAGCATGTGGATCACTTGTTCACCATGGATGCGCTGCATCCCCACTGTTGTTTTTTGTGTTTTCATACAGTGTAGTGTTTATAAAAATTAAGCTACTGGTAACATGTCATGGAACATGTTATGGATCATCTTTTTAATTTTTTATTTCTTGAAAAAATGAAATGTACAATAGTTAATTAACTTCCAAAATAATTAAAATCAGGATCAACTTTATATTTCTGTTTTGGTTGAGGCTTTGTTAAAAAAGCAATAAAGCGCAGGAATATTAACTTCTTTAAATAATTAAATATCCAAAAAGAAGTTAAAACAAAGTAACTTTCTGCTGCTAAAAAGTTAATGCAGACCTTTAGTTGGCCAACAATGTGTTTTGTGTTCCATATTTTGTAATAGATGTGAGAAAACTTGGCCTGTCATTTTGTGCTAGTATTGTCACCCACATAGTTTGTTTCCCAGAATTTCTGATATTCATGATATTTAGGAGTGTTAGGCCCAGCTCTCCCCATCTGTCTCACTATTGTATCTGTGAATTTGCATGTTTCGATTCTTTAAACACAGATTTCCTCTATGGTGCAATATGGTTGATATTTTCGTCGGGTTCACTAATAGCCTGGGATACTGGTGTCGAGCCAAGCGTTGTCCTGTAGAATTGTTATCGGAAAAATAGCACTGCAACAGACGCTTCGCTCCCACCCAATTGGGCTCATCTAATTACAAAACACTCGATGAATTTGGAACAGATGCATCTCACCCTTCCTCCTTGGCTCTGCTGTCCCCCCTTCCATTTTTTCTCCACACTCCTCCCTCCCACTGCCTTCCAATTGAGGAAGCCATTTGCTCTCATCTTCGTGTTATATTGGCCCCACGTGGAGCCGCAGTCCTTGCCAAACAGCATTGTGGACTAAGTGAATCTAATCATGCTCTTTTCCTCTTACTAGAATTAAGAACAAAGAACTTAACCAAAAAAAACTGTGCCCTCTACCTGTAGACTGCACTGGACTTCTTGAATCATAGATGAAGATGTTTGGAGGGGTGAAATAGTGCCTAATGCTATGTGTTAGCATTAATGACAAGTTTGGCAGCATCACCCACCAATTAAGCACCTGCTAGTGCTGCTGAGACGACTAGGGCAAGACCATCAGATGGACATCCACATTGAAAAATGGTTGAAAAAAAGATGCATATGCTTGTCGTCTGACTTAGTCTTCAATCTATCTATGTAAGCAATTAGGTCAGTTTCATCTAGTTTTGAAAGGGATGGTGGTGCGAAATCTGGCACCGATGCCGCAATGTAAATCAGTGTGCAAGGTGATGAAGTCTGATTGCTGCCAAAACAAATGTGGAATCTTAATACCAGGAAACAGACCCAATCGAATGGGTTAGTGGGATGATATTGTCTGCAAAAATGAAACATAAATAATTGTGCTTGAACCCCTATAAAAATTAGTGCCACATAATATTGGAAAATAATTTTTCTGTGATACACATTGGTGTAAAAAATGCAGCTTGATGCAAGACAGGATCAAGGGCAAAAGGTATCAAACTAGTTATTATACAGCACCAGAACCAAGCAACTAAGTGAATTTAAGTGAATGATTATTAGCCATTGTGAACATAGCCTATGTGAACCACAACAAAGTGTAACCTCTCCATTTGACCCATCCGTTGAAGGAGTAGTGGGCAGCTTTTTTTGGCAGCGCCCTGGGAGGTACAGTGCTTTGGGACGTTACCTTGCTTATGAATACCTCAGTGGTACCTTGATCGGTCCATGATTTGAACCGGCAACCTTCTGATCACTCGGCCTCCTTAACCATCACGCTGTCCCAAAGCAAAGAGCTTTTTCCCCTGAACATTGAAAACAAAGACCACCAACCAGAGAACAGAAACATGGACAGCAAATGCACACAAATCAGGAGCTAGAGACAAGGAGTCAGGCTTATTATATACAGAAACATTAGGGCAAATGCACCTGAACCAGGACAGTGAGGACAAGACTGATAGGGATGTTTTCGTAAAGAAGTGCATCTGAATAGAAAATAAACCAATGGTGAAAACCAACATTTTACTATGAAGTCAAATGACTTAAGTGATCCTTTGTTGAACTTTATCCAAGAATTCTTAAATCAGAGTAAATTATGTTGTATCAGACATTTGCAAACTAGTCATGAATCAAGCTGAAAAAACAATGACTTGTTTGATTTGATTTGTTTTAATATAAATACATATAAATGTAAGTTGTGCTGCATCCATGTATGACAATGAAGTAAGCAGAGCAACAGTGTTTGTTTACTAGACCAGCAACAGCATAGACTGCTTGCTTTATTTGCCTTTTTTGTTTTGACAGCATTCTCTGTTTTTTGATGACTCTGGTCTCTGCATCTGACCTTATGCTTGAGTTATTATGATGTGTTTTTTCATTTGCATTTAGAGCCTGTCTGGATGCTGCTGGTGCACCGGATATGTTGATTTGGTAAATTGCTGTTTAAAAGATCAATTTTATCATAATTCTATGTGTGTGTGTTTAGGGTGGTAAAAGAGGCATTCATTAGTCAGTCAGCCCTGTGAAAGTGAGGCTAAATTAAAGGGGGAGTGTTTCTTGATTACAGTGTGGGGCTCCATGAGCCATCTCAAGAATGAGAACAAAGCAGTGAACCCTCTGAGAAACAATCCTTCATTAGAGCTATTAGTGTCCAGACATGCAATGGAGTACGGTGGGACTCCACACAAGTGTGCATACACACACACACACACACACTCTCTCAGCCCCATTATACTGACCAGTTTTTCACATTGAAAACACTGACTACTTTATTCATTCAATCCTAGTATTCATTCATGCTTGCCAAGGTTAGCCAGGCCCTGGTCTCACCGTGGCTGTAATTCAATCCAGTTATAATGCACTATTTGTAATCATGAACGCCAAACGCCTCAAAGACTTAGGAGTGCTGTAATCGCTACTCACTCGTAACTGAATTCATAGACAACTGGCAGGTGGGCCGGCTGGCGGATTAGTATGCAGGTAGAGCCCTTCCAGGAAATGATTGTTCATTTCCTCGACAAACGTGTGCACAGGCTGTCATCTGAGGAAAACATGGCTGAAAGGCATTTCATTAAGTTTAAAACAGCGCGTTTGCTAGCGCGCAGAATGACTTCCGCTTTTATGATGAGTTGTGTAATTGATTTCATTAACTGCCAGCCAGAGTTGACTCTGTCAAGTAAAAGCACAACGAAGTCTGGGTCCAGAGGACAGGGCTTTAATGCAGTGAGTAGTAGGAGAACTGCAGATATAACTTGAGGGTCACCATCACCACTGACAACTCATTTAACTTTAGGAGCAGGATGTGAAGTGCTACTCTACACTTTTTTAAAAGGGGGCACTTCTTCCAAATACCATCATCACTGAATGAGTACTTAAGAGGACTGTTCTTATCATTCTTTGTGGTTTTAAGTGAAGCCTTTCTTTAAACTTGAATGTCTTTCTGAACTAAGGTTGTGTGATATTGGGAAAAATATAGCATCAAAGAAGACCTTGAAAGGGAACGTGGAACTGATGCCACCAATGTTTATACCTCTACAAGATCATGAATTGTGATTGCTGCCAAAGCAGCTGTTTGAATCTGACCCTGTATAAGAATCAGGAATGCAAAGTACTGGATTGAACTAGTTATTGATAACTGACAATTGTCTTTCTGCAAATACACAGTTAGGCAGTTGGTGGCGTAACGTTAGGGTGTTCACCCCGTGATCAGAAGGTCACAGGTTTGAATCCAGGACCAGTAAAGTTACCACTGAGGTACTCATGAGCAAGGTACCATCCCCAAGCACTGCTCCCCGGTTGCTTGTTAGCTGCCCACTGCTCCTTCACGGATGGGTTTAAAGCAGAAGTCACATTTCATTGTGGTGCACCGTGTGCTGTGCTGGTGTCAAAAATCACTCACTTTACATATATGATCATAATGTCGGGTGGCGCAGTGGCCAGCGCTGCTGCCTCACAGCGAGAAGGTCCTGGGTTGGATCCCGCCGTGGGGCCTTTCTGTGTGGAGTTTGCATGTTCTGTGTTCATGTAGGTTTCTTCTGGGTGCTCCGGTTTCCTCCCACAGTCCAAAAGCATGCCATATAGGTTAATTGGCAAATCTAAATTGGCCCATAAGGTATGAATGGGAGTGTGTGTGCCCTGCGGTTCAAGGTTCAAGGTACTTTATTGTCATCAGTCGTTTTATACATGTACAAAGTGTGATGAGAGAGCGTTTCCCCATGGCCCCGGTGCAACATATAGTAACACTGAACATTACATTCAACAGGACAAAAGGTGCAACAAGCAACTCAATTAATACAGAACGAACGCAATAAATACAGTAAGAAAGTGATGTTAAGTGAAGAGACGGAATGTAAACAAGTATTGCTTAGTGTATGTTTTTAAGGCACATTGGCAGCAATGTTGGTGTCTGCCCAGGGTTGGTCCCCGCCTTGTGCCCGTAAGTTCCCGGGATAGGCTTCGGTACCCCCGTGACCCCAGTTGGGATTCAGCAGTTCAGATAATGAATGAATGATTGAATCAATGATCATATTGTTATATATTGTAAAAAAGGTACATGTATTTCTTAGTAAATTTGACTGTGAACAGCTTTTGTTGAACTTTAAATAGATTTTTGAATTTGAATTGAATTGAAAAAACGAGAACCATTTTTGCCTATTGTGTCAAGCAGCAAAAACTTGTACGTGTTTGATTTCATACATATTCAATGATACTGTGATGCGGTTACTACTTATGCATGCATTACAGAGACAAAATGATATATCATTGCAGCTCTAATCTGAACTTTTGTTAATTGATTGTGTGTTGTGTCTTTGCTGGACTGTTAGTGTAACAGCCGTGGCATGAGGATGTGTGACTGTTCTTTGTTTAAGATCCACACATAGAAACTGTTAGTTCTCTAACAGACAGTAGTCTATTGTATTATTAGATAGACTCTCTTTCTCTTCTTTTGTCACTGGCTGTTATTCTCTTGTTCTCTAAATCTGTTTGAATAATATGAACCAGCACAGTCGTCCCTCGGAGAGTTTCTCGGATCTGTTACTGTAAAATGTTACGTTTTTTTGGAGAAAATGTTAATTAAAGGGACCATCTCCATCTATATACACACACAGTATTTGTCCTGTGTAAAGTCTGCTCACAGCAGAGTGTATTTTAGGTGAGCAGACCCATTTACCCTTGGATAGTAATAGAGATAGTTCCCTTTGGACAGATGTGTAACCTCTTTCAAATTTGCACTGACATTCTGCCAAGCCACTGTGAAATTCATTCTCTGAATATGTAATTTGATTACTTTTATATTCCGGCAAAGTTGTCACTGGCATTAGATCAAACCTCTGTCTGGAGTGTGATGTGTTAAGGTGGAGTTCATTTTCTGAGTTGTGTCTCTAGCCTGAGGCACAGCGTCTCTGTGGGACGTGTGTTGTGTAACCATTAGTGCGTGTGTGTATGCACTAGGAATCATCACTGTGTCTATGAGCTGAATTTCTTTATACAGATAGAGAGAGACGAGAGCTGCTCAACACTAGTCTAAATTGTACAATAATGCACGTAACAGCTGGTGGCCTGAAGCAGCTCCCTCTCAACAGCTACATAATAGTTTCTTTATAGAGACTATTTGGAGAAATAACTGCACCTTTTCAGAGCCATTTTAGCTAATAATCAAGCAGGAACATTAAGAACAATATGGTTTTTGTTGAGTAGTCAGTGTGAGTTTTTCCAACATCCGAAAAATACTCAGTGGTGCAGCTCTTGAATGCTCACTAAACTCGCAGGTTGGAAGTAAACACATTTTTGACTACTTGTGCTGAATATTTTTAAATTGTCACCAAAGACCTGCATGAATTGTACATCAAAATTCAACGACTGTTGTGTTTACAGTTCTTGTTTAAAGGCCTGTGGCAGAAAGCTCTCAGAGGTTTTTTAAATGTTCTGCTCAGGAGCTGAAGCTGAGACGTACTGATCTTTAACGTGTAATGTGGAAACAGTGCATCTGCAAACTATTATTTCAGCTTTGTCACCTACATATATTTCCAATGTCTATTCCATTAAATAGTAGGAATATCTGTATTAGTATCTTTGACAGTGACAAAATTTGGTCTGAAAACCTACTCATACTCTTGACATAATCATAATCACTCATAATCCTGATCTTTTGCATGGAAATTGGGCAACAAATCTTGTAAGTCATTTCTCTTTTTTCATTGACTTTGCGTCTTAGATCTAAAAGTAAAGATTAGTGTGTTCAGTACAGAATTGTGACAGATCCAGATGGATAATCATTTTTTCATATTATTATATTTTACTGTCACATTTATTACAGATTTACTGGCTTAGGGCTTTGTTAACCCTTAAGGCACAACCTCTCTTTTTTGAGACAGAGCGAGAGGCTTTTGACAGCTGCTATGCTCCAGATGTCACCCAACCTAAAATTAAGACCTTTGTATGAGATTTAACAGTGACATAGACAAAGCCTGAAGAATAATGAATGCATGGACTCCAGGTGCTTTAGAAAAGCTCTTACACCCACATGATGTATACAGTGCTTTAAATTAGAATTTGCAACATTCATGAGTTTACTACAAATTTAGAAAAAGACAAATAATAACCAAAGCCTAATCAGTAGAAATAGAGAAAGGGTCACAAATAGTTTTTTCACAGCACTGTATTTTACCCATATTTTACCTATTAAACAATTGCCACTTCACTACTATTAATTAAAATTATTTTGTTGCATGATGGGCATAAGTTATTATGCACCAAAGTGCAATTATGCCATACATGTCCATCATGCTGAAAAATAATTTTAATGATATGATATATACCATAAATGAGTTTTCCTCAGTTCATTTAGGTCTAAATTAAATGTCTGGGAAGGCAGGGACATGCAGAGACAATTATTTTTGTGCTCAAAAAACAAGTCACCACTTATAGAGAAGTTATCAAGTTATCAAGTTATAAGTTTTCTTACATGACACTGAGAGGCTGCAGTAATTGCCTCAAATTACCTCAATACTCTTAAAAACAGGATATACTAGAAAAGGTTTTATGACAGCTGATGTGGATGTTTTTGCCTTTTTAAATCATGGTCAAGGATTTAAAACGTATGTGAGCAACAGCAGCAGCTCGAAATGTTTTAACAAGTTTAAACTATGCAAAAAAATATATTGGGTCTATGAAGCATTTTGCCAAAAAACGACTTGCTGGGTCGAAGTGTTTGGACCTCTTCTCCCTTTTGAGATTATTTTGAGATTATGAGAGTGGCCTGTAATATGATTTATACAATGAATTAATGCAATTTAGACAGCATTTAGTCAGAAAACTCTCATCTTGCTCTTTTTGTTTCTCCCATTCATCCAGATGATCCTTTGAATGTCCATCCCTGTAACCGCTCTACATATTATTTCCAACCGCTCCCAATTATTTCCAAACAGGCAGATCAAGGGGTACCACCAGGGGGTCCTAACTGACCCTTGATGGTCTGTGTGCTTGTTACACATGATCTCGTTGCCGACGTGCCACACGGTGACCCTCTCTCGTGCTGTAATGAGGAGAGAATTGGCTAGCGAGAGACAGCCAGTCAGAGGGAACGTCTTTGTTGTGAGCAGGCGCATGTCTGGCACTATGTAAATACTGCTCACATGATGCTAATTGCCTCCTGTGCAGTGCACTTTGTGGTCGAGAATGTGCAAATTAATGTGTGAGGAATCATTGGGGCTTTTAAATCAGCTCTCTCCCTCTCCCCCTTTCTCCCTTTCTCTCCCTATTTTCTATTTGTCTCCTTTACACAATGAAGAGAATATGGGCAGTAAGCCAGAGCAGTTAAATAATCCTGTTTTGCTTCCATATATTTATTTGGAGTGAATTGTTTGGCTGAATGAAAAAAAAGGTCTGGCTTGAAAATTGCAACTCTGTTTGGATTTACTTCATATTGACAGTAGGGGTGTAAAGATACGGTCAGCTCAGGATTTGGTTTGATAGACAGTTCAGGGATCAGAGTTTGACGCGCACACAATATATTCAACAAAGTCAGGCAAACTAATATCCCACAGTTTTTGTTTATTGCTTTTTATTCATGAACATTTGCAAAGAAAACTTACCAAAGATTTCTTTTTTTGAGCATGGCTTGCCCTTATTCCAGACTCCCATACAAAATAAATTATTGAAATCTCTTAGTAAAAGCTGTGTTAAAAATGAACAAATTAACAACAGCCAGTTTCTTCATGCCTCTTGCATTTTGTACACCTATACAATGTATACTATCATATTTAGCATTCATGAAATACAGCACTCCCTGTGGAGCATTGAATTTCGGTTATTCATTTGTTTAAAGAAGAAAAAATGATTTTCACTTCATAAAGTACACTTTGCATGAGTTGAACCAGCTGAACCCCTGAACCAACTTGTGCACTAAGATCACAAGCTTGATTTTATTTTTATTTTGCATTCTCAAGCAACAGTTTATGGCACTCATAGCTATTAGGTGGAATAAAAATCCACATTCCGCTTTCTCAAGCATGGTGGAACACCATAAAGAACTCTTTTTTGATGATGTGTCCATTTGACTAATAAATGCTAAAACCACCAAACCAAACACCTGCAAACAATATGCAAGTAACCAGGGTTACTCAAGCCAGAAAACTGCTCAAACTTGTTTCGTGTATCCAGCTGTAAGAGTCTGAACAGAGCGACTGAGTTAATGTAAAAAACAGCCCACGGCTGTGCTCGGCTTGTGTTTTATGTTGCTGTGGGGTGAAGGGCTTGATGTTCAGCCACTTCATGCTGTGATGCAGGTAGGGGGACAGTCAGATTTCCCTTGTGGTCTTCACACTGTTTTTATTTCACAGTTCCGTGTCACCGGAGCGGTGCGGGGACCCTCTCCAACAGCCATCGCCTCCCTCACCTCCCCCCTTGTGATTTATGCACTCATAACATCTTTACTGTACCACACCACTCGTCATATTTTACTCTGACACTTATTATTGAAATGAGACATTTAGCGCGCTTGAATGGAGACCCGGTGGCAGCGGCGGGCGGGCAGGCGGTGGGCCTCTCCCCTTTTGGGGGGATTTAATGCCACTTCTCGGCTAAGCGGCCCCAGTACCTTCCACCTGAACGCTGAAGTTTTATTTATGAAAATGTAAATTGATTCCTAGAGCACAAAGGGGCGAGTCAGCCGAGCATTGTTTGGGACTTGAGAGGTGCTCATTCATCCGGTCACATTCTTGAAAGCGAATGGTGCTGTCTATGAAAATCAAGACTGGGCCTCTCCAAACGCATTGTAGTCAAGCGAGATGCTGCAATAGCCCCTCTCACATCTCCGTGGTGCGCAAGGCATCCGTTGTTTCTTCGTTCACTGCAGGACCAAAGATAATTATGAATCTTGGGAAAAGCATTGTAACCCAGACTTTCTCCCTTTTTGCCTGGAGAGCATGACGCAATGCAGTACGGCTCTCACGTGTTCTAATTTTATTCTCTAACTATTCAACTCAGAGCCCTCGTCTCCTTGGACCCGTTAGCTTCCGCTCCTGTCTGAAACCTCTGGCTGTATGAAGGAGAGCCCAGCTCCCATCATGCCTCAAGCAGGCTGTCCGTTCCTGACTGAGGCATGGGGTCTCAAGACACAGTTGGGTGCTTCCTCCTCCCCTTCATGCTCCCCCACTTTGAATGAAGGGGTGGATGTTTGGGGAGAATGTTTTGCCCTACTTGCCCTTCACCACTAGCATTTGGGATTGATTATTGAAATCAACAAAAGACCCCTATTCTAGTTTCTCTCAGTTTCCTAAGAACTCTTATCTGTTGATGCTGTCATTGACTCACTGATGACTCAATTTCCCCAATGCATTCTGGAGTTTTTTTTTCTTTACGTTGGTCTTAAGAAAGTTTAGACATTTAAATAGTATAATGTTATCAGTGTTGGGGAGTAACGGAATACATGTACCGGCGTTACGTATTTACAATACAAAATATGAGTAACTGTATTCCGTTACAGTTACCGTTTAAATAGGTGATAATTAGAATACAGTTACTTTGTTGAAATAAATGGATTACACGATGGTCTTTTCCTGTTTCATACGTTAGGCTATCCCCTCTCTATCCCCTCTCTAATTTTGGTAATTCCACGCATTGCCAAAAACCCAAACAAAACACGCAATAAGAGGCTCTAATGTAAGCGTCCTGTTAATGTTGGTGGCGTCAGTTACACAATGGACCCGGAGCCAGCACAACAGAGCCAGCAGTGCCCGGGCAGGAATGCATTTCTTACTCGGAAATTTCGTCTTTGCTCCTCTACAGTAAATATATTGTCTATTCAGGGAGATTTGGGCTTAACAGCCAATTGGTAGAGAAAAACAAACAAGAATTTACAGGATGTGATTGCTACATTCATGTAGTTGTAAAAAACATGACAATATATTAAGTAATCCAAAGTATTCAGAATACGTTACTCACATTGAGTAATTTAACGGAATATGTTACAAACTACATTTTGGGGCATGTATTCTGTAATCTGTAGTGGAATACATTTTAAAAGTAACCTTCCCAACACTGAATGTTTTACAACTGTAGAAATAAAGAATAAGGCTCAATCCCATTTCACTCCTTGTCCCTACCCCTAAACCCTACCCTTCTGTTTTGCGCGTTCACATGTAGGAGTAGGGTGGCCCATTTCTCATTCAGACAGAGGAGTAGAGGGAAGAGGAAAGACTAACTACCCCTTCAAACTGAGGTTTTTCAGAGGTTCACTTCAAACGGAGGGATAGGAGATATTTCCCAGAATGATCTGCGAAAAACAATCAGCAACATGGCTGCAGAACCAAATGAAACGAAAAAGACATACGAATGTACGTAATTTCTTGATTAATAAAGAATTAAAACAACAGGTGTATTGTCTAGCTTGACTTTGTTTTTCAGCCTTTAGATTGTGTTCTACATAAATGCCACAGAAAAAATTGCTAATGTGGTGTTTTGTACAGGTCACACTTATATCATTGAGACCAGGACACATTTTGAGAGACTTTGTAGAAATGGGACTAAACAACACAGACACGTGTCAAGAGAGCATTGTTTGCTCCTGGATTGACTGTAGCTTGTTTAGATTGGCTTTCTGGGTCTGAAAAGGACATCCTGGGAGATTTAGCATATAAACACTCCACATCAAGCCTGCTCTGTGTCTGTGCGCAAACAGTACCAGATGCACTCCAGTTTAGCCATTTCCCTTCTCTGTCATGGGGCTTCCCTGGCTCATGTCCCGTATTCTATAGAATTTCAGTAATAAAATGGTATGGTCGTGTCTAGACAGAATGATGAGGAAAGATGCACAAATTTTGGCATTCATCATGTGTTTAGTTTTCAGGATCAGCCTCCTGCTGAACACATCTCCATAAAGACTCGAAGCATTAACTGATGGAGGAAAAAATCATGCAACCAAAATTTTGCATGGAAGAGTCGCGTGATGCTTTTAAAACAGCAATCCGTAATTAGACAAGTTAGATTTGCAAAGTTGGTGATTGGGATTTCTATAAGCTACTAAGAATTCCTAATCTTTTAAAGGCATGCATTGAATGTAATTAAATGATACAATCCATGATTAATGATAATTAGGAATTGTTGAAGAACCAAGCATTGATGCTATTTTTAGTACCCCGACTCCTTATCATGTCCTTTACCTTCACCCTGAACCTGTCCTTTCCCTCTTTATGTCTATTACTCTACACCAAGCTAAGCTGCTAATCCCTTTCAATTATAAATTCTCTCAGTACTAGGATTGCCATGTGTTGTCCTTGCGAGTCGCCTCACTTGTCCTTGAACATCTGAGCTTTATTAGCACATTGCTCCAACATTATTAGCACTGGACCACTGGCAGGTAGCGGAATACTAAGAGAGCGACCAGGCACATGCCCAAAATGCCTAAAAATATTAATATTCCCTTCCTCAATTGGGAATAATTGGTCCATCTGGCAGTCCTGTAAACAATGCAGAAGAAACCTTCCTTTCGTCTCTGCTCTTTCTAAGTGATTTCTTTTCCATCAGCAAGGCCACTTTCACCATCGGGCTTGGAGGAGGGGGAGGCACTGCTAGCACTTGCGATTTGTTCATTTTTTCTCCCAACCTGTCATAAGCCATAGGCGTGCTCATTTATCTAGTCCGGCTTCTTTGTCTCCGGTCTCCCTGCTTCAGGACTTGACTGCTGGGCCGGAACGGAGGAGCTTTGCTCAGCGCCCGGCGGCTCCAAGAGGTGCAGGGTTCAAGCCTGCTGCTAACAACAGCTCTCAACTGCTGAGTAGTAGAAAATGGGCCAGAGTAGGTCCAAAGAGCTGAGAAGAGTAAAGGAGGGAAGTGGGCCCAATGGGACATCCATGACTAATCTCACAGCATCACAAATGTTGTAAAATAAAGGCATCTTGATGAATGATGCTAGTAAGTGCACCAGGTGATCACTGAATGTCATCACATGAATCTCAAGAATAGTATTATCTTGGGTAATCCAGTAATTATTCCAGTCCTCCATTAATCTAATTATACTATTAAACAGTTGTCAACATAAAAATCTGTAGTTAAAGCCACAGCATTTTGTACAATACACATTTCTACTATTAAATCATGAATTGTTCTCTTCTTCAGGACTCAACTGCCGGGCCGTAATGGAGGAGCTTTGCTCAGCGCCCGGCAGGTTCGAGAGGTGCATCGTTCAAACCTGCTGTTAATGACAGCTTTCAACTGCTGACTTGTAGAAAACGGGCCAAAGTAGGTCCAAAGAGCCGAAGAGTGTAAAAGAGAAAGTGGGCCCACTGAGACGGCCGCAGTCCCTGAGATGGTGTGGATTTCTGATTTTTCTTTTTCCGTTTGTTGCGAGAGACCCTCGGGAGTGTTGACCTACTTTATCGCTTGGCTGATTAATGCAACGCTACTACACACAAAGGTCACTTTAGTGAGACGAGAAGCATCTTCAGAGAGTGTTATTGGGAGTGTTTATTGCTGCCAGAGAGAAAATAACTCTTGGGGAGACTCGTGGCATCTTGGCCATCGCACTGTGTCAGCCGTTCCTGTCAGGAGATAACACTTTCACTTTCTCACTGTCTAATAGAAAACGAGGACAAGCACAGTACCAAGTATAAATCTAGATAGTTACATATTTCAGCTGTGTGATTTTTCTTTTGATGCCACCATATGTGGAATCGAATCGTGGGCTTTGATGGTCAGTCAAGATAACAATGGCTTGGGCTGGGCAACAGAAAATGTCCCTTTTTTTAAGCCAAATTTGTTATTTCCTGGCATATTTTTAGTGCCTCTACTTTTTCTACAAGTTCTTTATGTATTTAAGAGCACAGATGCAGGTTGGTCACGGAATCAATTAAAAAATGACCTACAGTATATGTAAAAAATGTAATTATGAGAGAAGTGAATCAAAAATTAGCCATGAGCAAGATGGCGAGCTAAAAGCACAATGTTGGCATCTCCTATAGCTTTATTGAAACCATTCTCAGATTAGGTTGCATCTTACAGGTAAATCATCCTCAAGGCCTTAGCGAGCTGAGCAAAGCCGTGGAGTGTATAAAAATCTTTCTAGATTTTTGATCTAGATCTGAGTCTAGATTTTTGACTCCATCTAAAAAGGTCTCTGTATTGCAGATTATTACAACAGTTCTAGTTTTAGGCGTTTTCATTAAAAAATTATCAGCCTCTTCTCAGTTATTGTATCCCACAGCACAACAAATACTGTAAAATGCAGACATTGATTAATGATCCTTATAAGTGCATTGGGTGATGACTGGATGACATCACATAAATAGAATCAGCTTGCGCAAACTGAAATTGTTCCAGTACTTCATTAATCTAATTATTCTACTAAACAGTACTCCACATAGTAACCTGTTGTGAATACATAAGCAGTCTGTACAATACATCATTATCTTCTCATAAATTAAAAATTGTTGTACACAATGCTCTTTTTCTCAGTTTGTTTTACTTTCTTTTCTCATTCCTCTCTCTGTCAGTTTTTGTCTTTTTTCGCCCACTGTCCTTTCTTTGTACTATTCCTAATTGAAATGAACTGCAGTATTTCAAAAGCAGAGAGGGAAAATCGTGCTGGAGTGACCATATTCAGGCAGCAGATCCTTATCTTCTATTTCAGGGCCTATTCACAGGAGTATTTCATCTGTGTTGTTCTCTCTCTGGCTCCCAATTACGAGACTAAATGAACTAGGGCCTCTCTCCATATATATTCCATGTGCACACTCAGAGTAAAGATATTCAATTCAGTCAGCAAATAACTTGACCAACCAGACTCACTCTCTCTCCCACTATTTCTGGCCACTGCAGGACACTGCCGTGCAGATTTTAAATGATGCTGCTAGTGCTCTGCAATGCATTCACAGCTTACCAAGATATTTTATTAATATATAATTCATATGATTCTAGGAAAGCATGTAATTGCTTTATTATTCACGTCGCTATGGGGATAAATGTTTCAATAGTTAATAAGCATGAAACATGAATAATACACATCATTAAAAAGTTTTCTGAAGTACTTGTGCTGAAAGCATTCCAATTTAATGTGAAATTTCGGTGTGTAGTTCTTTATATACATAATCTGAATCTAAGCAGCTTTGGGCAAGCCAGTACTTTGATAACGAACCAACTTTGATAATTGGTCGTTTTTGTTAGAGATGTTTGTGGGACCAACAGGTAGCACCATCCTGTTGTCTGTGTGGATCCTAAATCCTTAGGGCAGTGACAAGGAAACTGTTCTGTAAAATGCATGTCATCCCTCGAAAGAGATGTAAAACAGAGGTCCTTATTTTCCAAGCTCATGAAAAAAGCTATTTTTAAATTTGTACTTTAAATAGTATAATATTATACAAAGGTATAATAACTTAATCAAAGAAAACCTGCGAAGTGCAATTATTTTTCACAAACATTCAGTCAATAAAATTTACAGAAGAGTGAAAATTCTGTTCTTACAACAAATGTCAGATAAGCAAATCTTGGTCAGTGTCAAAATCTTTATGAAAACTGTGAGTTGATGAATGAGGCCCATTTTCTTCAGTCCTTTGCAAGGACAAAGCACATTTTCACAAAATTTCATTTTATTGTTTCTTTCTTGAGCACTTTTGAAGCAGTTTGTAATTATGACCTCACTACCCATTTTCATTGGACACACTGCAAATATATTCCCATCAAATAAATGTAGTCATTACATTACTTGTTATACTCTCTAGTGGGAGCAGAATGCCCTGAAGCCCCGTCCCCATTTTAACCAAAGCTTGACTGGCCTCAAGGGGACAGAGCAGAGAGCACTTTCCTATTAGTATACATAAGCACTGACCCCTCAGGGCCTGGGAACAGATCATTTCTCCCTGTTCAACTCAGGCGTGGCTTTCTGATACCTCTAGTCAATTAAGATAATCTCTAGTCATTTTCTTAGGAAAGAAACTAGATACATTTGAGTATTTTGCATACCGTCACTGGAATTAAACCTATTTTGGAATGGCCCATTTAAAAATAAAATGATAGTGGTTTTTGCTGGCCATTGTTCAGTGGGGTGAGAAAATGCTTATCATTAATAGCTCATAGGTCTCATGTGTGCCTTAATTCTTAGTATGTTCTAGCCAATGAAAATATGATTATAGATTAAGGGCTGAAAATGAGGTAAAAAACGACTAAATGGCTTAGTGAATTGACTGAGGCACTTTATGATGTAAGCTGTATTATATTTTAGACTTTTAACTTTTTTTTATTAATTAAACCACTGTTCTTCTCTCCCAGTATGATTCTGCTACATCAGCAAAGATGTATATGGACATGAAAGAGATCCATTTGTTGGTTACTGCTTTAGAAATATAAAGAAGGTTGTGATAAAACACAGAACCTTATCTGAAAGTCATTTTAACGTGATCTTAATGTGTGTTATGATGTGAACTCTACTGGATAAAAAATGTGTGTTTCCACAGGGACCAGCTTACTAATTAGAGAAAAGACCCTCAGATTGATACTATTTCCAGGTCCTGGTGTAGTCCTGCAGAGCACATTTTTGAATTCTCTCAGCTCAAAGCTCAAACACCAATTTTAACCTCATAAAGGACTTGCTAATTGGCTGGTTAACAGTATTAGGTGTGTGAGCACAGAAATCATTAAAACCTGCAGGACTTTGGCATTTTGTCTTACTACTTGGTTTGCCGTGAACCGGTCTTAACATTTCACTTTGCGGTGATGCACAGGGACATGCTTTACCGGCGGCCAAGAATGTAAAGTATCTTGTAGAATTAGAATTCTCAGTGGGTTCTGACTCTTAAGTTACAAAGAACATTTTTACGACCCCATTTTAAGATCATGTATTTCCACTCCTCTAGGTCAACGGGAAGGACTTATCCAGAGCCAGTCATGAGGAGGCAGTGGAAGCGTTCAGAACTGCCAAAGACCCCATCGTGGTTCAGGTGCTCAGACGGAACCCTCATCTCCGGGGTCAAGGGTCATCTCAGGATGTCCAAGTGGTGGATGTGTGCACACAGACTGACATCACTTTCGAGCATATCATGGCACTGGCCAAACTCCGGCCCAGCAGCCCACCTGTGCCAGACATCTGCCCATTCCTGCTGTCAGACAGGTGAGACTGGCAACCCAAGGTCAAAATTGACAAAGTCTCAATTACAAAAGGCAAATGTGAGCCAGAGTATTTCCTCTTGTGGATGGGTTTTGCTGATCTACTTACTTACTTTCATTTTTACTCATACTTCATCTGAATGTCTTTGTTCATAATATTTTAGTTCAATGAGTAGTTGGCAGAGTGAACTGAAATATGTGAGAACAAGTGGAACTTTTCACAGGATGGAGACCCAAGGTTGCTGTTAGCAAATATTGTGTGCTAAAGCAGAGCAGGCACAAAGGGAATTAAAGACATTTCCTTTTGTAAGTAGCTATGTTAAACTGGCTTAAGTAATCTAAGTGACTGTAATGTATCCTAGGTGTGTATTGACTCTTTGGAAACTTGTGTTGGTCGTCAACATTAAATAGCAGATGCCCATGTGAGAAGAGCCCTTTCCATCATGTGCAACAGTGTAGATGGGTATCAGAATTACTATATCAGTCTCAATGGTTGGATGAAGAAAGTGGATCAAGGCCAATCCATAGACAGTTCTTTGTTTAGATGTACCAATGGAAAATGAACATCTAGAATAAATGAGCATATTAACTTGTACGTTAAGTTTTTGAAGCTCAAACTGTCATAGAACAACGCTGTATGTGAGACAGGTTGGAACAGTGTTGAATCTCTTTCATTTCAACTGGAAAGTAAATACAGAAAGTTCCATCACACTCCTCATCTACTCAGCACCCATTATAAATGAAGTGAACTAGGACGTCAGTGTCACTCATTAGCAATGGAACAAATAATTGATGTGAAACAGAATCCCCTTTTTCCGCTCTTCCCTTCAGCAAAGGAGCTTCCTAGCTTCCGCACATTTTACGTGCCGAATTTTGGAATTTACTTCCTGAGTCTTTTCACTGCATGTGTTCCTAAATAAAGGCTCTGGATTCTTAATGAACTTTAAAAGCACCATGGGATTTCCTCGAAAACAACAAAGGAAACTGGAGCCTTGTTTCTTTTCTTTTTAATTTACTTGCTTGTTCTCAAGTTCCTCTCAAAGGATTCCCAAACTGTGAACAAGATAAAGTTTAGCATAAAGAATATCTAGGTTTCTTCCCTTGAGGCTCAGCCATGGCAAACAAGCAATGTTGGGGATTCTTTATGGAGTTCTCTGTAGTTAAGTGACACCGACTCATGCTCGCAAATTCTCGCTGTGTGAAGAGGAATTAATTAATATAGTACAGTGACCCTGGGAAAGTTAATTGTCAAAGATGTGTCTTACTTGGGTGTAAGCCTTGTGTTTCGGTTTCAAATCACTTTCATGCCTGGGACTTCTATATGGATTTCTTACATTAATTTTTCTTGTATTTGATGATGGCTGAAGAATGTCATGGCTGAAAACTGCTCAGTCACAGAATTCATAGCCTTACAGCGACTTGTGAAACCTGCCCAACAGAACATTGGCCTGTTAAAAACATCTAACAGAAACACTGCCTGTGCAGAGCAGAAGCCGTCATTAGGAACTCCTCTCACCATAACCATGGACCATTTTCCCTCTTCACATTGGGCAGATGCTACAGATGTCTCAGCTTGCGCACAAGCCGAGTAAGCAAAAGCTTGTTTCCCATGTCTGGGTCTGCATCGAACTCAGCTCCATGGCCACACTTCACTTACTACACCGCACTGTACCCTCCAACCCAGTCTCTCCACACTTCACACAACTATCTTGCACAGACTATGTCTACTCATCTTGAAGCACAGTGCGTTACATTGGCTTTACGTTATTCTGCATATTTCTACTAGGTAATAATAGTATAGTTATCATTATTCTTATTTAAAATAAAGGGTACATACTGCTTACTACCTCTTACTTTGTATGTCAGCCTATAGCACACTTATTATTTATAGTCTCCATTTGTACCTACCGTTATGTCATAATAATTTTGCATCAGATACGCTAATAGCTTACTGTTAAATACTGTTTATTCTGTATAGTATACACCTACATACTAGTAAAGTAAAAACTATATATTTATATCCTGGTATTAACACTATTGTAAAATGTCTTTTTTGCACTTCTGGTTAGACGCTAACTGCATCTTACTGGCTTTTTACCTGTACTCTGCAAAGTTCCAAATTGAATCTTATCTCACTCATTACAACCCAATATATTCTATTGACATGCACATTACATCACATAGACAACTACTATATAACGACTTCCTCTCTTGTAAATCTTTGTGTTAGATTACATCATTTCAAAACCTCTTCTCATGATCACAAAGCTCTTAATCCTTCCAAGATTTTCTTTTTGTAATTGGTGTTTCTTGGTGTATTCCTTTGGAACAGCTGAAGGTTTACAAGGTAATTAAAAGCAAATAGACCTATAAAGTAGGGAAGCATAGACACCTACATTAAGTCCAAATCTATTCCCATAGCCTGCAGCTGCGTCCCAGTGTAATCAAGCTGTCCCATAAAACCAACACTCCTGTTGGCTCCTCATCTGCTATCAGGTGCCTCAGACACAACAAAGATTTTATAGATCCAACAAATTTGCTCTTTCCCACTGTATCACAAAACACATCATAAAGCTGTGGTCACATACTCCGTGTGGCTTGTCGCATTCACAAACCTTTCTGACATTTACAGTACATAGTGGCATGTGCAAGTTGCTTGTGTTGTTCATGATATATATTGTGATATTGTGTGGTCTGTGTTCCCCATACTATGTAAATGCTGTATATTATGGGTTTGATGTCCCTGCATAAAAGAGCATATGGAAGAACATATTTCTTTTCCCTTGTTGTTTTGAATAATCTCTTGTGTTATGAGTGGGGTTGTTTGTCTGTAGCTGGGTTGCCTCCCCAAGGACGCAAAGATGGAATGAGAAAAAGGAGGTGTCATTATGGACTGAAGGGTTTATAATGATTAATTAGAGACAATGTCCTACTCCTCTCAGGACATCATCACTGAGGATGTATGACAGACACTTTGTTTACCTGTCACGCCTGTCACGGGGTGGACAAAAAAAGAGAGTGTGTGGTTGCCTGGGCAAACACGTGTGAAGATGTGATTAAAAGCTCTGTGACGCACAGCTTCTATTCTTACCTATCTATGAACATTTTACTTTCACTGTCACTTTCCCTCCGTCCCTTCCACTTTGTCTCACCACAACTATCCACTTCTCTCCCCCTCCTGTTCGCACCCTTCCTACTCCACCTTCCCATCTCTCTCAAGTAACCCTCTTCATTCTCCTTTTCTTCCTCACCCTGTCATTCTCTATTACTCCCTCCCATCTTGTCCTCCACTCTACCTTGCCTCTTCTTTACCTCCCCAAACTCCTCTTTTCCTTACACGCTCTCTTTATTTGCCCCTAGCTGCCATTCTCTCCACACCATGGGCCAGGACTATTACGAGGGCAGCGAGTATCTCTCCAACTTGCCGCCCGACGCTGAGAGGACTGATGAGTTGGAGTATGAGGTAAGACTCCATCCTCTTTCCTCCTGTCACGTTTATTAATAACAGTTGACATCCACCCAGCATGACGTCCCATAATAGACATTTTCTCAATCATAAAAGCGGCCCTGTTGGTAATAGACTCCCCTGGGCTGTCCCCATGGGTCCCCCTGACAGATGATGGGTCACAGTTATGACCTAGGACTCATGATCATGGCCTGGTAAATAAATAGAGGGGGCAGGGGCATGACTTTGCCTTTGACTGCTGAGCTGAGACCACTGTTGCATTTGCATTTAATTTGCTCCAATTTGGCCTTTCTAAAATGTGTGTATATCTTAGAGCTTGAATGATTGATACAGATAGGATGATTTATTTATTTACTTTATTTTTACTTCACCAAGGCAATTTACCATCTAAATACACATTTTTTTTCAAATGCAAAAGTACAACAAAAGTGTTGATGAATAAGATTCAAACGTACCAACGCAAAAAAGTAATTAGTTTTTGTTATTTAATTCAAACAGGCAAACCTTCATACATGCTGTATTCATTACATGTCAAGTGAAATATTTCAAGCCTTTTTTCAAAAATGTTGGTCATTATGGTCAACATCTCATGAAAACCGTTTTAATGCAATGGTATAAAAACTCAAAAAGCCAGCAGTTCACAAGTAGGCCTACTGCCCTCTGGTTAAGGGGTCCATTTTCTGTCTCTCCTTTTATATTGTCATTTATTGTTATAAGACTGATAAAGAGCTGTTCTAAGAGTGATAATCAGTACCAATTTATCTTCATTTATTTGCATAGTCAGAGACATTCTATCTCCAAACAGTCTAGTTCACGCCATATAGGTATTTCCATATTCACGAGACTGCCTTTGGATATATTTTCTGATTGGGTTAATGTGGAAAATAAGCCTGTTATTTACTGAATTAATGACCTGCTTGTTTGAATGTCTGCAGTTCCAGACTTGTTGGCCACAGCAAAGAGGCTGCTGCACAGTAGAAACTGCTCAAGGCTACTGGCTTGGATGCTCTGGTCCCAGTTCAGTGTGTTAGTTTCAAAGTGTAGACAAAACTCCAGATTCTGTGGCTGTGCCCATGTCGTTTCACATCACTGTAATTTTTATTTTCCTACATACTGTAGAATGAGTCACGTTGCTATTCATGGGAATGTGATCTTATTCACATCAGATTGTTTGTGGTATTGGTTATGTTTTTTATGCTCCATTAGAAATATGCCTATTACTTTTGGTGCACTGCAAGCTTATAACAGTGGCAAAAGAAGCAAATCTGTCCTTCGTTATGTCAAGAGCGTTTCATCATCTCTTTGAATGATCATTTCATAACCTGTCTCATTGGTCAGATTGCTGAATTTCTTCTGCCTGCTCCTTCTTGATTTGACCAACCAAACTGCATCACTAGCCTTGAGATTTCTTTATTTCCTAGCAGTTAAAGCAAAGACATTCTATTCAGGAGCGCTGAATGATATATAATGATAATCTTAGACTCGTTTCATTTGAATTTGTTTGAATGCTTTTTTTTCCAGGCAAGCGTGAGCTCTGGCTCACTCCACAGAGATTTGCACATCCACTCATGTCTCCTGCTGCTCACATTAAGTCAGAGCAAATATAATATATTAAGAACCGATCTGCACGGCCCATTTCGGTTAACTAATCCTATTACATTGTGTGTGCTCTTTTTATTTCATGCTTGAAAGAGGAGATTCCACATAAGCATTACCTCCACTTACCATATGCCGACGGCAATATCTGTGCACAGAGAGGAGCCCACTTAGAACAAAATTGCATATCATAAGACAGTCTGGCATGATAAAAAACTGTGCATTCATTTTTCATTTACAGCATTTAGTAGACACTGTTATCCATGCAGAGCGACTTAGCTAGACTTAAAATCAATACCTGTCATTAAAACCAAGTTAACGCCAGCTAAGTTAAATGCTTTAACAAAACTATGTTAAAAAAAGATAGAAGTTATTGTTTTTTCTTTTTTTCTTTTTTTAGGAAAAACAGTAAACAGTTAGTATGAGGGGTAATTACTCCCCTAGATCCTCAATTTTCAAAGGATTTTATACATGCATACATATGCACTTTCAAACATGATGTGTTTTTCATTTACAGTCTGTAGTCTCAATGGAATTGGAAGTCCTTTAGTATTTTAAAGGTCCAGAACTCAAAGTAGACCTTCAAAATCTGACACTGACTGTATCTACTTATTTTTGCAACAGCATAAATACTGATACAGAGCCCCTGATCCAGAGACGTAACATTCTGCCTTTCCCTTGTATCCCACCCTCGATTTTCCTCCTGTTTTGCCCCCATCTTTTTTCTATTACCACCCTGGAAATGCAGTTATTATGACAATATACTGAGCAATCCGATGGCAGACAGCCATCTCCTCTAATCACACCATCACGCTGGTTAATTCACTGTCATCCCTCCATTCCACTGGCTCTATCTTTCTGCTATCTCTAACCATGGAGCTCATCTGGAAAATGGAATCAGGGAGAGAGAGCAGGAACCATCAGGAGTGCAAAATGGCGTTCTTGGAACGAGACTTTGTAAGGAAGCTTCGATGATGCTTTCAGATTTGAGACGCAAAGGGAGTAATGATACATTCTGAAATTGTGACCCCTGGAGAAGGAAGCACATTGTGGTAGGAATCTCTACCGAGGGCTGAACAGCAGGTGTTTGGTGCTGATAAAGAACTGTCTCATGTCTGTTTATGCTTTGGGTTCCATAAGTGTTTCCTCTCATTACCTGGAATGCACACATTAAAACCAGCTTTCATCTTCGTACAGAGCTTTGTTGTGTATCTCTAAACCTATTAGTATGGAATATTTTCTTTCACTCTACAGAATCTCTAATTTGTTTAAGAATTAGAAAGCTGCATCTTTAAAACTGTTTTTTTTTTTAAATCTCGGGTAAGCGTTAGGCTCAGTATTATTAGTGACTGAAAGTGAATCCATTTTTGAGAGATTATTTCTAGAACAAAGTATTGATGGTGTAAATGTATGTTACAATGTCTATAATTGGTACTTATATACTTATAAATAGTCAGACTGTAAAAATCTTAAAATCACTTCTCTGTCTATAAGTCTGCAACCTTTCATCCCTTCATTGGTTTTGATAGCATCAGTACCCTCACCACTTTCTCATCACTTGGTCTGTACTCTCAGAAGCACTCAATTAAAGATCTGAGAGCTCGCCTGCTGGAGTGTGTCGAAAAAATGAGACGCAAAGCCTGACAATACAGTTTCCCCACTCTGGTCCCTCTCTTTCCCCCGGCTCTCATGTTGCTCTGGGGTGCAATTAGCTGAGTAGGGCCTGGACCGGTGGGCTTATGTTGGCCTGCCACAGTTTGATGAACACTGGGAAGGAAGGAGGAGGAAGTCGATGCGACCCCTGGCAGTACACACACCAGATGGCTCACTCTGGTCGCTTCATTTGTCCCAATCTTCCCCCTCCCTGCTTTTCTTTGAATTCCTCTGTTTCCCCTCTCCAACACATGACATGCTTGACACATATGGAAACTAGTGAAGCCACAGAGGTCAAGGGCTGAATTATGGCTGTTGTTGTTTGGGTTCTGACTGACATGTGGCTGTGACACACTGGCCAGGTTAAAGGTCAAAAGGTGGAATAGTGATGTACTTACACAGTCACAACAATATAAATAGAAAAAAATAGATAAATAGAAAAAAATGTGAAAGTATAATTTTGGCCTAGTTCATTATGGTACATCTAGCCAAAATATCAACAAGTATTTTAATAATTATAATACAATAAAATTGCTATTTAAGTTGCAGTGCAGAAAGAGTGGGCTGTATATTTTTGATGATTTAATAAAACCCAGATTTTTATTTCCCCTCTTTTCAGATTCATTTGAAAATTCATTTCAGATGAATGTTCTAATAAGACCTTTTTAAACTTAAAGTATTCTTTTATGTTTATATGCTCACATGTAAACTCTATTTAACCAGTCTACAAATCGATTTCTTCTGGCAAAATACACTACAATGTACAATACTGGCAAAATAATATAATTCCACTTTTTGCACTTCATTGTACTGTATGCACATTTTGATGGGAGCAAAAGCTACCTGTATCAGCCTGCTCAAAAATGGTGGTTTGTATTTTAGTAATGAAATACAAGCTTGTTAGTTGGCAGAGAACAACCCTGTGGTATTAATATAGACCAATTTACTGCTGTAATATTTTGTACCAAACACAAATCTGTCTCGTTTATATTTGCACCTCATACGTTTTGGACTGTGTCCAATTCAATTTGATCACATGCAGTCAGTTCACTTTTGTATATCAGGTCTGATTTCCCCACAATGTGATGCCAAGATGATTTTATTTGTATTTAATGAGGCATACCTGGATTCTCCCACTATAAATAGAGGTTTCTTCAGTCCTTCTCTCTGCCAGCTGTTTGGATATGTGTTTACTATTCTTTGAAAGCTTTTTCTAGATTCTACCACTATAGCATTTCTCATTCAATATCTGTTCATTTTTTTCACATAATAACCTTTTTAAAGTAGTTGTTGCACATTAAAAATGAACATTTAACATTCACATGTAGTATTGCCTTCCATTCATGCTGGAGTTGGTTTTAGGAAACTGAGATGGAATTTAGTTGGAATCCTGATTATCAAAGGTCTAATTTTAGCCAGTCCCAATCTCATGGACTACGCAATGGAGCAGACAATGAATTTTTCATCTGCACACGCTCTCTGCGGTTCAAGCACAGCCATCGCTGACAGAATAAATTAACGCTTATTAGCATAAGTACAGCTTATTTACAAACTACACATTAATATTGAAAGGGAAACTGCATACGGACTGCACCAATATTCTTGGAAGTAGCAATAAAAACCTCCTTATTAGGTTGTAGTGATGAAGAAGGAAAAACACTTTTTGCCTCATTTGAAGTGATTTTTGCATACATGGAAACATCAATGCAGTGGGTTGTTTACTAGGAGATTTGGAGCTTGAATTCCTGCTCCAAACATTTGTCAAAGTAAAGTGCAGTACACCCTTGAGATGGTCATATATAACTCTGTGATTCTTTTCATCTCATAGGAGGTGGAGCTGTGTCGTCTAAACAGTCAGGAGAAGCTCGGCCTCACTCTCTGCTACAGGACAGACGATGAAGACGATGTTGCCATCTATGTGTCAGAGGTCAGCATCTCTTTGTGTTGGCAAACACCAAATTGACCACTTTCCTTTCTTGATCTGTAAATGATAGCTCAGAGTGGTTTAGCTTCCACAGTAGTGTGAATTTCATAGCACTGGATATCGACTAGGAATGCCAACTGCTCACTGCTGTTAGTGTAAAAGGAATAAATCTGGATTAATGGTAGTTTGAATCTTTTAATACAATTATAATTCTCATTAGCCAGCAGTAGCCAGAGTCACTGGATTGAATGTCACTAGTCACTATTATTGCTGCTTTGTCCTTATGACTAAGCTTTGGCCACATTGTTGTTGGCAAGTTAGCATTTTTGTGCATACTTAGACAGTGATTGACAGCATACCCCTACAGACACATAAACAAATACAGCTACTTTTTAAAGCCCTGCTAAGAATGTGTATTAAGACTCCATTAAAAATGTAGGGAATCAGCTGCACATCACCGCCAGCTAGGGACCACATGCTTTTTTTATGCTCTTTGAGGCTTTCGGAGATGTTGACTCTCTCTGAATTGTTTGCAGACAGAGAATAACAAGCCTATGATGAATCTAATTACCCATTCTCAGAGTAGGGCCAAATCTGCGGGAGAGACAGCCATTTGGGTAGCATGTAAATGAGAGAGAAAGACCTCTGTGCAAATATGACTTAATCAAAAGTGGAATTTGAATGTGATACTTCTCTCCTGACTCCTCTGATGTGTGCTGGGCTTAATATGCATGTTTGGATAAGGTTTTGTTTGCCACGGTCTCACTATGAGATTGAAGGTTTCTTCAACGTGCTGTGAAAGCCAGCATGACAAGAATAATACAAAGTGATATTTAATGAAATAGTTAAAAGGCTGATTAAGGGCACATATTCGTGACTTGGCAATGACATATTGGACTTATTTGTGTAGTGATGTCTTGATTAAGGCAAGAACAACTAGGAAGAACAGTTAACTTTCCACTGAAACTAGCATAATGTGTTCTCAGAAACTCTACACTTACATTACATTACACTTAATTCTTAATGGTGTGATTTGTAAATGTCCACCACACTGGATTTAAAAGTATAAATCTTAAACTCTAATATGTCTACGAACCATAAATTAGATACAGACCAGTAATGACTCAGTAATAGTGAACTTTATAAAACTGTTTGCCGCCCTTTAAAACAGACACATTGGTCACTCAGATGTGTATTATGTACATAAATAATGTAGTTTAGTAATGATAACAGTACAATTTATATGACCAGTAATGGAAAACATACTTTCTTGGCAACATATGCTCTGGGTCTGTAGTTAATCAAAAACAAAGAAAAGGTTATATTTTGTATTTATTTGGATTGGGTAAAACAGTGAAATTCAGAGAGTTTTTTTTACACAAAAGCATTCTCACTCAATTAATCAGTGCTCAATTGTGGTCACTAAAAGGTCACTGTATAATACAACATTTACATTTAATATCAAAGCTACAGCATCATTACTCAGAGACACTACAGCATCTAAAAAAACGCTGCATCAGTAAAAAAGAACAGCATCTTTATGTAAAGAAATTGCAGCTTAAAAATAGAAACTACCGTAGCAGCTTCGGTACAGCAATATCAGTGTATATATAAAGAAACTGCTGATTCAGCGCATAAGAAACTCTAAATCAATATATAATGTGTCACAGGAATAAAAAAGAAACTATAGTTTCATGTTCTATAGCTACAGCATTTACTAAATAAAGAAACTGCACAACTGCAGCACATCTACGTTTTGTTGTGGATGAAACCAATATGGTAAAAAAAATATGACCGGCTTTGCTAGTTTTTATTTTTCACAGTAATTCAAATGATGGCAGTTTCACTACCAAACATCCTGACACAATGCCCAGCTCTCTCCTGGCATTATAAAAATGCTTGCTTCCAAGAATCAGAGCGTACGTTAGACAGATTTGGTCGAGGGGGCCCTTCTTCAACTTGTTGGCGCAGACTCATGAGCCTCTCTCCTCCACTCTGACGAACTTGCTCCCAGATTCATTTGAAGTCTTTGCGGCGCTGTGAGGTACTCACTGCGGAGACTCCTGTGGAATATAGATATGCTAGTGGCAGTCAGTGGTTACAGGCTTATTAAAATCTTCACTCCATAAAATTGAAGACTACAGAGCCGTGGCCTGTGCTATCTGCCATATTATACGCCACTCGTGATGTACTGCCTTTGCTCTCAGACCTATAAAACTAGTTGGGAGAACTGCTGTAAAGGCATTGTAATATGTTCTATTATGAAAGAAAGCAGATTCATATTTAAAGTGGTAATGTTGCAAATTATTTATTCAACATAAATATTAGAATCACAGCATGATAGCGGTAATAAGCGTATAAATACGGATTTATGAACAGAGAGTGTATACAGCACATGTTTTGTTTGTGACAAATCCTCAAGTCAGACCTTTTATTAGCTTTGATAGTGTCTCTAGATAATTCATCTAAAAGATACACAGAATAATATAGACACTGCTCGTGCAGATTTATGTCACAGATCTGTGGCATCTCTTAAAGTGAGGATTTCAGACAGTGTGGCAGCTCATCATTCTAAAAAGTGGACGGTATGAAGGCCTACACTGTTATGAAGATGGAAGACTCCACTTGTCAGTCATCTTGGGTGATGTCTCATGATTGGACAGAGTGAAACAAATGGGCGAGACCAGAATTGATTGGCCTTTGAGGGATGGTCCTGCCCACTCATTTAGCATCATTAGTCACAGAGGATTGTGGGATGCCTATAGATATGACATATGAGTCGTAAGCCAAGAGTTGACTGTTGAATTCATATGGTGTATGTAGTGTTATATAATTGATCATTTTTATACATATAAACCCTAACCCATAAATACTGCTGTTAGCTTTAATATTCTTTTTTGGGTTGTATACTTTTGTACTTTCACACTCTTTATTCATATTTACTTTTTTCCTCTAGATTGGGCCAAACAGCATTGCGGCGCGAGACGGCAGAATCAGGGAAGGGGATCGCATTTTGCAGGTAACCGTATTTCCCACTACACCGCCCTTATTACACACTCATGAGCAGCTCTTTATGCCAGCAGGACCATCACAGTCTTGAATTAGAGCCTCTTTCATTTTTAATGACTGCACATTCAGCCTGAGTGTTCCCTGGCCGTTCCAGTGTCAGAGTCAGATGGCGCAGATTACAAAAGTAACTCTTACTTTTGCCTCCTGGTCCAGAGACGAGGGAAGACACTGGAGAAGAATATGGGAAAAGTGGCAAATGAAGAATTAGAGAGAGAGCTAGGTGCAACCCATGTAATCGTGTGTGTGTGTGTGTGTGTGTGTGTTTGTACTGATGGGACCCCCAGGGTTGGGAGCGTATCTCTTTGGCATCATTAGGCCCAAGTAGAGCTGCTGTGCTGGCCACACGGAGAGCTGATGTTTCCCTGTGGAGCGTTTTAGTTGGGGCTATTACGGGCTCTCATGGGGAACTCTACATTTCACACTTAGGTATTTTTGGCTTCAGACACACTTTCTCTAAAGCCATTCTTAATGCCCTTTTTTGCTGATCCAAGGGGTTGTAAGATCTTATTGGCTATTTAAGATTTTTCAGCCCAGCTGGGATTCCTGATCAGTATCTGAGAGTTACATCTGGCCTGCCTGTACACTAGAAAGGATTTTATAGAAGAAAGTCAGTGTATGGCTATGTTTTTGCCACACATAACAAAGGGCTTCATATTGGGGTGGGGGAGATGGCAATAGAGTCTTTTTAAGTTGCAAAAAACATTAAATACAGAATGTTTAACAAATGGCTTAAACACAATCTTTGACAAGTATTAATCATGAACAATGGGTGATCTGCTTGGAAAAGAAAAATTATGATAAAAACTGAAAATTAACTTTTTACTCAGAGGACTTCTTAGAGGGCAAACAGTCCTTTCTTCAACTTTAGAATCAAGAACCAAGAATCCTTAAATCTGAGTAAATTCTGTTATCTCAGACAGAAAATGAGAATGAGAAGGACATATATCATAAAACAAGGGGAAGCTAGATTTATCTTGCTTGTACACAACATTTGTTTTCCACATCAATATCCAAACCTAACAATTACTTGGAAAACAAGACACACAAAATCAAGTCCTCCTCATCCTGCTCTGACAATGTCTGTTTTGCATTCATAAAAATACACATACCTGCTTTAATGGCCTTGAGGCTGGTGTGTGTGCATGTACAGTATGTGTCAGGCAGGTATGTGGGTGGATGCACATGCTTACAAATATGTGTGTGAATTTGTCATTAGGTCTGTGCGTGTGTGTGTGTGTGTGTGTAAGCACATGCATGTTGCTGTGTAGGAGACTGATTGGTGTAGTTCAGGTTTGCAGGACCGACACTGTTGTACCTCCTGTGACTGCATCATTACTCATCTCTGAGAAAGATGGACGCCGGCTGTCATGGGCCGGTTAATTGTGTGGCTAGGTAAATGTGGGCAGGAAACCCTCATGAACATAGACACTTGGTCACACCAGCTTTCCCCTTTATAATCAATGAGGAAACATCATTCCCCGAATATCACAGATTGCTAGCACTCTCACTGGAAATGGGTGTGTGAGCGTTTAAGGGATCTCTACAAAAATATGTGGCTAACAGTGGTAGAAAGCTAGTGATAATTTTAGCACAGGTGATATGCGGCAAATTTCTTAATTAGCTCTTTTTTTTCAGAAATTCTTTACCAATAAACAGCTTTCTAGCAGAGGATGAAGAACACATTTATTTTTCTTCTTGTTATCTCAAGATCACAAGATAGCTCAAGTCCTTTTCTTGAGATCCCCGAGTTATTTTTCTTGTGACCTCGGCATAACAACTGTCATTTTCTCAAGATCAGAAAAATTTCCCCACTGGTAAAGCTGCAGATGTCTGAGCATTTTTGTCAAGTTATGACCACATTGATAACTGTTTACCGCCAAGAGACGTACTGCTATTTCAACTTCCATGACAGTCCATGATCAATTTAAGATGCTAAGCCTGTCGCAGGATCATTATCTTGAGAAAACAACTTGCTTTAGTTGATAAATGCTCTGTATTAACTTCCATATTTAAGCACCTTAATAATGTCTTCATGAAATTTGAGCCAGTATGACGTGTGCCCAAGGTTGCATTTCTCATCAGCTTCCACTGATCTTCATTTTGTATTTTCTTCCCTCAGATAAACGGTCAGGATGTGCAGAACAGAGAGGAGGCTGTTGCTCTTCTCTCCAGTGAGGACTCCAGAAAAATTGTACTCCTCGTAGCCAGGCCAGAGATGCAGGTACAGAGGCTAATACACACATGCACACATGCACACTAGTTCCTCTATAACAAATGCTGATTAAGATTCAAGATGTAAGGTTTTTGTTAACCCAGCTGTATACAAAATATACTGAAACAGAGCCGAAACAGCTTTTTGTGGAGCAAAATAATGCAGTATTTAACATCATAACATTTAATAGCACAGATGAGACATGACTGCAAAAGACAATACAACAAAGCAAAAAGACAAAAAATGCAGTCCAAAACTTCACTACATTAATACTTTCTTTCACCATTTGAAGCATGACACAAAAGGTTTGGCATTTATCTTGATTTACAGAAACAGTTATTTTGGTTTCTGTTACACGTCAGTATAGATTTTAAGCTGGTTCTTCATCATGATTTGGTGGTTGTTGCTGTTGTTATGGTGGTCAAGGATTCAAAATGCTTGAACATAGACCATCCTAACTTGTTCCAAAGCGGCTTAGGATAAAATCTGTCTTTATGGAAAAGCTTGCGATGGTCATCAGCTAAAACCAGATTGCTGGAAACGCTGTTTTTTCCAGTGTGGCAGCAAACACTGCCAGACCAGACAATATTCACTGTGTTCCTTCATTGCTGACTACTATCACATTCGGCCAGTTGTGGGTTTTTCCACACTGTGGCGGTGTAATTGACTTCCAGCCGTCACCCATAAAAACTAATAGCATACTAATACTGCATGAATCCAGGCCTTGGACAAAGCTGAATGGTCATAACAGGCAGGAGAAGCGAAGCTCGTATCATCATTAATGGACTCTCCTCTCTCGCTCTGTAATTAAATACATCTCTGATAATAAATTTGAATCCATAAATATGGATTATGCTTTACGGACGAGCGCCAGGCAGAGAGCTGATGTAGGAAATTAAAGGAGAGGGTCAGAAGGCCACTGTGCTGTGTATTGACCATCTGATACAAGAGCCCAGTCAATTAAATGCCATGGGCAGCATTTATTAACCTCCTGAGGAACAATCTAATGAGCATTGCAAAATCTGATAACATGTGCAAGGTTGTTTTCCTATATAGACCCATGATCTGTGCGTCACAGAGCCATGGAGGACAGAGAAACTTTTGTACTTACATAGTTTTCAATTTTGCTGCAGCCTTGCAGACCTAGCTTCAAATCTCCTCAGCAGTTTTAGGAATGCGGCATGGTGGCATGGTAGTTAACACTGTAGGTTCGCTCCCCAAATGGGCTGTGGGGTCTTTCTTTGTGGAGTCTCCCTGTATTCGTGTAGGATTTCTCAGTTTCCACCCACACTCCAACAGCATGTCATTTAGGTTGATTGGTTACTCTAAATTGTCCCCCATATGTGTGAAAGTGAGTATGCTTTGGTTCTGTGGCCCCTTATTGGGATTATGTTCAGAGAATGAATGAATTAATTAATAGCATCTCTTTCTCTTTGTGTAGCTGGAGGAGGCCTGGCTGGACGATGAGCACAATGAGTTTTTAGAGGAACTCAAAATGGAGATGCTTGAGGAGCAGAGAAGAGAGGAGGAGGAGATGGAGAGAGTAGCGAGAGAAGAGGAAGAACAGGTGGGTGTCAAATACAAATGGAACAGTGACACTTTTCGAAATCCTATGAAGTGTAGGATAATCAGGATCTCTTCAGGGAGTCTTGGTTTCATATATTTGTATTGGTTTGCATGTCTGTGAATGTGCTTTGCATTATAGCAGCATGATGTAAGGCAGTTGTGCCATATAATTATGAGAAGCATTATCCAAATTTGTAAACAGGGATTTACACCACATTAATTTATGCAAAATAACAACTTTTAACACTTACACTTTAAAAATATCTACAGGATCCCACACCCCAGATTTTTACACTGTTTAGAGTGTTCTCATGTTGGCTGTTAAATAGTTAATACTGAGTCTGAATAGTTGAAATGTAACAACTCATCACTACACTACATTTTTGCTAGTAAGCCTTTTATTTATGAACTTTATTTGAGGGGTCTCCATATTAATAGGGTACAATTATCTCTAAAACGATCTATTGAAAATAATACACTTGTTTAGATTTCTAATTCAAGGACACCACATTCAATAATTTCACCATCAACTCAGGCAGCAGTTATCAATATATAACAAAATATAATGATGCAATGTATGTAATGTTTTGACTAAGAATTGGGGTGGTGGTGGTTAGGATACTTACCTCTGGACCAAGAGGTCATGGGCTCAAATCTACCATCATTGGGTCCTTAACCAAGTCTCAACTCAAACTAGTCTGGACTCAAACTAGGATTAAATTAATTCAAGATGGTGTTACTTTGAAAATATGTCATTAGTCCCAGGCTTTTAACTTGCTGTAATTTGGTGTAAAAATTATAATTATGTTGTGAAACTCCAAATATGAATATTCTTTTGGATTTAAATCATCTTTTCAACATCCTCTACACTCTTTAGGCCAAGAGAGCGGAACAGGAGGACATCATCGCCAGCACTGCGTCCTGCTCCTCAGGTCAGGACAGGATCTGTGCAGCTGGAAGCTCATACCACGGGGCAGACAGCGGCGAACACAACGTCCTGGCCCAGATTCAGAAGCGACTGTCCCAGTGTCTGCGTCAGCGGCGAGAGGCAGCCGGTCAGAGCTCCGATTCCCCGGGGCCGGCTAGATGTTCCGTGGAAGGTCCAGAGTACGACGGGCCAGACGGCGACCGCTATCAGCAGCTGCTGGAGCTGAAGTGTCAGATTCGCAACAGTGGCGAGTATGATCTGTTCTACAGCCGAAGCAGCACCATCGAGTGCAGTCTAATGGAGCAGGGCAGCGGCGTGGAGCGGGAGCTGAGGCTCTTAAATGAGGAGCTTCGCAGCATTGAGCTTGAGTGCCAGAGCATCATGCAAGCACACCAGCTCCGTAAGCGAGACCAGCGGCAGCCGGGCCCAGTCCGAGGCCCGCTGCAGGGCAGCCCTCGATGGGCGCATGGCTGCCAGCAAGGAGGCAAGCTGGCTGACATCAATGAGCATCCAGAGAAGTCAGACAAGGACAGTTCTAGTGCTTACAATACGGCTGAGAGTTCCCGCAGCACGCCGCTAGCCATGGACCGCTCGCCCGAACACTCCCTACAAAGGAAGGTCAGCCTTACCAACCAGAAGAACCTGAAGAGCAGTCTGACCCGTGGCTTCCCACCCTGTCCTCCTGTTAGGAGGGCACCGAGTGGAAGCCCTGACCACAGCAACCCCTCTGAGTCAGAACAGACGCCCCCTGCAGAAGATGAAAGTTCCCCGCGGAAAGGGAAAGTGTTGGGCTCACGGACACCCTACCTCTCGCCCCGACACCAGCAAGCTGACATCCCGGCCCATGCCCGCCACTATCAGAGCTACATGCAGCTGGTGCAGCAGCGATCGGCTGTGGAATACGCCCAAAGCCAACTGAGCCTCCTGGGAATGGGTGGACCACAAGTCCCCCATCCCTCTGAGCCCAAACTGGAGTGGAAGGTGAAAGTGAGGAGCGATGGCACACGCTACATCACCAAACGGCCGGTGAGGGACCGGCTTCTCCGGGAGCGAGCCCTCAAGATCAAGGAGGAACGCAGTGGAGGGATGACCACAGATGATGACGCTATGAGCGAGATGAAGATGGGACGGTACTGGAGCAAGGAGGAGCGCAAACAGCAGCTGCTGAGGGCGAAGGAACAGAGGCGGAGGAGGGAGTTCATGCAACGATGCCGCCTGGAGAGCCTGCGGGAGAGTCCGCAGAGCGGTGGTGAGGGACGCAAGGAGGTCAGCATTATTGAGCTGAGCCACCGGAAGATGATGAAGAAGCGCAACAAGAAGATCCTAGACAACTGGATGACCATTCAGGAGCTGATGACGCACGGGGCCAGGGCTCCTGAGGGGGCCAAAGTTCACAACGCCTTTCTATCCGTCACAACTGTATAGAGAGCAGACTCAGAATCTTACCCCATGTGGTATGATCTATGTTCGCCTCGTTCAAAGTGGCGATTTTTATGAGACGAACAAAAAAGAAGAGTATTTTTCTCACTTTGTTATTAATAACCATTTTCTAAGCAGTTGATCAACAGATTCATCGCATTTTTAATGGAAGTAATTGTTTTCCTTACGTAAATTTGTAGGAACAATTTTCATGTCACTGTCTATGAGCAACTCGTCAGATACAAAGCTCTAAACCTCTAATTTATGTTCAGAGCTGCTTACAACCAGTTTTGCACCTTGGTTCTGCCTCCTGTTTATATTCAGGTTCCTGTTTATCTGAATGTAAATCACCATGTAATTATTTCTTTTTAATTTTAATCTTCTTGCTGGATTAATTTTTCAGTTGGTTGATCCTTGATTGGAAATTGGATTTGGATATCTCATGCCATGGCAGTTTCAGCAAACTACTAATTTCTGTGAAAAATACAGGAACCAGTCTAAAAAAACAGTCACCAGCGGCAGGCCTATTTGTAGCTTTGGACACAACATTGTTTTTGAACAAATATATATCTGTCTATTTCATGTATTTCTAAAGTTACACCATGAGGTTTCAAATAGTGCCTCATTTTCACTCATCACAAAACCTGAACTGTTCCCTGCTCTATTGCTACTGATTGGATTCATCAAGGGCTTGATGACTCGCTGATTAGCCGAATCAAATTGGATTGAGCAGGTAACTCACTTTTTTTTAATCGGGTGGTGATTAAGGTTATGGTTTAAGAACTTTACATAGGGAAAGTGTTGTTACTGGATGACAACATTGGAAATGTCCAAATAGACAGTTCCATGTCTATCAAAACACCACTAGTGTGTTACAGTGTGCCTTCACTGGGCAAATCAATGCTAAAACTCAGTTTATCCAGGTACACATTGAAGCAGTTTCTTAATATAGGATAGAAAAGTCTGTACTCTGTTTCCACAGTATAGAAATATGCAGAAGAGGTATTTAATGAAGGCATTTGTCTAGATGAACCTGGAAAAAGCACAAGAAGAGCTGCCGTCTTTATCAGCTAATACCTAGAGAGGAAGAACACACTTCTAGGGTTTTTCTAGGACAAATCAACAAAAAACATTTTTCAGAAATATTTGTCCATCACTATTTCTTTGAAAGCACAGATTATTAAGAAATTTAGTGACTGTCACTGTAAACACATCACAGCACAGCACCCAAAATTTTAACACATTTAACCCATCTGTGTAGGAGCCATGGACAGCTATTCCACTTTTAGGAAGCAGTGTTCAGGGGTCAGTACCTCACTCAAGGGCACCTCGGTAATACCTCTATTGTTTTGGGACTTCAACCAGCAATCCTCTGATCACGGGAGCACTTCCCTAACGACTGGGCTAATACAACAATTTGCACCATGTTGCAAGTACTGTTTATTGCTTCCACACAGTCTGAGCTCAAAAGCATTCCAACCCGATACCAGCATAAGCCTGATAACTGCCTTCTCCGTTTGTACTTTTATCATAACATTTCCCAGATCACATGACTTGTTTATGCACATTAAATACTCTAGTCAACATAAACCCTGGAGTTCAGGCAGAGTTTTCTCTACCTGGCACAGAAAATTGAAGGGTTCAAGCAGTATGTTACTATTCCTGTTACTTACTGTAAGGACAGTCTTTAGAAGAGTTTAACCCACCTACATTTCATGATCGCCCACATTGAAATGCCATCTCTAAATACAAATCATCCTCAGTATGCCTTTCTACTTACATTGCAGTAAGAAACTGTAGATTTCAAGTGTAAATTTCTGTACTTGTACTGAGTAAATGTTAATTGTCCTATTTCAAGTAATGTAGTAGGCTCGCCTGGCCAGGTGAATGTGTGGTCATTGTGATACTTTGACACTGAAATAAACCTGTTGTTTTTCTACTAAATATATAGTGAAAGTGAGTAATTATTTGTCATTATGAACAATCCACAGCACAGCACACAGTGCACCACAACAAAATGTGACTCGCCCTTGTCTTGTGTCACTAATATTAATGTTGGAATTTTTAGCTTGGATTCTGATGAACAGAAATGCTTAACCACTTTCGGGCTGAATTTAGCCAAGCAGGACTGTTGGAGATTTTATCTTGATGCAAGAAATTATAATTATGAGTCTTCCTGAGAAAAGACCTTTAGGTCATTTTCTCAGCAGCATGTTAAATGATCCTTAATCAAACATACTCTGAGCAATTGTTTCACACTCCAGTCATTTTTGGAACCATTAGCATATTGTGCACTCACTGACTTTGGGAGGTTTTTTTTTGCAAATTTTTTCACAAATGGGTGAATGTTTGTCTTGAATATTCAGATCTAGAATATTCAAATTTTAGACTATGTTTCAATGTGTGATATTTTCTTGTAATATGTTCCGTTGAATAAATACCCAGTGTGTGAGGATGTTTCCTTGGGTTAGAAAGAGGTTAATTAATAATCCATATCTCCTCTCCCAAATGCCCTCTCAAACTCACGTTCTTCCGTCTTTTTACACAATAGCATGACAGTGAAATTCAGGTTCACCAATTCAATCCAACCTTCTCCCTGGTTCATTACTTAATCCACATCAGGGCAGACACCATTAAAACGGTGTGTGAGGAGCACACGGGCACGTGGGTTACTTTGGCCGATGAGATCTGCGAGCGTTGGCTAATTAAGGTTAACCAGCGAGCCATGAGCCTCGGACAGGTATAATTAAAACTGATCTGGTGACAGCGCTGGCATTTGTCAGAGCCATCCACCGAATCAAATACCAGGACTGACAGAAATGTCAAACTGATAGCGGCACTCGGCCCCAACCCATCCCCCGACCCCCCACAACGCACTTCCTCACAGTGGTGCAGTGCCACTGTCCGCCTTGTGAAGCTTTGTTGATAACCTTTAGAATTCACTGGACAGCCCAGACTACAAATTCTCTCCCATTATGATCTGGAAGGGCAGCTCGCCTCAGTCGGGCTTAAAGGATGCTTTGATGCACCACGAAATAACATAACATTGTGAGAACCCTTATCCGGGCTTTTGGAGGAGTAACAAAGACATAGATGGTGTGGATAATGTGGCCATTTATGTCATTTTTGTATATTTATGGTTCTTGTGATCTTTGATGTGGTAATTGAAATGGCCGTACTAATGGGCTTCTCAAGTCCAGGCAATATAGGCGTGTGTGGAGGTATTTTACCAGCTACTCAGAGAGATTTTCTTCATCAGCTTCAGAGAGGTTGAATACCTTTCTGAAGAAATAAATGTATTCAGAACGATTCAGAAAATAGAAGCTCTGTTTTAAAGTCTACAGCAAGTGCTAGAACTGGCACTGAGACAGAAAGCACTGTAATTCTATTCAAAAAGCTGTTATTATCCTAAATGAGATAAACCATCAACAGAAATATTCTTAAATATATTTAAACTTTCTAGTACTATACGTGTTCTAAGATTGTTTAAAGGTGTGATATATTCTGAAACATTTCATTTGGTTTTTATAAAATGTATTTACATACATTTTATATACAACTGAGCAGTCATATGATTTTTCAGTTGGATACACAGTCATTTTAGTCTGGATAATGTAGCCATTAAAGTCATTTTGTGTATTTATGGAGCTTGTGATCAATCTTTGATGTTGTAATTAAAATGTCCATTCTAATGGGCTCTCCAAGATAGTGTAGGTGTATGGAGATGGTCATTTTACTTGGCCTGCCACTTAGAGATACTGTCTTCATCAGGCTCAGAGAAGTTGAATATTTATCTGAAGAAAATACAAATTATTGATTAAAAACAGTACAACAAGACCCAAGTGTTTTATTTCTAATTAGAGAATCTGTAGATTCAGACAGGTTTGAAGAAATAAATACATGAATTAACAGTTTATACACCCCATGGGAGTATGACTATATTCGTAGCAAATAACAAAGATGATTTATCTGAACAAAATCATAAAAAGCTTATCAAGTAATAAATGAATGAATTAACCTGATGCCCTCATATTCCTCATATCAAACTCAGATCAGCGCTTGCTGAACTGATATTTCTCTGCTTCAAGAGACTTGACCGAGACAACTAAATGAGTAATTGGCCTAATCCAACTGTGAAAGCTCCACTGGGAAGGTTAATCTGAAATATAACACTGTCTATAACTAAATGCTCCATAGCATGCTAAGAGGGGTGAATGACTCACTACTACCTCAGTCTCTTTCTGGTGACCTTGATGCTTTATGACTGTTGCTCATCGTGATGTGCTAATCGCCATACTAAATATTTATAGGCCTTGATTTTTCACATCATGACTGGACTTTTGAGGTAAATGCACTTTTCGGCCAGGAATGAATCAAACTGGCGCAAGTCACCTTGACCTTCCTACATTTTAAGTGTAAAGGAGTTTGCATGTGGCTAAGGCTGTTCCCTGAATATTTAATTGTCTGGAGATTTTCTGAATCTGGGGGAAGTGGAATTAAAAAAAAAAAAAACCTGCAAACTAGGTTAAGGAGACACTGTTCATGTGATTTTTCATCCTGTTAGTTCCTGAAATTGCTCGTTTTAAGCATCTGCAGGAAGGTCCGGTCTATAATAATGTTTTTTGTGTCAAGCATTTTTTGGAAATGGAGAAGTTTTGCTCCTCCAGTGATATGCAAATAAGAGTGAACATACTTGTGAGTAAATGTCTGAATGTTCAAAGGAAAGAAGTATTTTTCCCTGTGGCGATATGGGTCTCAGCATGTACTACAATAGCTAATTAGCCATGCAGCCTTAGAATTTTGCATGCCTGCATTCCCCATACACCTAAAGACAAGGGAGTACCCACTAAAGGATTCCTTGGGAACTTTCTTTGTTCAAGAAAGGGAATCACACAGAATGCCTTGGCAGCAACTTTGTTCTTTGCTGCAAGCAGGCCTGTGGCCAAGAGAAGATCAGGATAGGATTAAAGTCATTTAATTAAGGGGAAGAGTGATTTCATTTAGCAATGCATTATCATATTGCAAATCCAATAATGGAAACCAACCTATAAACAGCAACCTGTAAACTCCATGCATTTTGCAAGTCTTATCTTTGGACAATTGGATCAAACATTGGCAGAACCATTTTCAATTTGCATAATACCAAAAAGTCATTTTTATTAACAGCAAAAAAAACAAACCAAAAATACTGATCAAATGACTATGTTGTGTAGGTGTTATGGCGCGGACGAACATATGTCGAGGACGCACTTTATGGGGTGAAACAAAAGTTTACTGGAGGAAGCAGGCAGGATAGGGAAAGGTAGGGGAATAAACAGGAGGAATGGGGCGAAAAAACCAGGGCAAAAATATACAGGAAAATCAGGAAAAAAGTAACAAAGGAAAGACGGGACTCGTGCTCCCAGTATTATACTACGGGTAACGGGTAAGACAACGTAATCCACACACTTAAGCGGGAGAACCGGAAAGTCCAACACACGAATCATGAGGCTGACAGAACCAGGGAGGACACGGGCCAACTGGTTTAAGGAACAAAGAAGTAATGAGTGTGCATCCCAATCCCAAAACCGAAAGTAACAAGGTCCTGGTGAACGTAATAATAAGCGTGGGGGACTTCTAAACAGATTCTAACTTACTAGGTAGGGGACACACAGTGCAGACGACAAATGCGGAAGTGGGGTGCGCACTAGACGATTAGTGAACTACTTGCGAAGACTGAGAAACCCAGAAGTGGGGAGCGGGCTAGCAGGGGAAAGCTAAAGCTAACTGGAGAGACATGAGGAGGTACAGACACAATAGGAATGACACCGAAAGTGAACCCAGAGGACAGAACAAATACCCCCACGGCCGTGAGGTAGGCTAATAATATAATTACAGAAACATGAATAAATTGAAGCACATATACATAGCAACAGGATCAGATTTTAGTCTTATAATGGCATATAAGAAAAGGTAAATCTTCATTTAACTATAAAACAATAATAATCATCTGTTTACTCTCTTTTAGTATCTATATTTACTTTCACTCTTTGTGTTTGTGAAGATTGACAGTATCCCATCATTGAGGCCTGTGTTTGTATATCCTCAGTTATGAGGTCAGAGAGCTTCAAGTTGATTGTATCATCATCATTACCAGAAAATAGCTTCCTCTGGCTGTTCTTGGTATCTACAAAGATAACCAAAATGTAATATGTTAACCAGATTACTCTAATTTCCTAATTTGGAGTGATTGTCAAGGATTTGGGAAATAAAACTAAATGCTTCAAACTAATATGGTGATACCATGTTGAATGAAAGTGTATTGTAAATGAATGAAAGTTCAGTATTTCTATTCATAAGCCCAAATGCTTTTACCCTCAATTTTCAACAGGCTGCATATTAATGACTCTACATGTACAACTTTTGTGGTTTAACTATTACTGGTATTACTGATTTTATTACTTTGTGTAACATTTTCTCAAGATTCAAAATATATAATGATGATATTCATAATAAGCTATTTTTACAAAATCCTCAATTTGGAGCGCAAACAAATGCATACTAACAATATGCTCTATAATCAAACAATTTAATTGCATTCGAACTCTGGTGTGCACACATTTATTACAAAAAGTGTGATTTATTTGTTGGTGCCTTATATCTCCTATTTGTATCCCAATCTGTATTTCATACCTAAGAGCAGTCCTTATATGGGGAACACTATTCAAAATGAAAACCATTTTTTCTCTGACCGATACAACATAGCAGGGATTATTACTGCAGACCTTGTGACTCAGCTTGGCATTGTTCATCTCCTTCATTTCCGCCTGTACTGTTTCCATCTTCTTTGGGAATAAGGAAGCCGCTCTGTGTATTGTAATGGGATTCCTACCCCTTCTAGTCGTCTTTTGTTGGATTTTCGGTATGAGAATGAAGAGTCAGTGATGAGGCGGAGAGTTCTTGAAGTTTCAAAGTTTTATTACAGAAAAGAGCAACAATGTTCTTACAAGATGCTCATTCGACCAGTCAGTGTTTCTCTCTCTGTGTTGAAACTCTCTGTCCCCCTCGCACCCAAGAATATACCTTTTTATCTACTCCTCCGGGGCCTCAAGGATGCCGCTGGAGACACCAAGTCTAACACAAGGGCCTATTTTGTCTTGCTAAGATATGCATTATGCGGGAAAAGGGTGAAGAAGCAAAGCTGCACCTGGTAATATGTGGATTTAGGGTGACAGGATATGTGGATTTGGGGGGACAGGATGTAAGGGCAAGGGACTGGTTAGGTTAGGAATGTACCAGGCACAACTGGGGAATAGAGGAGCAAATGTAACAGGCTCAAAACAGATTCTCAGAAGATACACACATATATGGAAACTGTCTACAAACTAATTATACTGTAAGAATATAATTGAATAAAATCGAGTAAAATCCATCAGCTAGGCATTGTTCATCTCCTTCATTTCCGCCTGTATTGTTTCCGTCTTCTTTGGGAATAAGCAAGCTGCTCTCTGTGTATTGTAACGGGATTCCTACCTCTTCTAGTCCTCTTTCCATTTACTACTTCTCTCTATTCTTTCCTCCCTCATAAACACATGCACCCAAAAGAAGCCTTCACACCAAAATTAATCCTGACAAAACAAGCACAAAACAGCATGTTCTTGTTAAATAGACACTTGATAGTTTTCCATCTTACTGGTAAAATAATAATCATACTTTGCTGTTTTCTTGTTGTGTACTTACACAACTTGATCCTGAGACTCTTAATTGTGGTGGTGCTTGTCTAGTGGTTAAAATACTTGCTTCTGGACCAAGAGGTCGTGGGTTCAAACCCTACCTCCAGCACTACCATCATTGGGTCTCTGGCAAGTTGCTTTCAGGCAAAATTGTCTCTGAAATTAGCTAAATGGATGTTGCTCTGGGTAAGAGTGTTTGTTAAATGTTGTAAATATAAACATTAATTGATTCTTTAACCATACATTAAAACTTTTTTGTTTCTCATGTACAGTACTGTGCAAAAGTTTTACGCAGGTGTGAAAAAATGCTGTAAACAAAGAATGCTTTCAGAAATATAAATAATGATTGTTTATTTTTATCAATTTACAAAATGCAAAGTGAGCGAACAAAAGAAAAATCTAAATCAAATCAATATTTGGTGTTACTACCTTTTGCCTTCAAACCAACATCAATTCTTATAGGTACACTTGCACAAAGTCGGGGATTTTGTAGGATTATAGTCATTATATTATTTTGTAGGATTATAGGATTATAGATCTGTGGTTAGTTCTCCAAGATGTTTGGAACAACCTACCAATCGAGTTCCTTCAAAAACTGTGTGCAAGTGTAGCTAGAAGAATTGATGCTGTTTTGAAGGCAAAGGGTGGTCACAGCAAATATTGATTTGATTTATATTTCTCTTTTGTTCATTCACTGTATTTTGTTGATTGATGAAAATAAATGATTAACACTTCCATTTTTGAAAGCATTCTTTGTTAACAGCATTTTTTCCACACCTGCCTAAAACTTTTGCACAGTACTGTATATGTCGAGTTCTGCAGGTCTTTGGTAGGTCAGTTAGAGGTGGGCAAATGCAATGACTTTGGGAAAGAGCACAGTTACTTCTAATAATGCCCTGTTCCCAACAGTGTATCTTGGCTGCTCAGTTGTTCTTTTAATCATTTCAATCTGTGTGATGACTTTTTCTCACTACAATACTTTTGTGTCTGCAAGCTACTTCACAGATTCATGAGAGGCCAACTGATTGTTGAAAGTTCTCATGTTATAACTGAACTTTTGTCTATTAGGTTCACTAGAAAAAAGACCATAAGACATCAAATACTGTAAAAAGAATAAATATAACTGGAACTGGACCAACGTTTTCATCTCTCTGTGGTTAAAATGAAAGTGTTTGAGCTCCGACCACTCTACCTCCCACTGTTAGGTCAGATGCCTCAAGTGCCTTATTTCCACAAAATCTGGATCTTTAACATCTCTATTTCCTTTTGAACTCACATGATGATGTAACAGTGCTGCTATATTTCTGTCGTATTTGTTCTGTTGCCACTTCTTTGAACATAACTGGATGGCTATTTTAAGATGTATTCAAAAATAGTTAAGTGAAGAGCTAATGCATTTGAATATTTTTATGAAGCATTAATCTTATTACAAATGTGTTACATGATCCTTTCGAATTCTTTACCACCCATATTCTATTTTCCAACTACACCACACATGATCGCGAGCATGGTCCTCTCGTGTCAAATAAATTCATCATGTTGCTCTGTACAGAAATGAGAGCAGGGGAGAGAAACAACTTCATAGAAATGAGCAAAGATGCATATTTATTAGTGGGAGAGGTTCAATTCATAATGTCATCACACTGCTGAATTACCATCACTGTGTGTGCGTGTGTGTCTGTATTTTCATCAAAACTGATCGTTAGACTTACTGTAAACGTCAAACAGGGCTGTCCCTATGGGAGTGCAAAAACAAACATGTCAGTGTGCTAGTTAGTGATAGCTTCTAAAGCTTTCCTCAAGGGAGGGTGGCTGTGTGATTTGGATTTGTTGCGAGGTGTGAGATTAAGAAGGGTCAAATGCCTCAGGCAGACAGAGAGATGTTTACTTCATGCTGCTTTTGTGAGGAGAGTGCTGAAATACACCAGGCTGCCAAAGCAGACAAACAGAATCTTCCCCATCTGCAGCTGAGGGGAGCAGCAGGTTTCACTGGACCAACAATTAAGCTTAAGTAAATCACCTGTCCGTTGATTTCAGCATGATAAAGGAAACTCAATGACAGTTTCATCCATTTTATTATTATTACTTTTAATTGTAAGTGTATTGCAAATGTATTGTACACTTCCTGGATATGTAATGTGTTAAAGATATAATACTAAGTGAATTTTAAGACATTTAAAGGTGCATAATGCAAGAGATAATGCAAAATGTGTTATTTAAAGAATTAAAGGTTTTTACACTAACCTAAGGACTAAGAAGTTTTTGGTTACTACTACTATGTCCACCAGAAGTACCCTTAACCTTAAGTTGCCTCATGTAATCAGGAAATGGATAGAGCTCTGGATATGTGTTTTATAAATGCTGTTACTGTAAATGATTTTAGGAAAATTAAACAAACTGAAGTATGTGTTTGTAACAACTGCTTTATATATAATGCTGGAGATATACAATAATACAAATGTTTTCTGTTATTGTCCAAGAAATAGTTTTATATTGAAATACACTGTCCAAGGCAGAAAAAGGAAGGTGAATTTAGTGTCAGTTTGCTCAGGATTCTTACACTCTACAATAACCATTATACAACATGATAAAACATGTGCAATTGCAAGTCATGCGATTGTATTGTATGACTTAAAAAAATCTCATTCATATACAAAGAATCACAATTTTAAAGTCCTGAATTGTAAATTTAGAATTAGAAATGTAGCTTTTTCTGGAAACAATAGAGAAAAACAAAACTATGGCAAACTATGGCAAAATGTTTAAAGGTCTTTCCAGCTTCTTATTCCACAAATCCCAGGGTTAAACAAGGAAAAGGTTCAAAGGTAATGTAGGTCATTGACTTATGAATTAATGGTCATATACTTTTACATTGCTTTCCACAGGAGGTTGCCATAACACAGCTCATTATAAATCAGTTATGAATGGTGGCATATGCTGTTCCTATAGTCTGTGTACACGCAGGTATACGATGTGAGTGGGACTCCTCGCTGAGTGCTTTGATGGAGGCCTATCAAATATTAATACCCACCCAGCTGTCTGGGTGCCATCATTATTTGACATGTCGCTGGCGTCGTTGCTCTTTTAATAATCTTCCTGTGTTTTGTCTCGTTTGCGTGTTGCCCTTCGAGGTGTCTGTAATCTCCTTCATTATTAATCTGGCAGAACGGAAATGTCATGGCAGCAGACTTCCCTGCACTGAGGCATCATTTGACTTGTGTTTACCTCCAACTGCCTCTCTGGGCCTGGCTGGTTGCTCCATTGTTCCCCCACCTCCCACACCCCAAAAGATTAGTCTCTCTTGTTTTTCTTTCACACAGTAAGAATTAGCATACACAACCATCAAATCCCTGTCTACTCCTTCTCGTCAGTCAAACCCAGCCATCTAAACAGCTATTATTATTCTGACTTTACTTGCCATGTATTTTGTATTCTAATGTAGGGCAACACCTCTGTTTAGCATACAAGCTAATGAAGACCCAGCCCTTTTATGTTATGAGATACTCCTGAATTAAGCATTGCATTATAGATCAAGACGATTAAACTACATCTATTAAATTACAGTACCTGCTGTTACAGTTGTTGCACACAGCAGTTAACAGAATTACTTGGCCTTGCCTTTGTCTCTGTATTAAACAGCTGTTCATACTGGGTTCAGCATACAAGGGAAGTCAGTTGATACAATAGAGAAGCAGAGACTCTCAGAGAAGAAATGCCCAATTCTGACCCAATCCATCAATTAATATTGATTTTCTGTATGCGGTCTTAGCATGCATGTCAGAGTTTTATAAGTGACACCTTCTCTGGCTACTTCTTTTGAAGATGTGCCATGTTAATCATCACTATCATCTGTCACACTTTAGCACCACTTGGCATCCATCCCCACTCTTAGGACTTCACAGCAGCTGTCCCTCTCAAAAATACACATCAGGACAGAACAAGGGCAGATCTACTGTTTGACCTTGCATAATCTTGGATTAAATCCTACTCTGAGATTCATTTTAGTTGAAGGTTTAGGAGCCACACAGTTTGTGACATGATGCTCATCCATTTACATTTGTGGCATTTAGTAGATGCTATTAGCCAGAGTGACTTACATTTCCTAATTGCAGGAACCATCTCTCTTGAGCAACTTGGGGGTGAAGATTTACAAGGTCTCAATAGTAATAGTGCCAGAAGTAAGATACAGCCAGCCTTAAACTCACAGCCTCTTGATTCATAACGGAGTTTCTTACCCTTCATGTTGAATTCAAAGAAGTGACATCTGATAAGACTACCTTGCCTGTGCGGCGTGCGCTCTTTGCATCACAGCATGCTCTTGGCAGCTGTGCGATGGAGTCTGAGGATGGACTCCACCTTGATGGAAAAAAAACAAGAATTTGTGGAAAAAGTTATGAAAATGATAGCCAAGACTTGCATTTGAATGTAACCCTCTCCACCTCCAAATGTCTTTGAAACATAGTTGTGGTTTAATACTAAATTGTTAAAAATGTACATTTTCATTTTACTTTTAGTTTTTGTGTTTCACATTTTTAATTAATTTGCTTTAAGAACATCCTACAAATTATTAAGTATTATTGAATGGACGATGGCGGCACAGTGGCACAATGGTTTGTGCTGCCGCCTCAAAGAGAGAAGGTCCTGGGTTCGATCTCCGGGTTGGCCGTAGGGCCTTTCTGTGTGAAGTTTGCATGCTCTCCCCGTGTTTGAGTGGGGTTTCTCCCACAGTCCAAAAAATGCAATATACAGATGTGGACAAAATTGTTGGTACCCTTCCGTTACAAAAGGAAAAACCCACAATGGTCACTGAAATAACTTGAAACTGACAAAAGGAATAATACATAACAATTTACTGAAAATTACAGCAAAATTACCACATTAATTTTCAGTAAATTGTTATGTATTGTTCCTTTTGTCAGTTTCAAGTTACTTCAGTGACCATTGTGGGTTTTTCTTTCTGTAATGGAAGGGTACCAACAATGTTGTGCACATCTGTAGGTTAATTGGCAACTCTAAATTGGCCCCCTCAGGTGTGAATGTGAGTGCCCTGCACTCTGTTGGTGCATGCCTAGAGTTAGTCCCTGCCTTGCACCCGTAGTTCCTGGGATAGGCTCTGGTACCTGTGACTGCGGTAGGGATTAAACGGTTTGGATAATGAAAGAATGAATGAATGAATGGATGGAAGATGTTGTAGCTGGATGAAACAGGATGAAAGATGTAGATATAGCTTCAATCTAGTAAGCTACTTTTTCAGTAATCAGTAATCATAATAAGTAGATTCCCAACTTTTCAGATGCTTTTATGCGGCACTACTTACATTTCCCAATTACATGTACAGTCTCCTGGAGATAAGTCACAACCACTGAGACATATAACCTCTTGGTCTGTAAACAAGAACTGCAGAGATGTATGCCATCAAGAAAAAGTGACAAGTGAGTACATGAAATTTAGTGTCATTTTGCAACCACTACCAAAGCTATTTGAACTCACAATGCATGAGATTTTACTACTGATTTGATTTGGTTCCAAATCCATCAATAAAGAGGAACAAGAAATGCAAATCTGTTGCTCATAGTTGTCCACATAAGTGATATAGTACCAGGACCAAACTGACTTGGATAACACATCACAGTGCCATTATCCCATTACCTGCCTCTGCTAGACTGGCAATGCTTAGAGGAAAATGAAACGGAAATATTCAAAAGCCCTGAGAAAAGGGGAGCTGCCAACACTCTGACTGACTGTCATCCAGCTGCAGATGAACTCTAAATGAAGTATTGGCAGGAACAATGGCGAGAGTGGAATAATGAACCCACTGAGAGTGTGACAAGAGGAGCTATCATCTGTTGCGTAGCAGAGCAGTGGAACAGGGAGGTGTGTAGAGGGAACATGAGAGAGAGACTCTACTGTGCGTATACTTTGACTTATCTAACACAAATTGAAAAGAGAAAAAGTCTTTCATAGGTGTCAAAGACAGGGCATCATATTTTTTATCACTATTGGTACATAATTGTGCATTGAAAAATGAAAGTGTTCTGTTTAGATCCATCTGAGGTGATTCAGTGGTCTGTGGCCTTTAATGTCAGAGTCATGCCTCACCAGAGCTCTCATATGGGCTCTTTTGAAAGGATGGCATAGATAATGCGTTAGCGGGGCTGAGGGACAGTCCTACTCAAATACTGCCATTCACTGCAGGAGGGCTGATTCACCAACATCAAGAGAATATTCCTATCAGTGTATGAGCTTACAGTATCAAGCTCCATAATATTAGCTGCATGCTAAATAGTGCAAACTGTGCAGACAATTTAATTAATTTATCAGGTGCTTTTGAGGAACATTTTTGTTTAAGTAACCTATAGGTTTTAATGATGCATGAAAGTCTCCATCTGCTTATTTTTCTTGAATTACTACAATGCTGTAAGATGCATCACTTACAGTTTGCTTGGCATCAGTGCTACGAAGACAAGCTACGCATGCCCTGTTGGCTTAATCTTTTCACAACTAGTTGAGGTTTTATATTGTCTCAGTTCTGACGTGTTTGATGAGAGCATTTGAGACTTTTCATCAACCCCAGAGCACGTTCCTGAGGCACTGGGAATATTGCCTACACACAGATGGCCCGATCTCCACAAATCTCTTTGATGCTGTGAAAAAAATGCCTGAGGTAAATGAGAACGAATGTCCAGGTCCTCTTGTCTTGATTGATCTTTAGGCTTTCATCAATAACACAAACATAAGAGGCAAGCCTGGAGGAAGGGCTTGATTAGTTTAGAGTAGCTTCATTCACATTGCGGTCTGTTGGCAGCATCTGACGCATGTCCAATTCAATGATCACTATTAGACAGAAGTCTTTTCACATTCAGGGTGGTAGCGAGAATCAGTCAAAGCACTAATTCAGTTTAATGAAACATCCCTACCTGCATATTGATAAAGGTTCTCCATTTAAAACGAAGAACGGATGTTGTGTAGTGTTCAGAAGTGTCTACAACTGGCCTCAGCCATGATTGGAGCCTTTCTGCATTGTCTATGGGCCTTTGAAAATATAAAAATACAAGAGATCTGAGCTTTGTCTACATGGTACATACTAGCTGTGCTCCTCTAGCTTCTCATCACACTTATTCTTTTTCAAAGACAGTGATAAATAGCAATTATTTTTAAAAATCAGTCTCTGAGGGATTACTGGCAGCCAGCACCATGAGATCCAGTTACACTCCAACATAGGAACAATCAGAGTTAAACAGAGTCTATAATTTGTCCATTTCAGTTGCCACTTTTTTCATAGAAAAAAATCTGTATTGCTCTCCAAATGTGATTGATACTCCACCTCTAATGAGTCACACTTAGATGAACTGCTACAGTCTCTCTAATCAATATAAGGCTATTAAACTATATGAGAGAAAAGAGGAGCATCAGTCATTCTAGAGTGTCTTTCCTAGACACTGCACCAGGGCCTTCCCATTTAACCAAAATAAATACATGCACAGATTGTTTTTAAAAATCTGTTCTACACTGCATACTGTGATTAAGTGGCCACATTAGAATAACAGTGCATTTGTAGTAGTTAATAAAGAACTAATTATTTTTCCACTATCCAAACTCCATACTGAATGTGTAAAGTGGAACTTATGCTAAAATTTGTGCCTGTTTATTTTGCATTATTTAATGAGGTGACAGAGAGTGCCAACACTACAATGACCATAATCCTGTTTTATTAACTTGGTGAGGGCCAGACAGAATATTCTGAAATTCTTATAAAATGACTGGTTTTGAATGCCATGAGCATCCACATTCCCTGGGCTTTTATAAAGGGCCTGGCAGAAAACATGAGTATGTCTATTAATAAGCAAATAGGACTGGACACAGGAATATGTGGAGGCCTGTGCAGGTTTCGTTCTGAACGTATAATCTAAATGCAAATGGAGCGTTCTGCTCATCTCTCGCCTTCCAAGCGTCCTTGGGAAGCAGCACTTTAGCATAATAGGCTGCATGTTGTTATTAGGCTACTGGAATTGGATAATGATGAACCATGATCAAATATTTTAAATTGCATTACAACAAAGCCTCGTGTTTTCTTAAAGCAGAAACCCAAAGGGCAGGGGAATGCTGGGAGTTATCATCTCGCTGTGTGGTCCGAGTGCTGAGAGCATATATTGATTTGTCTTGCCATTTGTAGTTTAAGTGTGTCATAAGAAATCTGCTAAAGCTGGATGTAACCTTGACTTTTAAAATGATGAAAGTAGTATACCCATAACCATCTTCTATAATGTATTTTTGGCATCCACCTTTCTTGTTATACAATTGTGTGTGAAACAATTTATATCAATGTCTGTTTGAGAGTCGCTGCATTAAGCATCACAACTTGCAGGCAATAATAAGGACTTCTTGGGCACATTGCCAATGTGGAACAACATTGACATTTGTCATAGCTGTTGTTTTACGTCATTAGGTTTGACTGGATATTTCACAAACCTCCAGCATTTCATAGCCACTTAAGATAGCAAACACACAGCAGTGACTACAGATGGCAAACACCTGCTAGGTATGATTAGATTAAATGGACATTTTATCAGAGAAATTACAAGACGAGGAATGGAAACATGCCTTTGGCATCCTGCTAAGAGAACCAGCCTCAGATCCAAAACCTCTGGGGTACTCAGAATCTGTGTACATAATCAAGCTTCACATCACTATTGGCTTCACCAAGAGAAAACTGCAAGCCAGAGAGAACACAGGGACGGTTCTGGGTTAAAGAAATAAAGAGAACAAGGGATGAAACAATGGCTGTAATGGAGAAATGAGTGCTGGAGGCAGTCAGCAACAATTAAAGTGACATGTTATGATGATGGTTTTGAGAAAAGTCACCCAGGAGACGATGCATCACTTCGCTGAAGACTTCATAAGCAGTCTGAGTCTACCCTTTAGAGACAGTGTGTCTCTGCGAGATGTGCCAGCATCCTCCGTAAGTTTTCACTTAGCTAGACCCAGGTGGGAGCGTCTCTTGGGACATCACGGAACGAAAGTGCTCCAATTACCCAGCCTCGGAACACTTTGAAAACTTTCATCCTGCTGAACTTTTGTGAGTTTGAAATCTGATACAGAAAGCGTATAGCCTGGGGAGGAGGAAATGATTGAGACAGAAATTCTTGGGTCTATTTTGCATACCTTTTGGGGAAGGAATTACAGAGCAGAATCAATTTGTTTGAGTTTGAACTATAAGATACCACACTTTGGTTCAACATGACAAATCCACTTTCAAGAGATATTTTAAAAGATGTGTTAAAATGTGTGAAATGTCATAATTCAAAGACAGGGAGTTTCCAACAGCCCCTAATGTGAATGTCCTTTGTGTTATGTTGTCAGTGTGTTAAACTAATGCTTCCATTGATTACAGTTGAAACTCTTTCAGTTTTCAAAATGTGGCCAGTCTGCAAATGGTTCACTAAGCGCTTGTAAACACTACAGGTAATGACATCCGTTTCTCGGTGGTCGAAAGTGGAGTGGAGTTCTTTAATGGAGCTTTTGGTTTTAATGATTTGTTTGTGCGCTTTTGAATGTTGCTCATTAGTGTAGTTCTGCAGCTTGGTAGTAATTCATTACTTTCACAATCAATATGACCACTTGAGGTCTGCTTGTAGCAGCTCAGGGGAGTTATAACAGGGAGTGACCAGATATTTCCCTAATCAGAAGAGTTCAGCTCTGATGATACCACAACTGCAGAGGAAACTGCAGCAATCCCAAATCTCGCAGATGTCCTGGTGAAATGCTGTCTCTGAAGCCATTTAACTATTTGTGAACCATTATGTGTAATTGCTCTGAATATTTACAAAGAAACGTTCATTAAGAAATACTGCATTATTATATAAAGGAATTGACTTACATTTACTTTGACAAGAGAAAAAATCCTTCAAAAAACTCTTTTGGTGTATCTTAAATGTCCAGTCGAGAAAATGTGTATGTGCTCAGCTAGTCAGGGGTTCGTTTCCCAAAAGCATAGTTGCTAACTACATTAGCAACTAACATAGTGTTGCTACCATAGTTAGCAATATGCTAGCAATTACGCTTTTGGGAAACGCACCCCAGATCATTAATACTTTAGTAATGTGAGCAATTTCAAGATAATGCTATAGAATGCAGGCACATTTCAGTCTAGACTTTTAAACTAATTGTACTGTAATACTTACAATAAGACCTGAGCCTATCCTGGGAACTTACAGGTGCAAGGTGGCGACCAACCCTGGGTAGGCGCCAACACACTGCAGGGCACACACACTCACACAATCACACTTTCACTCACACCTTACGGGCCAACTTAGAGTTGCCAATTAACCTATATTGCATGGTTTTGGACTGTGGGAGGAAAGCGGAATACCCACAGGAAACCCACGCGAACACGGGGAGAGCATATGAACCCCACACAGAAAAGCCCAGGACCTTCTCACTATGAGGCGGCAGCGCTAACCACTGCGCTACCATGCCGACCTTTAACACCATTTATAATATATGTAAATATGTGCATACATTAAGTTGAATACTCTGGATGTCCTCCTGTTAGCATATTAACGTCCCAAAGTCATCTAGGAAATAGTCTGAAGGATTCATTTTAAGAGTAAGGCAGAACAGAGGATACCTGCCTTAGTCCTTTATTTCTAGGTAGATTGTGATATTCTGCAACATATAGATGAGATCTATGTGAAGACCATCTATGTTTATGCACATTTTAACGACTAGCATAATTGATACAATTTCCAGATATTATTGGCTTGTCTTATATTTTGTTAACATAGTATTGATCTGCTTTCTTTCCTGCACTTAAAAACCCAAACCCCACTGGTCATATAACACTAATTGTCGACATCCTGGGAGATAAATAATCAATCTTCTATTGGTATGCACATTGTTTACACGGCATTCTGGGATTAATTAGCCTCCAGACATTGTGACAGTGCAAAGCCCTGTAAATATATCAGAGCTTCAGGCTTTATAATGAATGGATAACAGATATATTTTGTAAAAGATCATCAGCACAAACGTGAGTATGTAATTAAATGCAAAACGTTCCACAGATAAACAAAATAGCCCTTTTGCATAGCTCTTTATTCAGCCATAAAGGAGAATAATAAGGAGATTAAAATGACATATTAGTGGTCACAAAGGATGCAAATATTTATTAAAGCTATTATATCCTCATGAACTAATCATTAAATTATGCCACCCCATAACAAGAAGTACAATTGGAATCCTGATGTGCAGGCTCATGATTAAGGAAACAGGCTCCTTTATGCATGTTATTGTGCAGAATGAACTCAAATAAGTGCTGCATCTCAGTAAATACAGTACGTAAGATATTAAACAGAGCAAATCACATCTAAATTCAATTTTTATGTTATTTGAAGGTAAAGTGATACTTTTTGCATACAAGGCAAAATAATGTATGTCAGTGTTTTTCTAAGCTCTTTCAAATGGATCTTACAAAAAAGTCCACCACATTCTTTGTCCATTTTATCTCCTATTCATAAAGGTTTTTCCTATTTGGGTCAGGGGGGCACAGCATTTAATATGCTTATACAATATTCTATAGCTGATCCCCTTTTCTGTTGTTGTTGATCCCATTGAGTGTCTAGACATCAAATAAATCTTAGCTTTCCATGAATATATGCCTGAAAAGTGGTTCATTCATTTCCTGTCTATTGCCTTTCTGTTTGGTATGAAATGAGTAGGCGTGGAATATATTACTGATCTCTCTTGATAAAAGCCAGAGAATACCAGACGCCTATTGCTAATGCAAAAGATAAGCGCTGAATTGTACTTGCTGTCACAGAAACACACTTCTAACTCTGCACAGGCTCTCAATAGACTACTAAAACCATTGACTCTGGCAAGACACTTCATACCGCCTGCAAAATTCCCATCGGAGCGTCTTTGCAGTCATGACTTTTATTCCAGCCATACTCAACATCCACCATCTCCCAAAAGGGGCAGCAAAACAGAATCTAGCACTGTTGAAATAACAGAACATGCCAACAGAGCTTGATGTTTTAACCCTTGGCTGCAATGTCCAAGGGGACGTTGGTGGAAAACATGTATCCATGAGTAACCTCAGATTTCTCAAGGGAGATTATATGAGGAAATGTGGGTTTGAAGTGGAACCAGACTTAATATCGGAAAGTGATGGTATTAGATTCCCTTGGATAAATCTAATGAAATGTCACGAAGAGCGAAACCGTATGTGTAAACTGGGTAATACTGAGAAACAATGGAAGATTTCTCGAGAGATGTCCCCTGAAAGGACCAGGGAGACAGGAACAGAATTGGACCCGATGATAAAAGCCTCCGGATTAGCTGGGATGAGTTTAGGAGGTGGCTGTAAGAAAGATATATTTTTTTAAAATATGGTGTCAACACAACACACTAGCAGGGGTCAAATGTTCACTGACTGCACAGCAAAACTATCATACATCAATAATTTCTCAGCAGGTGGATATTTTCAGCTCTTTCACTGAACCTTCAAGTTGTTTATAAAAATGGTGTGCAAATGTGAAAAACAGCCATGAATGTAAAATGAGTCAAATCGTCACCCAGGGGAAGGTCAAGGAGAATTTAAAGTAGTCTTTCATCAGGTTGCACCTTTTTGGAAGGAAAGTACACATTCAAATCATAAACCTTTAAGCACATAAGAATCAATACTGAAAAGCTGGTATTTAGTAGAGGTGTAATAATGCACTGTGGCACAATATTTCATATTAAAAAACACATTGAGTCTAAGGGGTGTAACAGTGCACCACTTACAGGCAATCAATGTTTTTAAAACTCACATTTTCAAGCCCTAAAGAGATAGCAAACAGGTTAACGGGATACTACCAGGATACCAACAAGCAGGTTATACTAACAGATGAAAGACACAGTCAGAAGGTGGGCTTAACTAAGAACAGACATATAAGGACAAATCAACCACAAACTCAGATGAAAAAGACATGACAAAGTGTTTTCTAGTGGCCAAACTGTGTGGCGTGGTGAGCCTGTGACTTAATTTATCTTTAATTTAAATGTTTAGATTATGTCACAATAGCTCACTGGAAAAAGATCTGCCTCTGGTTCAGGAGATTAATGATTCAAATTCCATCCAAGTATGTATTATGGGGTAAACTAGGGGTAGGCCAAGAGGTCGCTCCACCATGGAGCCTCTGTGCAAGACCCTGAGTGGCATTTTCTTTTTGTTGTCAGAACATTGCCACACCTTTTCCACTAGTGGTATTTTACTTCTTTTATGTATGTGTCTGTGTTGTTCTTATGAGTTCTGCCTGGGTTGCTGCATGTCTGGGTGTGCCCATGTTGGCTAACATGCGTGCACCTGGTGTTTCGTTTGATTTGTCATTACCAGGGACGTCACTAGGATTGAAAGACAAGGGGGGTTTAGCCCCCAGGGTTGTAGGAAGGAATTAGCATGTATAGAGGGCAGAAAACATTTCACCAAATCTAAACAGGCTTCTTTAATTTTATTATCTCATGTACAGCAATTATGCTTTTATCTGGCTCACTTTGTTTCACTGGCTTCTCTGGAAAATAGAAGCCAGCCAGATGGATATAAGAAGACTAAGAGTCTTCTTATATCCATCTGCTACATAAACTGAAGGATATATTTGTACAACAGCAAAAACAGGGACACTTTACCATTAGGTTTTTGATCACAATAACCAATTATAACAGCAGCATTATGCGGGCAAGTTAGTCTAAATTAGTTTTAAAATACCCAACAATGTCACTTTTCTTTCACTTAAGGAAACAAGTAAAGTTAAGCAATGAACAGTTATTGACACCTACTCACAGTATTGTTCTGTTAAACTGAGTATAAACGTTGCTACTAGAGAAATTTTAATAGTAAACGGGCTCGCTAATAATTGCTACTCGCTAATAAGCCGAGACATGTAGCTTCCGCCTGCTACCTATAGCAGCTTAAACAGCCAGTACGTAACTTTAATTAAATAATGATAGCTAGACTTTTTTTTTCTTTTCAATTCATAGTTTTGCTTCTATTTGTTAAGTGCGTATCTGTGCTCAGTGATATCTTATATGAAATGTATGGATATATAATTTAAAAATAGTATAATAATTACTATATTTTTAGGGGGGTTTGGGATCATTTAGACCTAACGACGTCCATGGTCATTACTAGACCCCTTTTATTATTATTATTATTTTATTCTATTGTTATTTTTATCATTTTGTCTAATTTTCATATTTTTATTTGTTTTATCTGTGCCCTTATTGCTTGTTTTTACTGTTCTCTTTGGAAAGCACTTTGAGCTGCACTGAGATGTATAAAAGGTGCTATATAAATAAAAATTATTATTATTATTATTATTATTATTATTATTATTATTAAAGGCAAACTTGACTGTCTCCTACAAATTAACCACAAGTTGGCCGCAAACCTGCCGCCAACATTTTGTTTTTGTAAGGGCACTAGTAAAGAGCTTGTTCAACAACAGATGAACAGTTACATACATTGCTAACTCTAAAATATTAATATTCCATCCTCATAATTAACACTCTACATGCTGCAACACTATGCAATGATACAGACTCGTCTGGAAGGTATGTTTTCAGTGGCTGGCTTAAATGGACATGTTTAATCAAGACACTAGAAGAGCTTGAGGCATTGGTGCACTTCAATTATATGATTATAACAAGGCAAACAAAACTGCAATGATTATGCTTTTGAGCTTTCAAATGTGCACCTGCACATTTGTTGTTTGTTTTTTATCTGTCGGTAACAAAGTGAAAAGAGGAGAAAACATTCTAAACAAAAGTATGTGCACACATGTATGCATTCAATTTATAAAGTGTGTTTACGTGTGTGTGTGAGTGTGATAGAATGAATTTCTGTCTTCTACATGGCCTTTTTCATAGCTCTGTTGTCTCAATGCTGTTATAAATTACAGTTAGACATATAGACTGTGCTCTTTATTACTGCAGACAAGTTTAAAGCCAAGCCAATCGCTTTTCCATCACAAAAAGTAGATAATAAACCAGTTTGTCTGAGCAAACAAGGACAACAAAATACCAGTGTGTTTGCAGAATGGTAAATGGGGTCACTTACATTTCTCATGCATATTCAATAAGGGCTTGACGGAAAGTTTAAATAAACATGATGCAATGACTTTTGGGGGAAGAACTGATGTACAAAAAACATAATATGATAAATGTTGTATATAATACATATTAATAATTGATAAATGTAAGGATTTTTCTATAGAGGCAATTCTCACCAGATCTTTTCAACTTTATAAATGGTTGAGCTCTAATCTTTAAATCTTACAAGTAAAGGTTTTAACGCAAGCGAAGTGGCTTTTAATCTCCTTGCTAAGAAGCAAGCATGTGATTCTTTTGAAATTGTTCAAGAGTAAAAATGATTCTGTGAGAGTGAAGAAGATTTGAAGACTACAACACTTTGTAAGTAAGTGCAAGATGGTTAGTAATAAAAACTAGTATCAGCCATTCCATTCCATTATATTACATTATTTTTAATCAAGGAAAGAAAAGTCAAGCAAACCCAAGTTTCATTCTCCAGAACGGTCTTTACAACCACAATTCTTCTGCTTTAAAATGACTTGCAAATGAATCTCCCGGGCCAGCTGTAATCACGGACGCTAATATTGCAGCTTTCAGAATGGAGAACATTAAAGACCTCCATTACAGTATAAATGGAATGAAACTATGAAAAGCAGTTTCAATATCTGAGAATGGAATTTCATTTTAGAACATGCAGGCAGCCAGCCTTTTATTGTAAGTAATATCTACCATTACAAGAACGAGAAGGGACGAGTTATTTTATGTCTGTTATAATATAAAGTTATTGGCTAAAGCAGTAAATGAACCATTAAAATAATTCAAAGTTGTTTAAATTGACTACTGACTGCTAAAAGTCTCCTTTTTGACTTAACACGTCCTCTTTAGATAAAGTAGTTTATAATAAACTCCTTAACAATTCTCCTTGGTATATTGCTACACAATTTCATCGTTACTATTTTTTAATGCAAATTGAATCTTTTTGGAGATTCATTTGATATTTGGTGATATGAAGGCTATTTTTGGATAGTTCAGTAAAGTGCAGTCAAAATGTTTCAAGAATGCACTCAACAAACAACATCTATTTAGGCACTTTTTCAAGATTTCAGACTTTTTATAGACTTTCTGAAGCAGAAGTAAGTATCATTTTCAGCATCAACACTGTCAAATTGAAAAGATACATTTACATTTATGTAATGCTGAATAAACACACTTTTCAATACTTTATCCACCAAATGAATAAAACCTTCTTCACTACTGTCACGGCCGCGTCTCCCTCGCCGGCCGTGCCCCGCCCACGATCGCCAGAGTTCTGACCTGGGGGTATTTGTTCTGTCCTCTGGGTTCACTCTGGGTGTCCTGCCTTTTGTGTCTGTTACTCTCATGTGTCTTCGGTTAGCTTTAGCTTTCCCTGCTAGCTCGCTCCCCACTTCCGGGTTCTCGATGTCTTCACTTCGTGCTCTCGCGAGTAGTTCACTCCCCGTTTAGTTGTCTCACTTCGTGCTTCCTTACTAGTAGGTTAGCACTCCTTGCATTTTTGCCCTGTTTTTGGTTACACCTGCTTCCTCCAAATTAACTTTCGTTATCCCCGATTTCAGTGCGTCCTCACCTTCGTTGGCACCCGCACCGTGACAACTACGTGACCTGTCATGACCAAGGATTTGGTGCAGGAACAGCTCAAAGTGGCTGCCTAGAACCAGCAGTCTAATTCCGTCTCGCACTAATCATATGGACAGCTTTCCATGTAACCTGCTCCCAAAAATCCAACCTAGCCTGAAAACAAAACTTGAAGCAGTTGTCCCTTTACTCTATGTCCTGCTTCAGTGTGTCTAGTGTAATTTATTGCACGTATTAATACACATAATACTAAAAGAGTGCTTCAACAAAGTATTAGTTTAAGTGTGTGGGCTACAAAGCAACCAGCTTATTATAAGTTCATGATTTCCCCCTTAAAGACCTATTGATGATGTATAGTAGGGTGCTTGCCCCATGATCAGAAGGTTGCAGGTTTGAATCCATGAACGGTAAAGTTAACACTCATGAGCAAGGTACTGTCCCCAAACATGGCTGCATTTGTTAGCTGCTCACTGCTCCTTCACGGATGGGTCAAATGCAGAGGTCACATTTCGTTGTGGTTTTTTTTTCACAATAACACTTTCACTATTTGTTTTTCAGTTGAATTGTACAGGTTGTCACAAGAAAAGGTGAAACACATTTTGAAATGAATCATCTTGGTCTGTTTTTTTTTTAAATCACAAAAACATGAAGTTTTAACAGAAGTGTGTAGACTTTATATCCACTGTGTTTGTTTAACATCCAGATTTTGTGGTGGTGTTTGCAGCTTTTCATATTAAATGCAATAATTGCATGATTTTCCATTCAAATGCAGTTTTTATTTGTAAGGGTAAGTTGATTCATATGTTCTATTCATAGTAGGGGTGTGAACCTTCACTGGTCTCACGATTCAATTACAATTATTAGGTTAATGGTTCAAAGCGATATCTTGATGCGTCATGATGCGTGCCATCAATTTAGCTGCAGTACTTCACATGGTGAAGATTGTGCAGCCATAGTTGCTACCCGGTGTTCTTTTTAACTTGAATTTTTATGCTGTAGCCAAAAAATCACCAAGCAATGTCATGATATAATTCAAGGCTGCTGCAGACCACTAGGGGACAGCAGACCCCCGGTTAAAAATTGTTATAATCGATTATGGTCAGCCAGTGCATTGATGCAGAATCATCTGCATTGCGATGCATCGATTGCGTGATTAATTTCAACACCCTTAATTCATAGTATAGTTTCACCTGGCAAAAAGGACAATAATTTCATAACCTACGTGTCTTAATTTATAGGAGATTTCCATATAGTAAAGCAAGTTACATTTTTTGTAGATTACATTCATAAATATCTAGGCAAACATAACGTATTACTAAATTTTTAGACTTTTTGAAATATCTTTCAATACAAATACATGTGTAATTACTATTTGTTAATGCTGTATAATTGCTATTTACATTTAATCACTGTATTTATTTATTTTTTATTTTCTACAAATGTCCTTATGCTCATGTGAGTATATATTGTGCCTTAAACAGTGTCAATAATGTGCCAGTAATTCTTCTCTCCTCCATGCTACTCATTACCTCATGGGTGAACTAACAGCTTCATTACGCACAAAACTCAATCTGACACTAACTGACGCTGTGTCAAATGCAACTCATGGCACCTGTTCTAGCTGCATCGATCTTTCTTCCTCTCAATAGGAACTTTAAACACTGCCCATCACAAATGATGAGATTTCAATTAAAGCAGAAGATCTTTATCGTCATGGGAACCTAAGCACGCTGTTACCTCAGAGCTGTGACATCTCTTCGTTTCACCAGCCTCCCTGTTCATGAATAGATTTCTCTTTTCCTGCCCTATTCTGCCTCGAGTTCACTCAGCAGTCCAATTACAGGAGAGAAAAGTCTGGAAATCAATAGAGCTGTGTAAAGTGGATCCCAGGGTAAAATGACACACTGAGTGAATATTCTTTACACTTCAGGAAATATGTTTGTTTAATTGGACTTCAGCTACTTTATTTATGTGATAACAGTTCGCAATAATTTGCAACAATATGCAATAGATCATAGGCATGTATTACTATTATTACAATAATAATAATAATAATACAATTATTGCATTTTTCGAAGAGATTTATATGCGACCCAAATGCAACACCAACATCATTTGGTAGTGACTTGTATCAAGAAAATCACAAGACAACCTAGCATACAGGTAGTTACCTTTTTTACAATAAAAACAAAATCTAAAACGTCAGTTTCAAGAAAACACATAAACAGAAATTCTGCTCATTCTGTTTATATTTTTACCTATATTATATGGACTTTGTTCTGGATCAATGTACTGAACAAAAACTGAACTATTTTATCATTAATGTAATTTCTGAAACAGTCCATGTCAAACTCTCATGTAATTCCAAGATGATATCTAGTGCTCATTGGGAGAATTATCATTAGAATAAAAAAGAGGCAAAAGGATTATTTATCACCAACAATCTGCATTACAGCTTTATCCACAATTTATCCACAATAAATTTTCAATTGTTTAATCAAGCTACTTGCTCCAGTTTACAGTTATCACGTAAAATCTTAAGCCTACCAAAATGATTCCCAGTCAAGTCTATACCATAAAGCTCAAAACTGCAGCACATGATCAATTTTTCCCCACTGTCTCACTATATCTTGCAACCAAATGAGGACGTGTCCTGAAGCGTGCATAAATAATGCTAATGATCACACAGAGTTGTGGGGAGGGGAGGTGGTGGAGGGCTCTGCAGCGAAATTAGTTATGGAGCGTCTCTGAAATGAAAAGGACACATGACAAATGATGTTCCTGAGGTGGTTTAGTGTGCTCTCAATCTCTGCTACAGGCCATCTCATCACATGTCACATGGCCTTGCTTCTTTGATTTGCATAACTGAAAAAAGCACAGCCAAAGTACAGACTGAGAGTTTTCTTGTTGCTGTCTTCTAGCTAACATTCATTTCCATTCGATTCATTTGACTGAGTTGAGAATTTGATGCTGATTTGGCTTAATATTAATAATTGAATAATTTTTTTGGATAAAAATGATTTCTTTGCCGAAATCAGCTCTTCATGATGCTGGCCACCTCAACGTTAAAATCGCCTACATCTTCAGTTAAACAAATCATGCAAACCTACCCCGTAGTATAATGGCCTATGTCAAGAGTGTGAATAAGGCCATCACAGGTCAGTCTCATATTTCATTCTCTTTACCTTTCCTTCAGTTCACTGCACTGAGACCTGTGGCTTAAGAAATACTTCTTGTAGGCTTTTAAATAATCATAGCCTTGGAAATACAGTAAGTGGTGTTATAATAATCTGGTTTAGACAATGCTGTGTTAACAAATTCCAGGTTAGAATAAGCAGTCTAATTAAGATAAATAAATAACATTGATATGACATTAATTTTAACTTTTAAGCGTCTTTGCAAGTACATTTTGCAAGTTAGGTTAATCTTCATCAATATCAGTCTTAGTCTTACATTAATAATATTTACACCATATTATAATGTTCCTACTTCACTAATATTACAGTCTAAACTCTAATACAATTAGAATTAAGAGGTTCTTACTCAGATTTAGTCAGTCCTCCATGACGAATGTGATTACAGGAAACTAGCTCCATAATGACTCATTGGCTTAATGGATTAAGCTTCTCTATTGCAGTCTCATACAGAAAGAAATGTAATTATTGTGATTATAAACTAAATTTGATGTCTGCAAATAATTTGCTTTTTTGTCTGCTATCTATACTGTCCTATATACAAATTTAGATGCATGTACCGCTAGCAGTGGTGTACTCAAGATCGGTCTCAGTCTCGAGACCGGTTTTTGAAATTCTCTATCTTGACTCAAACTCTGCCGAGTCTTGGTTGCTATGTTCAATTCTTTTTGAGGGGTACTAAGGCTTTGCATGTTTCACTTGTCCACGGTCTCTCCCTGCCCTTGTCTCGGTCTCATCTCGGACTGGGCCCTTCAGAGTCTTCGTCTTGTCTCGGTCTCGACACACTCTGGTCTCGGTCAGTGGTCGACTCTAACCACTAGGAACAGAACCAGCTGAGTTTGTTTTTTGCACTTACAACATTTGTGGAAGCATTTCAATGCTTGTATATGATTCTGGTGCCCTTTTACTGTTCACCTATTCTAAATTCAGACAATCTTTGTGGGAAACATTTTTGAAAAGTGTCTCTCTAAGCTATTTGTTTCCTTTCTCTCCTGGGTGCACATTCAGCCTGGATGGGTTGAGATTCTTCCAAGAGCCAACTCTGGAATTTTGAACTTTTGTGGAACTAAGTGGACAACAAACCCATGTGTTGGCTGGAGAGTGCCAGTGTGTCTAGGAGCCAATGGTAATGGGGTCAGTGTGTCATTGTGTTACCCGGAGCTCAGCCGACGGAGCTATAAACAGACCCTTAACACTCACGAATTTGCAGCCAAAAGTGCCAGATGCTCCTGGCACTGACGCTCTCAACCGATTCAACGAAGCCAACCAGAGCCAGGCCTGCAAGGAATCCTGCCCTGGAGACACAAGGATATTCAGCTAAAACCAGAGTACATGCATGAGTGCTTTCTCCAGTGTGATCTTCAGTGGCATCAACTAAGGCCTTGGAAGATAAATAGGTCACCAGAACAACAAACAAAATCCATTTTTGAAGGGTTAGTTCATTAACTAGAATATAACCGTAAGTGTGGCTACACTAAGAAATACACTAATAGCTGTGTTACTGCATTTAGAAGCACATCCAAGAAGAAAGCTGTCCACCTCACCTCTGCTCCATATATGAGGAAGGATAATAATGTGACCTTTATTGAGAACTAATCCTGTTATTATCTGTAATTAAAACCCAAAAACTCATAAATCATCATCCAAACTTATTGGGTTTTTGGATTATTATTTCTTAACTACAATAGAGGCAAGGGCATATACAGAATCATGATGAATATTGTTGTCTGAAAACATTTGAGTGTCTCATTGATTTCAGTCAGTGGCTGTCCCTCAGGCTACACGAGCAAAAACAGTGTCCAGTGAACTCTTCTCCAATTTAAAACAAAAGGTCAATTACAATGATTGATATATTCCTCTGGACAAGAGGGAAAGCATTACACGTTCATTTTGTAAAATGAATCAACCTGGCATTTTTCTGTCTGTTGTTTTTTTCGGCTTTTGGACGTATCTGAGGCAGCCATATCTAAGCTTTTATACTGCCTATATGGGCAATAAGCAAATAAAGAGTTATTTTAGTTTGTTGTAATTTGCACTGTATTGCCCCCTGACCCTTATGTCAGTGATTAGTGGGCAGTGGGTATCGATCTACCGAGAATGTCTTCAGCATATGAGCAATTTACACCCCACAATTACTGGGCAACAGGGTCTCACCACTGCAAATCTGTAAGAATTTATGAATGATGTAGAGTTTCTTGCAAATACATTTGCTTTTTTTCCTTTACAGTCTCAAAGGAATTCTGTGTTGTACTGTCTCATCACATTTCCCTTATAATATTGCCTATGGAAATAAAGAGAAATAAAAAGTTTTTTTTTTCATGTAAAGGTATAAATAGCAAGACTTCTTATCCTTTCTCTATGTCTCTACCGCAAGTTGTCCCACATTCTATGAAAGCTGTTTATACTTTTCCAGCGTGTGGCAATGATAAGATGGACCAATGTGGACATCAGTCTCATATGATCTTACTAGATTTTAATATGATGCGTTTCTGATCTTATTCCTTTGAATTCTCAGCCAATTCCAACAAAAGCATCAGCTGTTAATTGATTCATTTACTTGCTTTTGAAATATCTTTGAATTACCTCTGGACTTCATTTAAGCAGCAGAGACTAGGCTTTCACAAATATTTGGGGGAAAGGCAAAATCTTTCTGGATCAGAACATTTTCTCAAGCAGCTCATTACTTATACATGGTTGTAATCAGCTGTCTGATTTATATGTGTGGTTGGAGGATTTTTGCTTGTTTAGGTGTGACAGAAATTGCAAAGTGGTGTTGCTGACGTGTTTGCTGTTTTAAAGCATTTTAGCTAAGCACAGTTAGGTGCAGATAATTAAAATGGTTAAACAGAAATATATTTTGTCTGTTGACTATTTCTCATATGATAATACTGTTGTAAAATTTCGTTTTGTATGGCATTTGAAGTTCATAATAAGGTTGATCTTACCGTATAATCAGATGATTCACATGTACTCAGAGATGTATTGGTAGGTTAGCTGATATCTCACTTGCTTAGTCAAATGCAAAAACGTCAGCTTATCTGCTAAATGTTTTTTCTGTACTCAGTTTAATGTAGAATTGTGAGCCGTTTGGAATGCCAATGCCAATCAGAATTCTAGAGGTGCAGATTATGTAGCAGTTTAATTAAAAGCGCTGCTCATTGACTTACTGATGCTATTGCCTGTTTTTTATTTAATGAAATACTTGCAGAGTGTCATTTTCCTTCAGTCTTTGATAACTATTCAGCATTGAGCTTTTAAATATTTCATCAAACTTAGTCTGGTTTTAAATGGGCACTATACAATCATTACCCCCAAACGAACTTTAAATTTTAAATGATTTGCTTTTTTGAGGGAAAATGAATCATGTGCTGTTCTTTTTATCCATTTGTCAAAAGCATTTGACACTGCCACTGAAACTCCAATGCCTTTGATAATTATGTTTTTGATTGAAAAGTGACCTCTGAAAATTTAATTATAATAATCTACAAATTTATTTACATTTTTCCTGGTCTTAATCTTATATTGTTTTCATTTGCATTATTTGCATAGCAAAAATGTAATTCAAAAGATGTGTCAGGTCTGAGTTTGACCTCTTAGTTAAAATAAAGCTATAAATAGAGATAAAAAAAGGAAAAATGTATTTCTCCAATAATCAAATAATCACAGTCACCAGATTGTTTCCTGTCCTCGTCATTCGCCTCAGATTTTATCTGACTTTGGGACTTGGGTAGGAAGCAATCTTCATATGACGAAGACATGAGCAATGCCACTTCACCATTCAACATTGATACTATAAGTCACATCACTTTTGTTCAATTTCAACACACTGCAAAATCTTTGCAAAGACATGATTTTTACTAGCATATTCTGAGTAATAGATCTTGAGTCTTAATGTATTCAAATGATAGCAAGCCTTCTCTGTATCAAGTATAATCAGTTCATAAAAGGGCTGACATTCTCTTTGCCATCCCCACATTTATTTTACTTCTAAACTTATTCAAATGGGATCTATACCGAAAAAAGTGTTAAATTAATAGGCCTTTGGGGTTGAGGAGTTTAATCTCACAAAGTTATAGCAGAATCTGCTGCTGCTTTGATCTTTTGCTGAAGATGTGGTATAACCCTGACTAAAACCACTGAGCTGTTGCCAGTCAGTTAAGATTGTATATAATATATACTATAGTGTGTATATGTATATTATATCCAATATCCAATTACTTCTCCTTTAAATTCAGTAAAATGAACAATGAATACATAGACACAAGTGCAATGTTTATTACAAAATATACTGCATCATTCAAACATTTGCATTCAGAAAATGAAAAGTAGTCCTCTGGTACTGATATGGATGGCGGCCCTGCAAAATGCTCAGGACTTACATTCAATAATCTTAAACAATATTCATTTACATATGGAAAGTATTTCTCTGTGTTTCTATTTAAATATACCACAATTAACCACATGACTAAATGGACAAGTGATTATGCAGTGCGGCACAACGTGAAGTGCAAAACCTACTCTTGGTGTTATTTTTATAAGATGAACTTTAATCTCCTGCTGCAGGCTGCTCAACCTCATTACATGAAGAACATGTTTCTAAAGATTTTGGATCTAAAAACGTAGAGCTCCACTCTACTCAAATCACACCCCTAATTAAATCAGGTTAAATTAATTGGACTGCGCTATTCTCGCAAAATTTTAGAGATGTTTTACAAAATAGAAAGATTCCACACATTTTTGATTAAATGACTAAATTTTGTCAAAGGACCTGTGAAGTTCTCTTTCATCTGCGACAAGATCGACTGTAAATTTCCAGTTTCAAATGCAAGTTATGCACTCATATTAAATACATTTTAATAAATGGAAAAATGAAGTGGGTAAGTGACATACACAGTCAGTCAGTATGTCATGTTGGGCAAAGTGCTCCCTTAACAGAACAGCAGTAGGACATAAAGATCAAACTGTCAACAGGTTTCTCCCCATCCATTTTTTGCCTGATCTATATTAGTCTTGTACCTATATTAATTGTAAACAGACCGACAAAATAGGTCTCTCTGTGAATTAGTACACAAAACACTCTCGTGAAGATCATAATGGAATGAAGTGTTTCTCAGATCTTGCTTGTCTCATGTCTCAATGATTATGCAAATATTATTAATTACAATTCACCATACCTGTAATTAATAATGGCATCATGTTAAAATATTGTTGTGCTATTAAATCCCCTCAGAGGATTGTTAAAAAGCGCTGCTTTTTCATGTGTTCTCCTTAAAATGTGTAATACTGTAAAATATTTTAAATGACATGACACTGACAGTACCAAAGATTTTAAAATTTTAGAGCATGATGTTCGGTGATTTAAGCTTATAAAGTGTAACTGTGATCAGGAGGCTTGTTTGTGTATATTACATTCTGTACCTCGTAAATCCACTTGTTCTATGTCATAACCAACTGTATAAACAAACAGCACGTAAAAGTATGGTTCATTAACACATAAAGGCATTGCTCGGATCATTTTCTCAGACCAGCGTCTTTTCTGACAAAAATACTTTTTAAATAAATCTGGACACCAATCAAGGACGAATAGTCCCTAACTATCCCTGAATATAAATAAGGCTTATTTCTGACCCAATGGAGTCTTGGTCTTTATTCCAGAGTTTCCGCAATTTGTCTCAAATTGTCCGATAATAGAGAAGTTTAGACTCCAGCCCTAAAAATAGCTCTGACTTTCTTGGTTCTTGCAGGGGCTTAATCAGTATCTGAAGATCCAAATCATTTGTGAGTAAAAAGAAAAATAACTGTTTTTTGCATTCAGTGCAGAGCAGTGTGTTACCCTGGATTGTAGTAAAGCTCTGTTCTGCAAGAGACCAGAACTAGAAAGTTGATTGTCAGGTTGGATGCATTTGGCCTTTTCTGATTACACATCAAAGTGATTTCAGTGCCAATAGTTCAATCTCTTTTCATTCGTTAGAATGTGTCCGGAGCATTTGGCAGGAACGTTTTCACTCCTGAAGATCCCTGAATTCATGAGCGACAGTCGTTTTTTCCTTAAAGCAGCACCTTGGTATTCTGTTGGCCAGCCCTGCTCAAAGCTCCTTACCAGTAGTGGATGTGTATCTAATGAGGGACAAATCATCTCAAGCGGCGAGTGTTTTTCTGTAGAGTCCTGACGCTTTCTTGTAATTTCTTGGTAAAAATGTGACTAGACCTTCCACAGTAAGTATGCACAGTGTCCTTCAGCTTTACCTCCAGAGGATGAAGTAGAGTTGTAAATGGATCTTCTCCAAATGGATACTGAAAATAAAGCAAAAATGTGTTATCCAAGTCCTTTAAAAAATATGACATTTAAAAAATGTACATATTGAAAAAAAGGGCAGCATGGTGGTGGAGAGGTTAGCGCTGCAGCCTCACAGCAAGGAGGTCGTGGGTTTGATCCCTTTCTGTGTGGAGTTTGCATGCTCTCCCCGTGGGTTTCTACTGGGTCTCTGGTTTCCTCCCACAGTCCAAAAGCATGAACTATAGGTTCATTGGGGACTCTAAATTGGCCCCGTAAGGAGTGGATGGGAGTGTGATTGTGTGTTCCCTGCAGTGTGTTGGCGCCTGCCCAGGGTTGGTCCCTGCCTTGTGCCTGTAGTTCCCGGGACAAGCTCCGGTCCCTCCACGACCCCAGTTGGGATTAAGAGGTTCGGATAATGAATGAATGAATAAATATTTAAAAAAATATATTTATTTAAATACATTTAATGTAATTTTCACATTTTAAATGAATCCACAAAATATAACTAATAAATATGCTTATTCCATAGAAACACGTCACCAACTTGAAAACGAATGTCGTGCAACGTGACTGTCATTTTGAATGGTTATTTCCCAGTTCAATTAGCTTCTCTGCAAAAGACCTCTGTGTCTTTCTTTACAATTAAAATAGACAGAGCTATTAAATTTATTTTTTTTTTTTTTTTTTTTTTTTTAGCTTTCAAGTCATAGAGAATTCAATCTTCAGCTCAGTCAGAGGATGCAAGTGTTCTTTTATGAGCTGCACAATAAATATAAAATAACCTTTTTATGGGGTCTCGTTTGCCTTGTGCTCGGGTGCAGTATTAGGTCACTAAAAAGTGCACTCTTTTTATTATCAGTGATGCAACACATATCAGGGCTTGATGAAGCTGCATTTACTGTCTCCTATTGATTTTTATGGGAAAGATGGGCGTGTTGGATGCTGCCTTGCATTCTCGTGGTCCCAAACCAAGCATCAGCACTAAAGATTTTACGGCTCTTCCGTGGGGTTTGGCATAGTAATGGTGGGCTCTTTTATTGCCGGCCAAACTCCTGCCTTTGTTAGTGTGTCTGCAGGGATTGGCTTCTACAATGAGATCCCTGTGTGCTCTTCCAGCAAGCTGCAGAGGAGCCTCAGGCCTGGTGCACTCTGAGTGTGTGTGAGTGAAAATTTACATAAAAGGTTAGGCCAGATGTGTGTAAAACAATGTAAGAAAATGTGAAGTTAGAGGTTGTACAGGTAAATTAGCAGCCCTTTTTGTTTGTGGACTTCTAGTGCTGGAAGGCTTGACTGCAAGCTTAACAGTTCTTGGACAGCAAGGCGTCTCTGATCTCATGTTCTGTAAGTAGAACACCCATCCCATGAAGGTCAGGTTATGTTTTTTTCTGAGAGAAGGGTTTTTTTTCCTTATGGAGAGGCCTCTAAGAGACCAGTTCTTTATAGGGGCAGTTGGTAGTGTAATGGTTAAGGAGTTCGCACCGTCATCGAAAGGTCGCTGGTTCGAATCTCGGACTGGCAAAGTTACCACTGCCCATGTCAGCTGCCCACTGCTCCTTCACGGATGGGTCAAATGCAGAAGTTATATTTCGTTTTGCTGTGGTGCGGTCGCAATGACAAATCACTCATTTTAACTTTGAAAGAAACATGAGAGCAGAAATGTGCAAATCTGACTTCATCAAGACATTATCCGGTCGTGTTTTCAATCTACCTGTTTAACTAACAAGGTGAACTAATTATGAATGGATTTTCACTCGATACATTACATGGCATTGTTGAACAAGACAAAAATACAATCACATCTAAGATAACAAATAAGATCAACGTTCATCAAAGTTTCGCCAGAGACAATGTGAGGGTCTAAGAAAAAACAACAGGGTGTGACACCTAGGTTCATCAAGTCAATGTCCTGACCTGTTCTCATCATGTACACTCAACTGCAAACTGAGGTTAACAATCGCATCACCTGGTTAACTGTACATGTAGAAAGAAAAGCTGGCTGGAAAACAACTTGCCAAAGCCAGATTTTTATATCTCAGGATGTTCTTCCTTTCATTTTTGGTGAAGCTTTGCGTGACCTCACTGTGGGTGTGGGTTTGGCCTGCCAAACAGGCAGCACACAGTTGAATCATGGGCCTTTGCTAATGACAGACCTCATTTAGCTAATGGTCCAGAATGCTTCCTCCGCTGTCAGGGGCAAAGAGGTCTTGCCTGGCCATAATGACCGGAGACACACAGGCACACTGTCTCTGCAGATAAAATGAACAAGGGATTGACCACTCGCCACAAGCCAAAGAGAAAGAGAGAGAGAGAGAGAGAGAGAGAGAGACAAATTCTCTCCATAGCCCTAGCCTGATGAACGAGGAAGAGAGGAGTGGAAGAGATAAAGGATAGAGGGAGGAAGAAGGGAGTGTTGGGCTTTAAAGATTAGCGCATTAAGAGCGATCGTTGCGCCTGACGAGGACGACAGAGATTAAGTCCAGAACACGATGGCCGTGGCAGGCTGACGGGGGAAGTTAACAGAGCTATCGATTTCTCCTCCTCAGTTACAGAGCAAACTATCCCTCTCATTCCAAAGCAAAGCCTCTCAACATGCCTGGAAAATAAGCACGCAAATAGAAAGCAAATTTGGAAGCAGCTGCAAACTGCCATAGTAACACACATGCAGGCAGCTGCATTCAATTTTGACAAAATTTTCTTTTCTTAATAAACATTCTATATCAGTTCTCTCTGCGACAGTCATTGGAATTCATTTCACTTTCACACGCGGTTTTGCTGAGAGTCAAAAGGGAGGGAGACGGGCAGAGCAGATCACGTGACATCCGGTGGGAGTTGATGTGGTAGACCAACAAAGGCCCCTAGGACCACAAACACAGGTGTTATGTCTGAAAAATATTTGTCCCCATCTCCTTGCTCTTCAACACCCACGGAGCCTCCATTCTACCGACAAAGAGAACTAGCCAAATTTGTGTCAACATGCGCCCAAAGGAACCTGGATATGGCCTTTTCTAAATTAACCAGCTCTAATTAGATTTTAGTCTTTCCTAATGAAAACCCAGCACGGTGATATTTAGCACCCGCGTTATTAAACAGCACAGACAATTAAATATCTACACCTGTTTTCTCCTGACGGCGTTAGAACCTAAAAGAAGACAAAAATCTATTAATGCCTCTGATTCGGATGCACTTACTTTCTGTATGGCTTCATATACTGCTCGGAAGGTGGGCTGCTTGTCATCATGGTAAACGCCCCGATTGCCATGGAGAACATAAATGCCGTGCTGCTCGGCAGCGGCACAGTTGCTGCCGTAGATGCAGTGGTCTGGACGGTAGTTCCAGTGGCATGGGAACACAAACAAGCTCTCTGGGGAGCAAAAGGAAGCGCTTAATCGTTGGACAGAAGATGGGGAGCTGTTGTAAGGTGACAGCTGATCTACAAGTTGTGTGTGGGGGAAGTTTAATTCAAGCTTTGTTCACACATTTGCCATAATATAAAACATTCAGCATATACTGCTGGGAGTTATTTCACCATGTCTAAAGAACCCTTTTACCATATTTTGAAGTACCATTAACTCATCCTGGTTCATCTCACGACCCAGTAAGCCAGGGATTTATTTTGCGAGGTATAGAAATTCCAGATTTCTTTTCATGAGAATCTGCTGAACTGTTATCTGAATTAAAAAAGATATATTTAGTTCATCAAAGCTGTACTAAACATGCACAAGTGTGCCACGTAACTTCATTAGCTTGAGTTCTTAATTGGAGTTCAGCATCTCTTCTGTCTATTGGCAGGATTCAACAGTTGCTTTAATTATCCTATGAAAGAGCTGATCTTCTGATCAACAAACAAGACAGAAGCAGATCTTCATATTCAAAATGCACCATAGACAATCTCTGAAACCTGATTGTTCATGAGACAAATTAGAAACTTATGTTCTTATTTTTTGGTAATATTTGATATCTTAATGACATGATTTAAAACGATATGAAAGTTAGCAACTATTATTAAGGCTGATAAAATACCATCACTAGTGCCAGTAGAACTACAAATAGTTCTACTGGCACTACAAACAGTTTAGTCTAGATTTATTTATATTTGCATAAATTTATTTATGAAATGTAGATCACATTAGCCTTTTGTGTCCTACAAAAACTGACCTGAACATTATCAGTTTGCATAAAAGAGTATCGCTTTGCACTGCAGCACACTGTAACTACAAATAAACTCTAGCACTGTGGAATAGCACATTGGAAAAGATTAAAGAGTTTATGGAGAAGTGCAGTGTACCTGGGTTGTAGTAGAATATGATATTGAGGAGGTCCTGGTCACCCCACGTGATATTAAGTTTGTATTTTTGCAGCAGTGGCATAAGCAAGTCTTCCCATCTCAAATGAACCGGAGTCATGTCGTTCTGTCCATACAATACAGGAACATAAATGAACCTCAAGTAAATTCTATTGAAAGTTGATCTAGGATCAGAACTCTAGTGCAATTTTAACAGGCCACACAGTTAAACTGGAACTAAACATTATCTTTATTTTAGACCCTTAATCTTAATATGCCTACACATTTTATGAAATCGTTGCTTCCTCTCTTGCAAGTTTAGGCAGCATGATGAAACATTTTCAACAGTGTGGAAATATGACATGCAAATTAACAGAGTAATAGTGACATCTGCTGGTAGTTACAGGGAAAGAGTCAGATTAAAGATTATCTCTCTGCACTAAAAACAACTTTCCCAGAACCATTTTCATTATAAACTCTAGCACAAACACAACAATCTCACGAAATGATGAGTGTGTAAAACCAGACAAAACACTCTGTACTATACCTTGAAGCGTTTGGCTCTAATGCGCGTCATGTTCATGAGCATGACTCCAGAGTTGACGCCGGTTTTGCCGTAGTACGGGTGCCGTGCGAAACGGCTGTACCAGGCGATGCGGGGCTCCTCGTGCTCTGGAGCCATGGCTGCCATATGACTGTTGTTAAACTGAGAGAGAAAATTCCAGATCTCCTCTACAGGCTGTAGGAAAAGGATGTCTGTGTCCACATATAGCAGAGAATCCACATCATTCAGGATCAACTGGGAAAAAAACAAACAACAGTCCTCAAATGCTGACCACTTACTCTGACCAGTTTTGTTTCAAATAATAAATGGTTTCTCAGAAAACTGTGTGTATTCTATTTTTTAAAATAACGTTTTAAGGAGGAGCAAATTTGATAAAGAGAATGTACGTAGGATATATGCTATTTGCATATAATATATTATTATTTCACTATTTAACAGAGGGTATATGCTCTAGCACATATTGGAAACTAAAGATGAATATAACTTCTAAATAAGCCACAATTTCCATTTTAAATCTAGGCGAAGGAGAATATGTTGAATATCGGGTTAGTCTTATTTATCTTGGCCTGTGAATAAAAAATGCTTTTGCATCTGACAACTCTCAATTTTAATGTTGCATTTTTTTAATAAAAGTTTTCTTTCCTACTCACAGAGAAATTAAGCAAGTGTAAACTGGGCAAGCATGTGACCCTTTACTCTCTGGTGATCTCATAAATGCCTTTATTTGGAGGAACAAATATAATACAGCTGAAGAGAGAGACAGTTCTCCGTTTAAAATACTCGAATTGGCGTGACTAGCCCAAGGCACACCTGACTTAGACTGACACAAGAATGTCCAGCATGAGCTTATGTCTCTGATCGACAAGAGAGAATAGATAAAAGGTGCAGTGTACTCACAGGCAGAAAGAGTCTCTGAGAGGCACAGGGCTTAAACAATCTCTTCCATTCCTTGGCATTGTCACTAGGGAAGGTGATAGGGTAGATGGTGTAGGCAAACTTCAAACGGAATCTCAGAGGCCATGACTCCAACTAGAAAATCAGACAATGTGACTTAGATATACTACATGAACAACCACATGGACTTTTAACTGATTTGGTATTTGTTCTGCAATCAGAAATAAGCATCTTGGTGACCTTTCAGCTAACTTCAGCAGACAAGCTGGTGTTTTTCCTGCGTGGCCAAGGCCTGAAAAAACGTATGCAAACGTTTTCCTATTGACAGTTTGCTGGCATGAAAAAGAATATACACACGTACTTATGCAAGCTCCAAAACATCATGAATGTCAGGACATTAAAAAAGTGTGTTTGGATATAGAAAATCACAAGAACTAGCATGCCAGTAAAGATGACCTACTTGCTAGCTTCTGAAGCAGTGTAGTTAACCCAACAATATACAGATTAACGGAATAAAGAAAGATGGAGCCTGGTTTGGAATGACTAACTGCTGTAGTGGATCCACAAGTTCCTTTTGATTTGGTTTCATTTTTAATCAGATGGATGCTGAAACAGGGTTTATGCAGGAATCCTAGAGTCAAATTTACTACCTTTTACTACCTTTTTTACTACCTCCACAATATTTTTTACTACCAACACGACATTGAGCAGCGGTCTTTTTTTTTAGCGTCAAGTTGTCCTTTCACTCTGATCTGAGACCAGCTGCGGGCCTCCTTTTACACTATCTAAGATTAGAGCCTCAGGGCCCAATATACATAAATGAGAAGACACAGCACAGTACATATTGACCCGCATCACTGACACTATTTATAAGTAATTTCTTAAAATGTGGCGCAATGCCGAATCGAATGATGTAAGCAGTCTTATCCTTGCCACATGCAAAACTTTTAGCAATCTCGGAGTCAGTGAACATGTTTTCGAATAGTTCCCCAATTCCCTCATTCGAATTGTATGAGTGATGGTTGGCTGCAGTGTTCAGGCACCAGAGAACTTAAGCTCTGAGAGCTGACGTTGGTAACAGTAAGCTCTGCTGTCTGTCTACTGCAGCCGTCGTGGTGCTAGTGGCACTAGTTTGCTGCTGAGGTGGTGTGATGGCAGTGTTTGTGCTCGTAGCTGACCTTAGGTTTACATTTCCCCTGGACCGTGTAGCATCACAGAACAACGAAATAGGGAACTGTTCCCCCCGCACGCGAATACGCTGCTGGTGACTGATGGATTCTCTGTGCGATTTGATCGCGGTAAGGCCGTTCCAGGTTGAATTTATTGTCTTCTTGCACACACTGCAGAACGCTTCCCGGTCATTCCCCATGACCGTCTTAAGCAGAGGTGGGCAAAGTAGCTAACTTCATTACTTAAGTGAAAGTACAGATCCCACTACTCAAATGTTACTCCAATACAAGTGAAAGTCATACAGTCAAATTTTTACTTAAGTTAAAGTACTGAAGTACTTGTTTTAAAAAATACTTAAGTATTAAAAGTATATCATCTTTCGCCACATTGCTGCATTATTGCCACAACACTTATAACACCTAATGCCTCTGACTAGCTTGTAGAAGCTGTAGAATAAGGAACTGGTAGAATGTTACAGAATGAAACACAACCTGAACTGAGAAAGAAAACCAGGCATTAGTTTATTTCATTACTTGATTGTAAGACTACACACCCCCACAAAACAGCATGGTAGTGTTCTGACACAGCTCTGGCAGTGTGTTCACACATATGTGTATGTTAATCAGTAGGACAGTGCAATAGCTGTAAATGCAGCTCACAACATCAAATCAACATTCCAACCTGCTTAAAACCCAGCTCTACACCTCTAGTTTCATGACTTTCCAACAGTAACAATGTTTTAATCAAGACAGAAAACAGCAGAACTGTCTGAACTTGGTTTTATAGTTCCAGTCTACAGGCGTGATGTAACCTACTGATTACTGATAGACTGTCACCTGTCAAATAACCAATCACCTTTTAGAAAAGGGGGAATAACATCCACTTTATCCATAAATTTGATGAAGTAACGAGTAACAAGAACCTTGATAGAAATGTAGTGAAGTGAAAAGTACAGTATTTGTCTTTACAATGTAGTGAAGTGAAAGTCATAAGTTTCCAAATAAAATACTATTCAAGTAAAGTACAGATAGTCAAAAACTCTACTTAAGTACAGTACTCAAGTAAATGTACTTAGTTACTGTCCACCTCTGGTCTTAAGCCAGTCTTTAAATGACGGGTCATCAAGCCAAGTTTTATTAAACTTACATTTTCCCATTTCTCGTTTGTGAAAAACTAGAAGCGGCAAGTGGCTACTAGCTAGTGTTTAGAATGTTTGCCGCGCGCAAAATGGCTTGCCGCAAAAAATTTGTGGGCGTAAATTTCAAAGTCGCGAGCGCAAATGTGAAACTCGAGAGCACAAAATTAAGAATCGAGTGCGCGGTTGTGATCATATTGCGCGCGAACTGTACTTTTCCTCTCGATGTGTTAAATGTCCTCGCACGCAAAGTAGATTACCGGCGAATGGCTTTTTTTGCTCGAGTGAGATTTCTGCGCGCGCGGTTTGAAAGGGGGCGGGTTTTGGCAGTGTGGGGGCGGGGTTTTGGCAGCTTCTGCCTGCGAATCCTATTGACCGATGGCTCCTGGTTTTGTGATTGACTTGTGCATCTGTGTTTATGTTGAATTGGGGACAGACGCCCGCGATTTTGCACGCTCTAGTTTTGGCATTGATGTAACGCCATAAACCTTTAGCAGATAGAATTTCACTCAAAATAGGAAACCTCACAGTCTGAAAAAATAATACCTATTTTTTCTTTTTAAATAATACCTCTAAAACCAAATTTAACACGTTTAATGGCCTTAAATTTGGCAATTTTGATTTATAATAACTTTTAATACTTTTTAAAACCCCGCGGACACCCTGTGAAAGGAAATATTAAATATTATAAATCTAGATCTGCATTGTAAAAACATGTCTGACAAAACAATGGTGATTTTACGTTTTCTGAATCACAAACTCACGGAATCTCTGAAGCCTTTGTGGAGATCATCATCAGCAAAGATGTGAAAGTGTAAAGCTCTCTGGCTGAAAAGAACAGCAGATTTGAGCATGGTGAGGGTCTCCTCCAGTCTGGGGCCACAAGCCACGACTGCCAACCTGACAGGGTCAACATTCCTCCTAGCAGGCATCATCCCCTCCACATCATACCTGCAGAACAACAGCAGAGAACAACAGCAGAGAAGGAGATGGTGAGTAGATGGTGGCGAATATGAAGAAAGGAGAGGAAATGCAGGATCCTGTGTTCATGTCTTTCACATTAGGTAACCCTACAGAGATTTCTAATAATGATGAGCTCCAATGGGAATGAAAACCTGAAAAACACAAAGTTTGAGGGCAACCTACAACCAAATGGGCCAAACAACACAATGACTACAGTCTAAACTCACAACCAAGGTTCAAGTCAACCCGTCCTACCTACGAGCCGACTCCATAAAGCAGTTCTTTCCACAAACACCAGGAGGCAGTCTCCAATAGGGGTTCCAGTGTGTGACAGACATTGACTTACACCTGACAGAACAAGAAAAATATGCTCTTCATGAAACACTCCTTTGTTTGGCTGATAATTGTTTCCTCATGAGTCCTTAAACTGGAAGACCCACACATCAATGTCAAGGAGGAATTAGGATCAGTAATGACAGCAGATCAGTGAACTGCAAGGAGAACCAACACTTAACATACTCCTTATGTTAAAGCCAGATGGTCAAACACAATTGTATAACTGAAGTATGAAAATATCAGGGTTTTTTTTTTTTTTTAAATGACATTGCTTTTGTTGTGATATAAAAGTATATGAAAAGAGTTGGAGTACTGAAAAGTCATTATTTGTCCAGATGGACGACACAGGTTGGAGCATTACTTAAGCACTTAACCATAATGAAATTAACTAACTAAAATCTCTGTTGATAATTTACTGGGGTTATTGTTCGACCAAACCAAGCAGCCAGCTCACCTGTCACATAGATACTATAGACACTTCTCAAACTTTGGCATAATTTTAATGAGTGCATTGTAGGTCAGGTAACAACTGCTGAGCTGTTTCTGGGTGACGTTATCTAAACAGTTAGATGTTAGTTTATGCTGGGTTTGTACCAGAGCTGCGCAACATATCGTTTTAGGATTATTATCGCCCATGTACAATGGAATGTTCTCAAGTAAAGCAAATTAAATCGTCATGCGAAAACTTTATTTGCGGCTACACACGAAGGGGAAATTCACCCGCTTCACATTATTAACTTACAATCGGGACATAGTCTGTTTGTGTAAGCTCCCTAGTCGTGTACTTAAAACCTCCTGCATCTGCAGAGAGTCGGTAAACTTTTCAGTCTCATTAGTCGTACTGTGTAGACCTAGCCTTAGCTAGATCAAACCACCTAGTCACGTGTTTACAGGTGCTATTACATCGAATCACCTTATCGATTCCTCAACAATGATCACTAATCTCATCGCTGGCGTGCTACCTCAATTAAATCAATAAGAAGCTTGTAACCTCAAAAACCCAACTCTTAAAACGCACTGCACGCTCTATTGACCTGCTAACTAGCACCACGCTAACATGCTAACAAGCTACCTGTCAGTCGGGCCGCGCGCCGTCAGGCCTTCCTCTCCCGCCGCTTTCCTGGGCACGCGCGCCACGTCCCCTCGCGTCGCGCCGGCTCGTGCCCCGCTCCATGCGTGCGCGCTCTCCAGAGAAGAGGCGACCTGGTTGAAGACGTAGAGCCCCGTGAAGAACAGCAGAACCACACAGGCAAAGACGAGGCGGAGGTATCGACGCATTTTCATGAGGACACGTCGGGCTTAAGTCGCCTCCTTGCTAATTGTTTTATTGCCATTACAGTCCGGCGGGAGCGGAACGTGGAGGCGCCGCTCCGCCATTCTGCTGGCTCCGACTCATGCTACGGGCGACACTGTCAGTACAAGCTTATATGCGCTCATAAAGTCACACTCAAGCGTCCCAACAGTATTTACGACAGGCATAGAAAAATAAGTCGATCATAGTCACTGACGTGTATAAATAGAATATTTCGGTTTAATTCGGAAATGCCGTATTATAAACCTGTGCTGCTAACAGAACATCACAATTATTAAATTATTCAATTTCTTAAAATTTTAGGACCCCAGTGGAAACATGGCTATCTCGATACTTGGCAAACACTGACAAGCATATAAATTTAAAACTGACATTTTAAGGATACAAGCAACAAGAACATCAAGAAATACAGACATCATACAAGTCTATAAAGATGACCATGAAATACTTTTAACTTAGACATGTAAAAATTCTTTTTTAAAATTCGTATTGCAAAAAGACAAATTGGTCTGGGATTAATGTACACAATGCATTTGAAAGATGATACACCACATTTAAACATTACTTCGTTAGGTTCGACATGAAGACATTACGTCATTAGGTCCATGAATGTAAAAGGGTTTATATGACAAACACGAAAATATTTCCATTCTAATAACCTTCATTTCATTTTACTGAAAGATATAGAATACTCTGACATCAGTGATATTTTAAGATGATGCATGTTTATGGCAAAACAGTTGGATCTACAGAACACCTTATTAGAAAAGAACTTTAAAATGCAAATAGTTTGTCAGTCTTACTAATGATGGAAAACCTGCTAAAGAAACACATTTTCAAGCATTTGTATCACTGAATACATCATAGCACACTGAAATCTTGTAGCTACTGGAATAAAAAAATGAAAAACACTTTAAAGATTTTAAAAACCATGACTGACTGAACAGAATAGTTTGACTGCTCAATAGACAACATCCATTAAAACAGTGCTGGTATTGAGACTTAACATTTACCATCTAATAATGCATTATTACTCTTCACATTTATGCTCTGTAAACTTCCTCTTTTATGTAATTCATACCAAAATATTTCATGATAAAGAATAAAACAACATCTGTTTAACATAACATTATGGCCATTCTCTATAACAGCAGTTTTCAATCCCAGTTGCTCTATCTCATGCATGTCACAATTACATTTTTCCTGCTTTAACACACACAATAAGCATTGTGAAGCTACTGATAATTACCTGAATCGAGTCAGCTGTGAAAAAGCACAAGAAATGCAATAACATGCAGTGCATGAGAATGAAAACCATCACAGAATCCATTCAATACATTCTATATTGTCCTGTCATAACAGTTAACTGTCTTTGTTCCAGCAACTCTCGCGAAGAGTTAATTGCTCCAGATGCTGAGAAAATATACAGAAGTGAGTCAGAAATCAGAGAAAATATCCTCAATGCAATTTATTTTTAGTCAAGAAGATGTAACTTTAACATGGACATTAGTGATATCTTGCTACATATTTGAACCTTCCTATGATCTTAGTGCAGTGATGTTTCTGGTAAAACTCAGAGTCCCATCCAGTCCAGATCAGAAGGGTAGGGGTGGGGCATGAATTAACTGATGCTCTCTGTAACATCTTTGACCTTCAGGAAAATGTTAAGGTTATTGCTGTTGGTGGGGTTAGTGTGGTTCTCCATTGACTGATGTGCCTTCACCTCGAGGGGAAGATGACCTGGATGCTGCTCTCTCTGTGTTATCTGAGCTGGATCCACTTTGGCAGTGAAGATCTGCTGACGTGGCCGTGGAGGAGGACGAGCTTGTGGAGGAGGACAAGGGTTTTGTTTTCTCCTTAAAGTCTGTGATGATAACGGTCAAGTCTCCCACTGTGACCTCCAAGTGCTCTGCGCTGTTTCTGTCTATGTTTTTTAACCGTGGCCTGAAGTTAGGGGCAAAACACAAATGGAGTCAATACGTTTTACTGCAGTCTTGAGCCACAGAACAATTTAGTAAAGCAGCTGCCAAGAAGACAATAACCATAATTATAACCCAATAACCTCCTTGCTGAAAACCAAAATCAACAGAATGTTGTGAATGTGAACTTTTAATATCATATATCAAGTATTAATCTTTAGTAATTGCTGCAAAAAAGCTTTACATATTATGTCATACTCCAAATGCTATACTCTCAAAGTATAGTAGAAATTCTTTACCTCATCTTTTTGTGACAGTTCCTTTTCAGTGCTGGCTCTCTGTCGTTTTTGTCCCTGTCCGTCTTTTCTTTCTTCTCTTTTTTGGGTTGTGTGGGTGAAGCGAACTGTGGAGTTACTTGCTGAGCCACAAGCTGAGAAACGGGGCGAGGTTTCCTGGAAGACAGTGTTGGATGAATAATGATGATGACATCATGGAGAACTTGGGGGCTAATGGGGTCATTAGTGGTCAGCACCAAATAAAGGGGTTGTGCTCCAACTCCCAAAAGCTCAAAAGTCAGAATCTTGCTAAGCTGACCACTACTCTTGATGAGAAGATCAGATATGACGTTTTGCAAACTAAGCTCTTATTTGACACATCTATTATTTATCACCAAATGTGAAAACACAAGATTTGCTGACAAATGTGTTTACACTAGTCAATTTATGCGATTAGACCAACTTTGTCATTAAAGTAATTTAATAGCTGAACGATGAGTAGTGTTACCAAATGTAAATAAAGCTGAAACAGGAAAACTTAATGCACATTAATACAGCCCTTAAGAGACATGCTTCTTTACAACACAGTTCAATAAATTTTTTACCTCTTTGCTTCCCAACAAAGATCTTAAAAATGATCTAATATACAAATTTATGTGTAAAACAGCATAGAATTTGTTACAGTATATTAAGGAATTTTGTATTTTATTAAAAACACATTGTGGATCTCAGTAACAAGTTAGAAATATATGTACTCTGTTTTATTAATCATTTATCTTATGTACATTTGTTAGTTTATACATTTTTGAAAATAAATAATATTCATAAATAAATATGTTTTGTAATTATTCTATGCATTTTAGAGGAAGTATCATTATCACATCTGTCCAAATTCAAACATGTTGGTCCTTTCTGAAGTCCATGTTAAAACTGACAGTATTGCAATACTACAAGCAAGGAGACGAGTTGCTAGAGACCCACAACTAATGGCTGCATTTTTTGTGTGTAAGACAAGTCCCAAATGTAGAACTTTTTGCCACGTTAGTGTGTGTGGAGGTCCTCATAAGAATAAATGCTTTAATGAAAAATTTTAATGTTTTGGGAGAAATAAAGAAATAAGAAGAGTTGCTTTTGGAAAGATTAAGTGTAATATTTTTTAGATATGGAATGGAAGTCAGCGGAAGTACCTCATAGATACAGATAGCAGAATGTGGCTGTGTGAGTATCTGTGGACATATTTTAAGGTATTGTGAGGACCTGACTGACCCCTAAAAGATTAAGAAGTTAGATATTTGTTGCTCAGTATGCGCTTACTTGTATGCAAAGAGTGGCCCTCAATAATGCTTAATACTAAAGTCACAGATTTAAGGTTTCTTAAAAAAAAATAACTCGCTTTTAGTTACCAAGATTAAGAATAGATGTAGTAGTAACAGTATTATCATCAAGTTATTAAAGTTGTGATTAGGGGAAGTCTCTCAAAGAGAAAGCAACACACACAGGTGTCTGTTTGTATGTGAGACAGTCTCGCACTCCTGCCGACTTACCGCGTTGACGTTCCCTTCCTAACGTCGCACATCATACACTTGAACGCTTCGGCAGTATTCCTGAAAGTGCAAACGCTACAGTCCCAGTAGCCCTCGTCTGACGGGGGCTTGCAGTGTCTCTTCGGCCTAAAACACAACAAACAGGCTGGAGATAAACAACATCAACTTTAGAAACATCAAAAGTCAACAATCAGAGCTGATTTCCGCACAACTGCGTGACTCATGAAGCAAAATCGGCGGTTTATGCCGCTAATGTTAAAACAAGCCATCCGCCATGGACGGTGTGTGTGTGCGAGGACTCCGCTCGCACTATTAACACACACTTATATTTGCACACACTACAGGGCATCGCTTCCCCAGCCAGACTAACAAGTTTGTCCATTACCTTGTCGGGCTCTTCTTATCTCCCATTTTTATAGGATGTTGCCGTAATTAAAGTGAATAGAAATTCGACCCCAAATACTCCCACCGCGCAGCCACACTCTCCAGCTGTCGCAAAAACTCCAGGCGGAAGTCAGTCACGTGGTGCGGCTTGGCCAATCAGGGCGCGGAGTGGCGCTAGTTAGGAAAAAGGTTGCGGCGTCAGAAACGGGAAATTCCCTTTAGTGATGTTCTGGGTAAAAGTATGCAAAGCCGCTGACGCATTTTTCAACAGAATCTACTGGACTTAGAGCACGCTGTCACCACACGATCAAAACCATTAACGTCCAGCTTCCCCCAGTTACATGTTTGGGTCTTGTTGCAATTATGGTTTAGTTCTTGGAGCTGTTAAAAGCTCTCAAATAGTTGACGTATATTTGTGGCCAAGGAATAGTAAATAAATAAAAAAAAAACACACACACAACGTAACATACAAAAATATATATTTTTAAATGGTTCGGAAACGCCCTCATTAGAGGGAGAATGAAGGGCAAATTCATAAAGATAAAGGTGAAGGATCGAGTAATTTTTATTTTTAAATACAGTCAAGTGTCGACATCTGACTGTATAAAGTCATGAATTGAGATGGTAAATGACAGTATACTTTAAGGCATGTATGTGAACGTTAGTAAACCATTACTCTTCTAATCTCTAATATCCATATCTACTTTTGCTCCACACAGACCACACACACCCCCTACACAAGCGTGTGTTCCGTTTCAGTTAATTTAGAAGCCTGGCTGTGTTCCTGTATTGCTCCTCCTGACCACTATGTGGCGATATTTAGGTGCATTAAAGATCTGTGAAGAAAAGCATGTCGTGCTTCTGTTTTGGTTACTCAATGGCTTTGTAACGCTTGGGAAATTCCTGCATAACGTCAAATCTGCACAAATTAGGACTGCAATATTGGTCTTCTTTGCAGTACTTATCGTAGTCTTTGCACTACTGGTGGTGGATATCACGGTAAAATACACACATCTCTCTGCAGCTCGGTTAGCGTGATGTGGCTAACGCTAGACAGCTAACTTTCAGTTGAACACTAATCTGTTTTTATCCAGTTGACTGTTCTAGACTCAGTGATTGTCGTTTTATACTGCCGTACTTACGTTTGTGACGATCAGTTTTGTGTCTCTCATGTCCCCTCTCCTTTTAGATCATCCATAGTGTAAGCAAGAGAAGAACAGTTCATCTGCTTGAACAACAGTGAGTTTCCTCAGACTGTAGATTTCAAGTCTTATATGATATGGTTTGGGTTTAGACTAAACAGTTCGTAATATGGAGTGTTGCAGTACAGAATAGTCACGATTCGGTTCATACTACGGTTTGGACCTTACAGTTTGGTTTTTACTAAGTACTAACAAAACCATCAAAGCCTGATTTAATGGGAACTATTTTTTGGGAACTACTCATAATCAGTTTGGCTTTAAAGCAAAGCTTGGTGCGGATTTGTGTATTTATGCCCTGAAGGAGTCAACACATATGTACATGAGGCAGAATTCTTCTGTTTTAATTGGCTTTATTGATGCCACTAAGGCATTTGACAGAGTTAATCATTATAAACTTTTTAAGACATTGAGTCGAAGGGGTGCCCCTGACAGTGTTATAAGAATTCTGGCCTGTTGGTATGATAAACAAAGAATGCAGGTTAAATGGGGTAACAATGTTTCTGCTTCCTTTTCTGCTCGGGCTCCTTTCTCCACTTCTTTTTAACTTATGTATGGATGAATTATCCATTAAATTAAGTAGCTGTAAAACAGGGTGTATGATTGGTGACACCTTGGTAAATCACCTGTATGCTGTACAGGTATGTATGCTGATGATTTGGCCATTCTGTCTCCCAGCAGTGCTGGCTTTCAACAGTTATTGAATATATGTTCTGAGTATGAAATGAAATATGATGTGCAATGTAATCCAAAAAAGAGTGTTGTCTTGAGATGTCGAACGAAAGGTGACAAAGGTCTTTGTTTTCCTGATTTTTATCTGTCAGGACATGTGTTGAATGTCTGCAAGAAAACAAAGTATTTGGGTCACTATATTACTAATCAGAGCTCTGATGATGATGATATTTACAAGCAGTGTCGCATGTTATATGCTCAAGCTAATACTCTGATAAGAAAATTCCATGTGTTTAGATGAGGTGAAAATCAAGCTCTTTATAGCTTATTGTACTGCACTATATAGTGCACCCTTATGGTCAAAGTTTAAATAGCAAGCATGCAGAAGCTACAGGTCGCTTATAATGACTGCTTGAGAATTTTACTCAGGCAACCAAGGGGGTGTAGTGCTAGTTCTCTGTTTTCTAATGCAGGAGTTAGCACTTTAAAGGCTCTACTAAGACGATTAATGTATAATTTTATCTGCTGTTTAAATGTTTCCCAGAATAACATCATTAGGCTGCTGATTAATCCCTGTTATAGTGTTGTAAGGTACTGGTATGTGTGTCTTTTGTAGGATTTTTAAAAAAGAAAAAAGTGTATGTGTTTGTGTTGAGTTATGTTTGTATTGTCTGTGTGTATTTGGACCCTGAGTCTGGCAAATAAAGGTGATGATGATAATCAGGTGGGTCAGTATGACTGGTTTTGTGAGACCCTGAACTTAAGGCTTACAGTATAATGGTACTATGTGGAACTTATTCACTGATGATCAGTAGATCAGTTGAGTAAATCCAACATACTTGTTGCTTGTTGCACTAATTTGTTATACCATGTTAGTATTATATGATGCATGGAGGCTGTGCTCATCCTTTCCGATCTGGAGCCAGATGATGACTTTGTTCATCTTTGTTGCACCTGATTAATAAAGGACAAATAATATATGGGGTTACAAGTCTTTATATTATTATGCTTCCTATGCAGCACCCAGTGGTGGATCAGCAATAATGTCAAAGAATCATTTAACATCTGTACTTATGATACAAGATAGTAATTAATTTTATACATAAATTCACAAAATGTGTTTTTTCTTGCAGTGTCATATAGACGAGAAAGAAGCATTAGGGAAATCTATGAAGAAAGAATTTTGGGAAGGCCTGTAAGTTTAACAACTTCAATATATTGTTCAGTAAAAGTGAATTGGTGTTTTGTTTGAAACTTGTATTTTTCACAAACCAGAAGACCTAAATTCTCTGAAAATGATTGATTAGAAAATTGGTTGATTAGATGTTTTATTATTGATTTATTTTATTGATTATAATATTTTGTATTAATCTGGGCAAATTTATTATGCACCATGTCTGTAATTGTTGCCTCTTTAAGCAATCTCCGACACAAAATATATGTATATCATGTTAAAATCCTGTCACATTGAACCTATTTAGACATTTCAGTTGTAGGTGCCAAGGTAAATATTGTGAGCTGTAAAGAGTGTATTAGCAAAAATTATTTATCAAGCATTTGCTTGATTAAAGGGCTGGGGAACGTCAACTTGATCAGGAAAGCATTTTCGTATCTTCTTTGATAAAAATCCATTGCATTGGTTAGCATAGTACTGGAATTTAAGTATTTTTTTAAGTTGATCATTCCAATATTGCATTAAAAGAATTGCATAAAAAAGTGATCTACCAGTCATGATTGTATGTACAGTATAAATGTAAAGTGCTACATTTTCTGTTCTTAACTAACACTTTCTATCTTTATATACACACACTCTAATAGCTTTGTTATTGCTGTTGTGACTGTAAAAATGTTGCAGTATTTCCTAGACCTCTGTATAATATGATTCTTGCTGATCTTTTAGCAGCAAGCTCCTTATCAGCGAGCAGGGAATGTTATGGACAGGCGACCCCCCTTTAATCGACAGGAGGAGGACTATGAGCGAGGGAGTGATTATGAGTATGGTCGAGGCAGAGGTGGATACCATGGAGATGATCAGAGAGGCTTCCATGGGGACAGAGCCGTCTACAGTGGGGAAAGGAGATGTGGGCCACTGCACAGGAGGGTATGTTTATTGTATGCTATTTGTGCTAATGAATTAAATGAATACAGTACATTGCTCTTGTCTGATTTGTCTGTATACAATATGTCTGTTAGAGTCCCATAGTTAAATTGTGGCAGTTGGTAGCATAACAGTTAGGGAGTGATCTCATGCTCATGATCTCAACTGTCTACTGAAAGTGAAATATTGTTCCTTCATAACAATGATAAAACATAGTGGGGATAATGTGGTTAGGACCAGGTATGAAGCAAATGGCAGCACCAAACAGTACAATCAAGTGATGAATTTTGGATATTAGAGTAGCATGGTAAACAGAGCGATGTCTGTGTAAGGAACTTGGGGTTAAGTATTTTTCCACGTGGTAGAGCTGGAGGTAGAGGTGTACGCCTTCACTAGTCTCACAATTTGATTTGATTACGATTATCAGGTCAACGATTCGATTCAATACACTATCTCGATGCATCACAATGCATCCCATCAGTCGCAGATCAGCCAGCTGTACAACCGGGACAAGAATTTTTATGCCATAGCTGAAAAATTACCAAGCAATTTCAACTGCTTCTGTCCCAGGGACCACCACTCAGACTAAGCAGTATTTTTTCCTATTACTTTTTAGATGTTTGCATTAAATCCATTATTCATAAAGATGGCCAAATCATCTGGAAATGTTTTGAATAAATAAAATGAAAAAAAAATTAAAAAGTGATTTCAGCAGTAAAAACTGGATCATGTCACGGACCACCTGCAATGCTGCCACGGACCACCAGGGGGCAGCTGACCGTCGGTTGAAAACCCCCAATATACTCGTTTATGGCCTGCCACTGCGTCAATGCAGAATCGTCCTTGTCTGCATTGTAATGCATCAGTTATGTGATTAATTTCAACACCCCTGGTGGAGGTAGGATAGAGCCGAATTTGAATCTAAAACCTCTTGGTCCATAGGTCAGTATCTACCACTAGACCATACTCTTCTCACCACGTAAAACCCGCAGACTGGGACATCGTCATATATTAAAATTGGTTTATTGAACAGGTAGAATGAAAACCTGGCTGAATAATGACTTGTTGAAGCAAGATTTTCACACACAATTTACACCGTTACTTGATTTCCCAAATAGGAGGATCCATATCCATACTACAGAGGGCCTGCAGAAGACCCACCAGCACCAAGGCATTTAGAGCTCAGGTAAATAGTGTTATTCTATAAATCTGCTGCTGGATATACATAGGAGCTGCATTTGCTGCTGATATTTAGGAAAAGAGTGTGGAATCAAGACTTGACCATCAGTTAACGCTACTGTTTCTTGGTAGTTTTAGGGGGCAAAATCATCATAGCTATATTATAGTGCTGATATTTTAGGTTTTCTTGCGATTGTGTTCCTATAGGTGCTGCTCGTACCTGTTTACAAAGATGCACCAGACAGCCTTGAGTAGCCCAGTTTATCCCCAGTAGAAATTCAGTAGCAATGTCTGCTGTAGTCCAGCAGATGGCACTAGAGTGCTTTGTTATCCTGAGTGGTTGCTCTTTGGGGCCCTCAAAAAGTGTTATGAGCAACAAGCAGCAAGCTTCTCTGCATAAAGTGGTATTTTGATCAGTGTTGGAAATTATGATGTTTGTTTACCTTCAAGAGAGACAGCATAGTTTGTGTTTCACTAAATTTATTAAATGAGTTTATATAAGTCTTACTTCCCTCTCAATCTCTGATTTGCAAATGGCTGTTCTAGCTTAAGTTTCATGTGATTTGTCAAATAGTCTCCATCTCAGGGTCTCAAGTCAGACCCCCCACATCGTCCAGCACTTGATATCTCTAGCCAGCGCCATCTGGTCACCTGATCCTGCCCCTGCCCATTCATTTTGGGCCTAACAGGGTGCCAACAGTTCACTGGCATGGTCTTGAATCCCCCCTTATTTTGCCCAATGTTATTCCCAGCGGAGGCTCACCAGACACCCGGCTTAGGACAAAGGGCACTACTGTCTGCTCTTGGAGTCAAGATGTTAAGCCCCTGTGAGGTCCAGCAAAGCCAGCGGGGGACGTGTAGTCTCAGGCCATGTGAAGGGCTCTGCACTTAAAGGGTTAGTGTGTTCCTTTTAACTGCAGAACTACGGCTAGTTTTCACCTTCTTCATTAAATGCTTGTAATTCAGTATGTAGACTGAGGGAGAGGAGAATCAGGGAAGAGCAGTATCAAAGGGCTTGTCAATGAATCAGAAATTAATCACAATTAATTATATTTTGATTGGTAAAAAATTAAATGAAGTTGAGTAATTCATGAAAATTAATCATTTAGTCCATAACCCAGCTTTAACTGCTCAGCATATTTACAGTATGAATCTTGTCGGTGAACTATGTTGGCAAAACATATCACCTAGCCCTAGTTCAACACAAACAATAAAACAAATGTTAACAAATGAAATTTTTGGAATAGGTGTAATCTAGTTATGTTGGTTTAATAAGTTATTCTGGAGTAGGGCTGGGCGATATGGACCAAAAATCATATCTCAATATTTTTTGGTAAATGGCGATATATGATATATATCTGGATATTATTTTGGGTGAAGTAATAACAAAAACCAATTCTGGGTCAAAGCCACATGTACCAACTGTCACAGGGGCACTTTTATTAAAAACAAACTAAAATATATACTGAATAAAAATGCTTTCTGATTTAAAAATAAAATGTAAATATAACAGATATAGAGCAAAAAGAACAAGTGTGAAAGTGCTTCCTCTTTTACAATAACCTGTACAAACAACAAAACTGACTGAATAAAATTGTTCAACTCCTGGTCAGTGTATCCTGTGCAAATCTCAAATAACAAGTCAAATATTGAGAAAATAAATAACAAGCTAGGGCCTAAGAAAAAAAAAAGTTGGTTGTCAGTTGAGTTCATGGGACGGTAGGGATATATCGATATATTTTAAAAACTCGATATATCGCCCAGCCCTATTCTGGAGTGAAAACCACATTTATGCATTATTTACCACAGGTAAAAATGGTATTGTATCTTTCCTTTACACATTCAGGCCAACACACGGCTCTCATGACACCACAACCACATTGCCTTTGAGCTCACTTCTGGAGGCCGTTTTATCAATGTTATAACATCAGAGTGCGCGCATTCATAAAAAAATGACGGCATTCCCTTTGCCCTGAAAAAAAAAAGATTACATTGAATAAAAGCTTCGAAATAAAAACACTCAGTATTAGGAGTTGAAAGTGTTTTGCCTAATCAAAGATTGTCTTTTTGGTTTTTTACATTTTGACTAGAAGTCCAGTCCATCTTATTTGTGATGAAAAAGACAAAGATATGCAGATGACTTTAAGTTGGAATATGACATTTACGTGTGATATGTGTATATCCATAGAATGTTAGAAACAAAATTTATATTGTGAAAGTTTGTCTCAGAGCTAGGAAACCCAGCTCCTGTAATGTTGTAACCCAGCAGATTTCCATCCCACCCGATGAGTCAGCCCTGGTCAGTACCTACAGTACATAAGACCAGGTGTGGCCCATCACACCTGGTTGGAAAACCAGCTGAATTCTGCCACTCCAGCATCAGGGTTCCCTTTACTTGTTGTAACTGGTCTCTGGTCTAGTTGAGATCTGCTCAGCAGCTTTTATAGTCTCTTAGGCAGTAAGAGACAGTATGTGGCCAAAGCACCTAGTGTTAACACATTGCTACTATACTGTAAATCAAATGGAACCTGCAACTAATCAAATTCCCATTTCTCTATCTAGAAAATCTTAGTGGAGTCACATTTCCCTATTATTGTCTGTAACTGCTGAATTGTAAAATGAGCATAATGCAAAATTTCAGCACAAATCCATGAAAGATGCAAGTGGCTCTTACTACAGTGAGACAGAGACTGTTTTGTGACTGTGTGTACACTGTGATGATGAGAGGAGAAGCGGTTCCAATGGAAAAGAGTGTGTAACCATTGTTTAGATTTGGGCTGTCACACTTAGCAAGTCAGACTTGATTGTACACACAGACATACCAGATCCAGATCAAGAGATGAGGACTGCTGTTCAGATTTGGTGGTAGTTGGTTTACATAGCTAACTCATATACCCAGTATGCACACACACACAGTTAGAAGGTGTCTGTGGGTGGTTGTGGAGGCCCAGTGCTGTAATGAAATCATATGTGAGGTGGAGTTGCAGCGTGAGCAGACGGAGCCAGTGGATTTCTCAATCTTCTCCATCGTGGCTCTGCGTGAACTCGAATGATGAATGGCAGATAATGAGCCAAAATGGCTGCCCTGTCAAGCATGTCTGAAATGCAAATGGTTGGCAGACAACTTCCCTTTGAACCTTCAAAGTCACCTCAGCAGCTTTTTAATGGTTTGTGCATAGTCTCTCAAAACGGCAAGCTAAGGCCGCAGTTTTGCCTTTTATAGTTTACGCATTGGCCTGATGGTAATTATCATTTACTGATCTCACCAATTATGAGGCTGATTAAAGAGCTGGATGAAAGCAGTGGTGATTGAGAACTGATTATATTTTGGAGTAAAGGTTATAAGTTCTAGTTTATGGTCTAAACATTCAACTTGTGTGTGTTTTGGGCAGGAACACTTTGGCAGAGGGGTTTATAATAGGTCTTATGAGATAAGTGAATATACACTGGTGCTTGAAGGTTTGTGAACCCTGTAGAATTTTCTATGTTACTACATAAATATGATCTAAAACACTAAATCACTGTTCTCTAAAAAGAACATTGCTGCCTAGCTAAAGTTTACAAGCTAGACAATGTAAAATCTTTTTGGAAAAGGTTTTTGAGGACGAATGACTCCAAAATAGAGTATTTTAGTTTAAAGGAGAAAGAGAAACACTGCATTCCAGCTTTAGAGTATCATGAGTATCTCCGTTTTACTGCATCCGTTATTGAAAAAAATCAGTTCTGAATTATACCAATCAATTCTAAAATGAAATGAATTTTGTATGTGCACTGAATCTCAGAAGAAAGTGAGTCTCATGCAATAGACACTGACCGTGAGCACACAACTCGTTCTACCAAAGAATGGCTAAAGAATAAAGTGTTTTGGAAAGGCAAAATCTTGACCTTAATCCTTTAGAGATGTTGTGGAAACCACCAACCACCACTTTTTTTTTTTTTAGAATTGACGCTTTTCTATACAAAGAAATGGGCAAATATTATCTCCGTGTGCAGGACTAATCAACAGTTACCAGAAACATTTTAGAGACGTATATTACTGCATGACAGGGTCACACCAGATACAAAAAGAAGTTTCACATGTTTTGCAGCTCACAGATGACCAAGTACAAGTGTTATTGCCTCATTAGTTGTAGTGGGATCTCTTTATCTACTTTGATGGCTTGTGTAAAAATCTGAAGTTTTGAAATATGGGATATTCTAAAAAGTTCACAAAACTCTGCTGGTTTGGCTGCTTGAAACGGCTTCTAAACCTAGCACAGAACCGTCTGCGATCCGTCATGCACATTTGCAGGCCAAGGCAGTTGTCCGTCCTGCTGTGTCTGAAAGAGCAGTGCTGTTTATTTTGCCTGTTCCGTGTTTGCCGCTCTCCACGGCTCCCTGTTGCTCGTCCACTGTACTGATCTCCTGTTTGAAGTTCCCATTTCATCCTCACAGCAGGACAGAGCAGCACACAAACACACACACACACCTGTCTGTGTGTCTCCACAGTGGCTGACACTGCAAATAACAGAGTGCCACACGTAAGGCCACATTTAAGAGTTAGGCAGGACCACGCAAGAGCCGGATACCAATGCTGAGAGAAGATTTGTGGCCTTAAAAAGCTTTCTGCTGTTGAAGTGTCTCTCAAAAGCTTAATGTAGTGGCTAATGTTTGAGCTGGCCATTGGAACTTTTAGTTTGTACTAATTATTTATAAGTAGTGCATCCAGTTGAAATATGTTTGCCTAGATTCCACTTTTATTTAAGCAATTTATTTAGGTATTTTAGCCACTTATTCTTCATAACAGGAGTATTTTTTCATTGTGTTAAAAAATGAAATCCAAATTTAAACAGTTGACGTGTCTGTATTGTAATATAAAAATTAATTTATTTTGTAATCATGATTAAAAATCTAAATTTTCAGCTGTGGTATTTCGTATATGCATTCAAATGGACTGATATGTTTAATGGCACAATGTCATTTTTTGCTCACTTAATAAGGGTTTAATCAAGTAAATTTCATGGATTGTCTGTACATTTCAGAGCAACTGTAAATAAAAAGCACAAACCCTAATTTAAAACTTTGCCATAATACACTAATTAAGTCAAAGTAAATGAAATCAGTTTGAGCCCTTGTGAATTCTGTAAAATTTGGACTTGATACACAGACACAGCCCTACTCTGCTCTGCCCTGTTTCCACAGTGTGAATGAGGACGCTTGACTCGGTGACCGACTCGAGTCGTCTCTTTGCAGCAAATGGTGCCTAGAGTCTGGGGTGTTTCAGACAGGCCTTAGGTCATTAAAGTGCTCAGGCCCGTTAAGCCACTCTTTGTTTGGTTTGTGGTCTGAGTTCAGCCACAGGTCGAGGAAACCAGGTGCCGTGGCTTCATTTATACCTTCACTGCCGTGTTACAGCCTTACGGCGCGTCGTATAGCCACCGCTAATCAGCCTGCCATATCAAAGGCATCAGCGAAGGCACAACAATGGGCTCACTAAAGCAGCAATTTGCTTTACAGCTGCTGTGGCAGATATGACTGAATGCATATAACTAGGCTAGTAAACAAAGAAATCCTGGTTGAAGGTTATTCACATGGCTTTTCCGTTAGGCTGAGCATCTAATGTAGCTCAGGTAGTTTCCCAGCGTGTTTGTTAATGACTGAACTGGATCACACTGCCACTAACAATAGTCAGTTGACTTTTCTGTTGATTAAAAATGGAGCCATGTCATCTCGCCTCTCTGTGTACTTCACTCTCTGCAGAGATGACAATAAAGCTTAATTTGACATTTTCATTTTTGTTCTTTTTTGGTCTCAATAACAGCATCATCATCATTGTTAAACCTGTAATTATTATTAAGGGAGTAATATTTCCTACGATCAAATGTTTTGCTGAATTTATTGAATTCTTGCATTAAGAAATGTGCTTAACATGCTTAATGCACAAGAACACACTATCACTGTCAGGTAGAACAGGCATAGATTCCAGCATAAACATTTCCTCAGATGCTGATTAAATGGAAATTTAAGGTAGCACTTAAAAAAGCAGCTACAAGGACAAACAATATAAAAAATCTGTTCTACTAATGGGAAATTTGGGTGGATTTGCCTTGATGGTGCTCCATCTAGACTTTGCAATGTGTACCACCTTTTAGTTTTCTTTTGCTTGCGTTTTTTTTGCCTTGGATCTTTTTACACTGAACCTGCTTTAGCCGCCCCATTTTTGAAACTGTTTGATTGAGCCTACCAATGACTGGAGCCAAAAAGGGCCTGACCTCATTCACACAACAATTATTTAGATATATTGATCTGAAAATATTAGTTTCACTTATTTGAAGAATTTAACAAATTAAAATGTTGAAATAAACAGACTGAAATATTGATGTTGATATTCTTGACTAGTCCCAACAGCCATATATCCCAGTCCTGAACTAGTTTGGTTTCATTTGTCATTTTTACAACTTGTGAATGTGTTCAAAGGTGAGTTGTAGGCCTTGACTTGTCATTTGTTACATGTGTGTTCCGTCCAGTGCTACCGTGTGGCTGCAATGTGGCTATGTTGCCTCTTCCCTATAAGGTGGATGTGTCAGGAGGTTATTCCTTCGTGTCGTTGACCTCTAGCCCTGCGGGCTCCAGAGGCAGACTTGAAAAGCCAGGGGCAAACTCCTAAAATAAACAGTTAGATTAAAAGTAAAGGAAAGATGCGGGCTTGCTTTCCCCATTGCCCTCCGGTTAACCTGAATTAGACCAAGTAGTACGGATGGCATGGGTCTGATGGCTCTTTCTCTTGCTAATTATGTGGGCGAGCAGTAGCTCATGTCTTTCTGGAAATGGCAGGGCTACAGCTTTCCTGTTGGACAGGAATGACTTCTTTTAAAGCTACCATTTTTAAATTCCAGAACTGTGAATTAGATGCAGTAACAAACACGGAGTGTGTTGTGGACAGTCTTGAAGGTGTTTGATGGTTGGTGATGTTGGGAAATTCCAACACATTCTATAAGTAGATATAAATGAATACACAATTGATATAAATTTAACACTTGTCCATCAGCATCAAAACAAAGTGATGTTAATAATTAATTTCAGCATGGTCTTTTTTGGTGGTTATTGTATCTCATTTACATTGATACTCTCATTAATCCAGAATGACTTACAATTTTGAACTGAAGCAACTTTATGTAAAGGGTTTTTCTCAGGGGCCTAATGGTGGTAGTTCTAGCAGTAGGCTTTGAAACAACTACCTGTTATTGCACTGGCATAGTTTATTTCCCCTTTGTGGTTTCAATATTTATTAATAAAGTTGTTGTTGTTGTTTTTAGGGGCAGCGGCAGAGGCACTTCTCAGCCAAATCACAGGGGTCAGAAGTTACCCCCTCCCCGGTCGGTCTCTGTAATATCTCACAGAGGAGACGATGGGGCTGCGCACGGCCTTACAAACTCGGATCAAGGGTATGGGCTTATATATATTTAAAATTAAATATATATAATTCATGTTAAAATATGTATAAGTCCCATATTATGAAAGAAATTCTGTTCTTTGAACATCCATTTGGATCTGTACTGCCTCTACATACACTGTAAGTTTGATAAAAAATGGTCAATTGTGTTAGCATTTATTTACTAATGTCAGAAATTGTGCTTAAACGAGCCGTTTAGAATTCTCACCTACTTCTATGCCACATTAGGGGCAGTTTGCATAACTCCACCCTCCACCTCCACCCACCAGGTAGAACTGCTACCAGCGGAGTGTTGTGTTGAACGTGTATGGCTGTATGGATGGTCTGTTAGCAGCAGCCATGATGATTTTTTTCACGTGAGATGAACTCTCGCCGTGCTGTCTACGCCCCAGTTCCAGAGTGAAGTGTGGACAGCAGCGGCTCATTTGCATTTAGGAATACTAATGAGAAACAGCCTGTTCTGAAAAGGACTGAGTAAAAAGCAGGTGAAAATGCCTAATCTGAGAAGTATTTTCAGCAAACTGCCTCGTAGACATGTTTAGTGGAGCTCATAGACCTATTTTAACTTGTCGAAACAAGAGTATAATATGGGACCTTTAAAATTAAAACTGAAACCAAAATGAAAAAGCAAATGTCACTTTCAAATTTCCCATTTTGCCCTCAAATAAAAAACGGTAAACACGCCGTCGAAGACACCACTGCAGTATGTTGGAAAGCTCTGCATTCGTTTTCCCACTCTCACACAGTGCTCTCATTGTGTCTGTGTTGTCCGCTAATCCACCCATGGTGTTGAAGCCTGTTCTGTGATTTCTTGTCTTTTTTTGCAAGCTTCTTTCAGTCACTTTTGCGTCACGCCTCTTGAGTTTGATAAAAAATGGAATATGAGTGCATGTTTTTTATTAGAGCACAAAATTGAAAAATTGGAAAATGACATTTACTTTTTCATTTTGGTTTTGGAAATGAATAGGGAATAATATTTTACTGGGTTTGGGATTTTGTTTAATTTGAAAAATGCATGAAGAGAATGATTCATGGACAGTGGTTGCATTGATTCCCAATAACCTTTATGTCAAATTGTAATGTTGCTTAATTTTTCTCTCACAGGGATGAACGGGAAGGATTGAAGCGTAAAGCTCCCTTTCCCTCGGCTCGTGAGCATTCCCCAGTGAAGAGGGAAGTCACCTCCTACCACCACACCCGCTCCAGCCGCAGCTACTCTCCAGACTCCAGCAAGACCAACTGCTCTCACCCCAGCCAGCCCAAAAAGACTGCCCTTCACCAAGGTCGGAGCTTTGTTCTCTGCTACAGCTAAAACTGTAGCTTAGCCCAGTAACATTTGAGTAGTATTTAAGGGCGTAACGATACACTTAATACATGCATCATTTTGATTGATGATTCAGGACTTACAGTCAAATATATTCAACAAAACAAAGTAATGTCTCCCAGTTTATTCTCTCAGAGGCATATACATTTACTAAAAGTTATTCTCAAGTCTTTTAGTTAACCTGTATTATCTAGACGCCAGTACCAAATGCAAACATAAAATCTCAAACTTTTAAAACATTTTTAAAAGCTTGAATTTAATCTAGTTCATTGTTAGACTCCTACAAGCATTTACTTAAGTGCATTGTTACACTCAGTTGTTATTCATGAAATAACGTCTGCATTGTTTATTTGTGATTATTGTGAGTTTTGGCTAGTCTCATGTTTTGACAAAAAGGGAGGGTGTTTTTCATAGTCATTTTATGAATTTCAGTGTCTCCCACCAAACACTTAGGGCTGGTTTCATGCTCATGGATTTAGCCTAGTCTTGGACTAAGTTGTTGTACTAGTGGAGATTTACCATTCAAACGCAAAGCTAGTTTAGGACTAGGCTTAATCTGTGATTGGGAAATAGGCCCTTAGGGCTGGTTTCTCGCTCATGGATTAAGCCTAGTCTTGGACTAATTTGTAGTACCAATGGAGATTCTCCATTCAAACTCAGAACTAGTCTAGGACTAGGCTTAATCCTCAACCGGGAAATTGGCCCCTAGTGCTTAAATAGAATGGTGAAGTACTGTAGGTTTGTTTAAGTAAAACTCCATCTTTTGTGTTCTCTTGATCGCAGCGCAAGGCCTCAATTCCGATCTTCTAACTGTTACCCAGCTGAATATTATTTCCTACAAAACTCCTATTTGTAAGATTATTAGCCAACATTCCGTTGCTTCAATCTCTGTGTCTTTTTGATCACTTTGCCATGTTCTATTTTCACCGACCATCCTAGAGGCTGTTGTCCTTCTCATGTGAAGCAACATAGCTATCCCCCTCCCAGCTCCTGGCTTTGGGTCCGGTATGGAGCTGGAACACTCCCTGGTTCACTGGACTCGGTCATGGCATCAGAAACCCGAGCCAGCATGTCTAATCAGCCCACCGCAGCCCAGTCAGCCCTGAGGAAGGCTAGTGACTTTTAAATGGAGGTTAAAGGAGGTTGTACAAGCCTAAAATGAAGTGTGAAACTGTAACCTTCGTGGTTGTGGCATTGCGGGAGAAGCTGAGAGGAGGCTGGTTGCTGTTGTCCTCTAATGCCCTCGCTCATGTGTTTTTAAGGATTAAACGATAGTCGTCTGTCATTAATTCCTGCATTGAACAGAGTATTGGATCTCATCCTCTGATATTTTGTTACTTTTTCTTGAACAACTTCTTAAGAAAGTTAAGACATTTAAATAATATAATATTGTACAACCACAGAATAGTAGAAAACCTGTTAAGGTGATGTAAAAACCATGCATACAGTACAATTTGCGTAAGAGTGCTCTTCGCAGTTTGTAGATTCTGTTCTTGCCTAAGAACAAATCTCAAATAAGATTGGTGATTGTCAGAACTGCATAAGTGAGTTTTAAGAACTTTTTTTTTCTTCTTAAGAACAGTTGATGAATGAGGCCTTTTGACTTTTCTGGTCATAGTTTCTCTGGATATTCACTATACTGTCACCGTTCATGACCTCATAACTAGGGATGCACGATAAGGGAATTATTGCCCAATATCCGATATGTTTCATGCTCATATCTGCCGAGAAATGCTAAGCCGTTAAGCTACAGCTCCGACTATTTCCTGAGATGCATACTACCGCATAGGAAAGTATGGTAAGTGCTTTACCTACCATACTATTAAGTGTGGTAGTACGTGGCTTGGGACACAACCCTTTTGCAAGCTCACATTCGCTAAGTGAAGCAAACGTAATTTTTTTTAGTTTTTTAAAAATCGCACATGAAGGCAGAGTTAAGCTCATAAAAACAGGAGATTCTGCTCGCAAATGTTTCATTGCGTGCTCAAAGTTTTGGCACAAAATAATACCATACACGGCATGGGCTATATAAAATCCCACCTCGGACTTTGGACATGTGCTCAAGCGCCACCTTTCCGAAGTACAATAAATGCGTCATAAAATACTGGCTGAAATTATTGGGCAAATCTAAGCATCTGTCCGATGTCAATGACTTAAAAAACAATTATCGGCCGATTCCGAAATGGTTCTGATATTATGGTGTATCGATACTCATAACTTTAGATGGTCAAAAATAGGGAAAAATATTAAACACATCTTTCACATCACAGTCAGCAACACTAATGAAGATTTACATGCTGGGACTTTCTGCTGTGAGGATTTTATGAGTGCATCTGTGTCTATATACAGTGGGATGCAAAAGTTTGGGCAACCTTGTTAATAGTCATTATTTTCCTGTATAAATCGTTGGTTGTTATGATAAAAAATGTCAGTTAAATATATCATATAGGAGACACACACAGTGATATTTGAGAAGTGAAATGAAGTTTATTGGATTTACAGAAAGTGTGCAATAATTGTTCAAACAAAATCAGGCAGGTGCATAAATTTGGGCACCGTTGTAATTTTATTGATTCCAAAACTTTTAGAACTAATTATTGGTAAGCTCACTGACCCCTGACCTACATACACAGGTGAATCCTATAATGAGAAAGAGTATTTAAGGGGGTCAATTGTAAGTTTCCCTCCTCCTTTAATTTTCTCTGAAGAGTAGCAACATGGGGGTCACAAAACAACTCTCAAATGACCTGAAGACAAAGATTGTTCACCATCATGGTTTAGGGGAAGGATACAGAAAGCTGTCCCAGAGATTTAAGCTGTCTGTTTCCACAGTTAGGAACATATTGAGGAAATGGAAGACCACAGGCTCAGTTCAAGTTAAGGCTCGAAGTGGCAAACCAAGAAAGATTTCGGATAGACAGAAGCGACGAATGGTGAGAACAGTCAGAGTCAACCCACAGACCAGCACCAAAGACCTACAACATCATCTTGCAGCAGATGGAGTCACTGTGCATCGTTCAACCATTCGGCGCACTTTACACAAGGAGATGCTGTATGCGAGAGTGATGCAGAGGAAGCCTTTTCTCCGCCCACAGCACAAACAGAGCCTCTTGAGGTATGCTCAAACACATTTGGACAAGCCAGCTTCATTTTGGAATAAGGTGCTGTGGACTGATGAAACTAAAATTGAGTTATTTGGGCATAACAAGGGGTGTTATGCATGGAGGAAAAAGAACACAGCATTCCAAGAAAAACACCTGCTACCTACAGTAAAATATGGTGGTGGTTCCATCATGCTGTGGGGCTGTGTGGCCAGTGCAGGGACTGGGAATCTTGTCAAAGTTTAGGGACGCATGGATTCCACTCAGTATCAGCAGATTCTGGAGACCAATGTCCAGGAATCAGTGACAAAGCTGAAGCTGCGCCGGGGCTGGATCTTTCAACAAGACAACGACCCGAAACACTGCTCAAAATCCACTAAGGCATTCATGCAGAGGAACAAGTACAACGTTCTGGAATGGCCATCTCAGTCCCCAGACCTGAATATAATTGAAAATCTGTGGTGCGAGTTAAAGAGAGCTGTCCATCAAACCATCAAACCTGAATGAACTAGAGATGTTTTGTAAAGAGGAATTGTCCAAAATACCTTCGACCACAATCCAGACTCTCATTGGAACCTACAGGAAGCGTTTAGAGGCTGTAATTTCTGCAAAAGGCGGATCTACTAAATATTGATTCCATTTCTTTTTTGTGGTGCCCAAATTTATGCACCTGCCTGATTTAGTTTGAACAATTATTGCACACTTTCTGTAAATCCAATAAACTTCATTTCACTTCTTAAATATCACTGTGTGTGTCTCCTATATGATATATTTAACTGACATTTTTTATCGTAACAACCAACGATTTATACAGGAAAATAATGACTATTAACAAGGTTGCCCAAACTTTTGCATCCCACTGTAAGTGTGTGTGAGAGAGAGAGAGAGAGAGAGAGAGTTTTTGAGTGATGAGGGGAGCACTTTAAGATAGCATCGCTCAAAAGAGGCATGGTGTGAGGTGAATCTTATTAAAGGTCTGACCTTGGCTGCTAGAGCTTTTCTGAAATAGGACGTCAGCGCTGATAGATGCCTCTCCCGGCTTGCAAAAGAGGAAAACGTTACCTACACAGTTTTGCATGCATTTTCAGCTCTAGTCTCTTGGTCAACTCCTTAAGATAAATTTTTTTAAAAGCATCTTTGGATTATAACATCAAAATGATTAAGGAAACAAACTAGAACCCAAAAAGAAGAGAGTGGAGATTTTAAACTGCAGTGATAATGAGAGCCTTTCCCCTCTTCTTTACATTACATTTACATTTATGACATTTATTACATAATTACAGGGATAGTCTTCCTGGAGCACATTGGGATTAGGAGTCCTGTTAGGGACCCTCAGTGGCGGTAGTGCTGGAAGTAGAATAGAACCAGTCAGACTCGAACCCACATTCTCTTGATAAAGATGCTACATTACCACTTTTTCATGTCTGATACCGATACCAATATTGTAAATTTAGATAGCTGTCGATACAAATCCGATACGGTCTCTGACAAAAAATAATGCTTCGAAAATGTCTGAATACACGACTCAGATTATTCTGTTATGCTTAAGGAAATACTTGACTTAAATACTGTTTTACAGACTAAAACAATGTAATAATTACACACCCATATACGTGTGTGTGTGTATATATATATATATATATATATATATATATATATATATATATATATATATATGTATGCTAATTTGTTTCAACACAGTTCTGTAATTTTTGGAGATGCTCCCTAAGCCTGTGAAGCTAAAACAATAAGGAAATTAAACAGTATAATCGCACGAATTGCTTTTGGGCTTGTAGTGTGGTGTGTTGCCTGTTATATCGATATGTACAAATTAGTGTAAATGACAATATACCAGCGTTACCACAGTGCCACTTCGAATTGTGCTTGCATGCATTTACAGATCAGCTCCACAGACCACCCCAATGCCACCAATACCCGATCCACCTGTTTGAGTCGTCATCGAACCGATATCCAATCCACATATTGGATCTGTGCCATCTTTACACTTGATCCATGTTTGAGTGTACTGCCACTAGACCACTTTTATTCTTATTTGTGAATCTGAAACTCTGGACTGCGATCTTTGAAGGAGATATTTATGTGGTGCTAAGAGAGGCCCCCGCTCTTCCAGGGTCCCTCCAAGTTTTGTCTGAATTTTCAACCTTCCTTTTGAAGAGGCACTAAAGGCTCCACTAAACAGATGTCGTTTGGTAGCCCATCACACCTCGCCCTGTACTGCCGGCCTGCTAATTAGACAGCACATCAAAGTAGCACAGGACTTGGCTGAGTAGGGACATGTGCAGACCTTCTACTGATCTCTCCTCCCAGGATTTCTTTCTCTCTCATCCTGTAAGACTACCTTATCTTACATTTTCAGCCTCTACTTTGGTACGCTTAAGAGGAGCCATCACTAAAATGTTTCAGAAATAAAAAATTAAGGAGAGCTGGGCAGATTGGCCCTCCACATGGTTGACTTTTGCTGGGACAGGGATGTTCTTCTTGTGCTTATGCTTGCATTTTTGTGACCATTATAATCACTTAATAGCACAGTCGAGGAACAGTACTGCAAAAGTTCAGGAACAAGACAGGTTTATTTATAAAGTACATCTTCGTTCAGAGGGATTCAGTGCGGCTTACAGAAACAAAATAATTTCAATGAAGTAAGTAGAAATAATATTCATAAAGAATATATAGGAACAAGAAAATGATTAAGGAGAAGGAATACATAAGATTAACAGTAAAACTAAACAGAGGATACAATAATTAAAAGTTTAGCTACTGCAAAGATCAAAGATGAATGGATGAATGAAATGTGAAAAATTATCCTCAAGTGGCAGCATCGTGGCGCAGTGGTTAGCGCTGCCGCCTCACAGCGAGAAGGTCCTGGATTCAATCCCAGGGTCAGTCTTAGGGCCTTTCTGTGTATAGTTTGCATGCTCTCCCTGTGTTCGCGTGGGTTCTCTCCGGGTGCACTGGTTTCCTTCCACAGTCCAAAAGTATGCAATACAGATTAATTGGCAACTCTAAATTGGCCCTGTAAGATGTGAAAGTAAGTGTGATTGTTTGAGGGTTTGTCCCCGCCTTGCACCCGTAGTTTCCAGAATAGCCTCCAGTCCCCGCTGCGACCCCGGTCAGGATTAAGCACTTTGGATAATGAATGAATGAAATTATCTTCAAGTGTGGTCCATAATCCGGGTCTCAAAGTGGGGTCTCAGATTTCTGCTTTTTTTGGATTTCCCTTGGAGCTGCAAGGCTTATAGCGAAAAAGGTAATGAAAGCTCATTGTTTCAAATTGACAACATTCAAACATGGTGTAAATTAACTTTTAGCAACCATTAGCCTCATCACAAACCTAAGGGAGCAGAACCAGACCGGGAACCAAAGTAGAACCAAAATCAGTTTCATTTTTAGTTGAGCTATTTCTGTAAAGGAGCTTTTTTGGGCACTGCAGTGAAGTGGGTCTCGGTGTTTCTACCTTGTGTGAAGGACATGTGTCTTGGCATGTGACCATGGAAATGCCAGAGTGGCCGCCCTGCGTGTCTGCTGTCTTATCAGTCGTGCCACAGGTTGCTTGTTCAAGCAGAGCATGTTGGCCACACACTGTACACCAGCTGTGTCAGGTAAAACTAGGGGTCATGCTTGGGTCTAAGCTCCCATTACTGCAGTTATCTGTCAAAAAAACAATTCACAATTTGAAAATAAATTCCAACTTGCAGGCGTGTGCTGGTGCTGTTGAAAAATGGCTGTCCAAGCATGTTTTTAATTTGACCTCAGCGGGCCTCATCACTATTGGAGAGAGCGGGGAACTAGTTTTGCAGCACTGCAATGTTTGCTTTTAAAAGACGTATTGGAGCCTTGAGAGCGCAGTATTTCAGAGTGCAGTTATAGCGCAAGCTCTCAACTGGGAGGGAGAAACATAAACAGCTTGTTTGTCTTAGCCTCTGCCTCTCTCTCTCTCTTTCCTTCTCCCTTCACCGCCATGACTGATGTTGCACGAATGTGAAATTGGGTCACGCCGGTAAGCTGACATGTTTTCGGGGTGATTTTTCCAATTTGAATTATTTGAAGATGGTTCTGATATTCTTTTGGAGAACTTCCCTGGCAGTCCGTTCTCTCCTGCATTGGGGGGAAAATGGATGTATATAAAGTTCACAAGATGAATTGCTTCTCTCGGTTTACACAAGACTCTTACTCCCTCCCTCTCGCAGACTTTTCAGAAAAAGAAAGACCACCCAGCTATCACGCCGTAGAATCTCAAGATGGATCCCCACACAGCTCGGTGTCAGCTACTAAGGTATTGCCTAACTTGCATATGACTTCTTCAATTTAATGTTTTACTTGAGTGTTTTCATTTAATTGTTGAATGTTTTTCTTGGTTGAGCTGCTCTGGACCATGTAGAAAAGATTTACAAAGCAAATAAAACCCATTTTTCTTCAACACTTCTATTCCAATACATGTAACAATGGTTTCTTGGTGTTGAATCCAAATGTCTAATTATAGGAACAGTTTTAAAACCCATTATTGTCATGTTTGATTCATACCCGTCTTGCACAACCCAAGCCTGGATATGAAGGTTGAATGTAAATTAAAGAAGGATACAAAAATTTGCTTGTTCTAATTCTTAAAATGAATCTCATGACCTTGAAATGATCAACAAATATGTATTTTCTAAACACTGGAATCTCCATTTAGAGTAAATCTAGAATTCTTGTCATCTTTGGGTTCTGATACCTTTGGGGAGCTCAACTGTAGTGTTCTGAGTCTGAATGCTGGTGTTGCTAACAGGACGAGGCACCGGGGCTCGAGGCAGAACAGAGTGAGGAGGTGAAAATGAAGGAGGATCCCGCACAGACCACCGAAGCCCGTAGGGCCCACGCCATCGCAAACAAAGCTCTGGAGATTGAAAAGGTAACTGGATGTGTTGTGTACCCTGACCTTTATGGCCAGTTCTCTCCGCCCTGAGGGCAAAGAGAATTTGCTACTACTACTGCTGCTGGTTTTTCCTGTACTCACATGCTTTAGCCGAGTTGAAAACAATTCTCTGCAATACATTGATGTCTTATTTTTCTTGCTCTTTGGGGGGCGATTTAATCTTTTGGTGGCTGTACTGTGATCACTGATTGTTTTTCAATTTTTAAAAACTTAAGATGTAAGGAATTGCAACCCATTTGAATGTACATAATCCAGGTCTGTTTGAGTGTTTCTGTATAACCAAAATGTAGATTATGCTATTAATCTTGGCTATTAATAAATGTTCTGTTTAATAGAACTTTAAAGCTGCTACTAAAACTAAAACTGTGCTACTGTTACTGTGATAGTTCGTTTTCGTTTGGATTCTGAAAACAAACATTCAAATAATGAAGTAAAGTGAGTGCAAGTGAGTGATTATTTGTCATTTTGAACACAGCCCAGCACACAGTGCACCACAACGAAATGTGACTTCTGCATTTGACTCATACGTGAGAGCAGTGGGCAGCTGACATGGGCAGCACCCGGGGAGCAGTATACCTTGCTGATTAGTAACTCAGTGGTACCCTTACCGGTTGGGGAGTCAAACCGGTGACCTTCCCCAAGTACTGCTACGGCACCTCATTTTGTAAATCTTTTGATCAGTGCTCAAAACTATTATTTCTCTGATTTTCTGAGAACTATCTTGTTCTACAGTGTGAGAAACGTTTGACTCCTTGTAAAGTGGCTGTTTTAGTTCCTCTGTGTTGTCTGTGTTTTGTAATCCCCCTGATTGTAAAGATGTATGGGCATTTCCTGCCCTAATGAACTCGCAGCTCATCTCGGATCACGCATGGCACTGTGTGCACACAGACATCTAGCAGTAAGTTCCGGATTCAGTCACAAGCTTATCTGTTTGGAGCGAATGTTTGTCCAAACGGTTAATGGAGTTCATTTGGTATCACTGGCAATTGTAACAGTAACAGTTGTAAGAGTTTATCTTGGCTGAATCTCCTGTTGATGATGGCTGGTAATGATTACCCAGCCTTCATTCATCATTTCAATCAGCCTAAACGAAATACATCCACTTGGCCTATTAGACTGTATTGAGCACTCAGGCTTTGCAGCCTTAGTGATTAAATAGCCCTTAATATTCCCTAATGTGTACCAGCCCTCCAATAATTATTCCCACTTCCTTGATTACGGAGGACCCCTGCTTACTTCAACATTCATTTAGGCCCGACTGCTCTCCTCTGTGCAGCGGCTGGGTGATATTTCTAATGTTTTACAGACCAACCCGTTTCCTCGCTCCCCTCCCCACCTCCCAAAAGAGTCTGGGCCACATGGGAGGCGGTGCTCGTTCCAGTGCTGATCGTCCGCTCCAAAACCCCTGCTTGTGTGGCCGCGAGATATCAGCCGCCGAAATCGGGTCCCCCCCCCTTTCTCTCTTTCTCTCTTTCTCTCAGTTTTGGAGTAGAAACCGCTCGTGACCCTGCCGCACAAGAACAGGCACGAGTCAAACATTAGTTTCCTGTTTGCTTAAGTGACAGTGGCAGACTTTCAGGTCTCCCAGGTCACTTTAAGGAAGGCCCTTCCCCGAATTCAACTCTGTATTGTCTCTAAAAATTACAGCTCGAGCTGGGTGAGGCACTTCCTGTAGCACCATTCTGTTTGTGTTTTTATTTCATTGCTTTATTGTGATTACTCGAGGCTTGTGGGTTTGGTCATTCTGAAAGGCCGGGGGAAATTGTTGTAAATTGAGTTTATTGTCTCTTGCCTTCAGGGCTTTTGTCTGGACAGCAATTAAATGTCAGAAGAGTTTTGAAAACGACGCCTACCTTTTGGCAAGCCTCGGCGTTAGTCTGCATAGTCTATTCGTTATCTGGGGTCTGTGTTTGCAGTGAGCCCAAAGCAGAAAGACATTAACACTGTACTTAAGTATTTGTCTATTTATCGCAAGTCATAATGCCATCACAATGTTCCACAACGTTATTGCAGGGGCAGCTTAGGGCGTTCGCCCCGTGATTGGAAGGCCGCCAGTTCGAATCCATAAGCCGCTAAAGGTACTCATGAGCTTATCAGTAAGGTACTGTCTCTAAGCACTGCTCCCCGGGCACCGTTCTTGTTAGCTGCCCACTGCTCCTTCATGGATGGGTCAAACGCAGAGGTCACATTTCGTTGTGGTGCACTGTGTGCTGTGCTGTGTTCACAATGGCAAATAATCACTCACTTTCATAGCTCATGTTTTCCTGATATTATGCAGCCCTACTATCTGTCTATTCATCCATCCATCTATAGTGTTCTGTTGTCATTCAGCCCACTCTTATTTACCATGATCTCCCACCTCCGTAAGAGGGAGGGTGGTGGTGTCCTAACAGCAGAATACTCACCAATGGACAAAGAGTGTCTACTGTACCTCCTCCACTTCTAGTATTGGGCCCCTATGCAGGGTCCCTATCCCCTATTAAAATATACGACCCAAATACTGATTATTTATATTTATAGCCTTTAACTGATGCTCTTCCAGAGTGACTTCCATTTCCTAATTACAGGGACAGTCTCCCTGGAGGACCATGAGGTTAAGGGCCTTGCTCTGGGACCCAAGAGTGGATTTTAGGTTTCAAACTCAACATCTTGTACTCACAAACACAGGGATCATTTAGTCACTTGGATGACTGCATCCACACTGACCATTCAAATAGACTGCCTCCGAAAGAACAATGTATGGCGTTCAGCATCAGCTCTTGGCCCAAAATTGGAAAACAGTAAACAGTCAACTGTCTAAAAACACCAGCAACCAGTTATTTTAGAAAAATAATAGCCAGAACTGTTTGTGTTTGATTTTCTTGGATGATAATGGCTGTATGATGTACGGAAGTGAATGTGCCTGAATAGCCCCAATTGTGCTTTTAGTGTTGGAAAATTGGGCAGAGGGAAAAATGTAATGTTTGGCTGGAGGCTCCTGTAGTTGTGAATTTTGGAAAAGGGTGGGAACGCTGCCCCACCCAGGCCTTACATGATGAAATGAAGATGTAGAGTCACGCAGAGTTTGACCTCGAGTTTGTGCTCCCAGAAGGCATTGTGCAAAGCTTTTCAAATGCTCTTTCTTTTAGAACCAAGAGGCCGTTTCTTGTCTTTCTCCATTATGCCATTTCTATGCTGAGAGCCTCTCTCTCTCTCTTACCATCTGCAGAACTGCAGAGTTCACGTCCCGTTTCTCTGCGATTGCACTTGGCCTTTCAACTTGGCCCTTCTCCTTAGCTGGCTTGGAGTATTGTGAGAGCAGGTTTTGCCTTTTAAACAAATGTTCTCCCAACTTCCTTTCTTCCTGCAGCGATCTGATGGGACTCTGTTTTTCTCTCTTCTATTTGTCTGTTTTTCCTGTTTCTCTCCCATTCTCCTCTCCCTCCATATCTAATATCTTTCACATGTTTTTTCTCTCTGCTTTTTTGCGTTCTCCCCTCCTCCAACTCTCTAAGGGAGTATTGCATGTAACCTGAAGTAGTTGGACTTGTGGCAGTGTGTTGCATAAAGCAGGGGAGAGAGATCAGCTTTTATATACCGTATTCTCAAAAATAACAGGAGAGCTGTGCAAAACTGAGTCATAAATTCTTGACTTAATTGCTGTTTTATCAACATGCCTCATTTTTCTGAAATGTAGCTTGTTAGTCTCTTTCATCCGTACTCTACTCATTATTTGCAATTTGTCATTTGGTTGTTCTATTATTTATTTGTCTAGAAATGTATGTATTTTATGCTAAAAGAATGTGTTAAAGACATAATGACAGTGTTGTCTAAAAGACTAAAAAATCACTGTACACTAGAGATCAACCGTTATTGGTTTTTCAGTGCCGATATCGATGCCGATTATTGCTGGTTAAAGGGTCCGATAGCCGATATTTGGAACCAAGATGCAAAAAAAGAGAAAGTCTCTGTGAAAACTTGGAATTTTACAAACACCAAGCTCAGTTGAAACTCTCCTCTGTCCTCTTCTCCTTCTCGGAGCTTTACGATGCGGTCGTGTGTGAGTGTGGTGTGAGTGACAACAAGGCTTCAGTGTTAATTGGCTACAACTTGTGTGACATATAGCCAATCAAAGACTGTTGTGGGGGGGACATTAATGAAGCAGCGAGTCGAGAGCAATCAACACAGAGAGAAGAGACGACACTGGAGCCACAGTAGCACATCTTGTAATTACTTAATATCGGTGATGGTCAAAATTAAACACTGATAATGATAATCAGTAAAATGCCTAATATCGACCCCCGATAATCAGTCACCCCTTACTGTACTCTTCTAAAGTCTGTAAAATTGTCTGAGGTCAGAGCACTCAACAATATTAATGGATATTAAAGATGCTCACCATCTTATTTTTATGAACTTTGACCAGCCATTCATTCTGAGATCCTGTTAATAAATGCAATGTTGTGACAGATTTTTTTCACATTTTCTCCTGATGTCCTTTTGCAAATGTGGAGAACAATGTTTTTTTCATTCACTCTCTCTCTAACTCTTTTTTTCTTTCTGCACATCTCTGTTTTACTGTCTCTGTCTTTCTCTCTCTTGCTGTCAGTCTCTCTCTGTGTTCATATTTCTACCTTTTCACTTTCTCTTTATTTATTTTTCTGTCTGTCTCTGTATCTCTGTATTTTTTAAGCCGGTTAGCAAGTGGGGATTGTCTTCTTCATGTTAAATAGGGTTCTTAAAGCAAAACTTATGATAAAGAGTTAAAGTCAAATTGAAAAATAATTTTAATTAGCTCAATACCGAAACATATCTCTGTTTCTTTATCCCCAGCTTTATAGGCAGGACTGTGAAACGTTTGGGATGGTGGTGAAGATGCTGATTTCTAAACAGCCAGCCCTCGAGAGCCAGTTGCAGGCAGCACTGAAGGAGAACCTGGTGGAGATTAAGGAGCGATGTCTGGAGGATCTGCGCCACTTTATATCTGAGGTGAACGTGGTACTAAAAGCAGACCAGTCCTCTCGATCTGGTTCGACTTGGACAACAGACAAATAAACTTTGCTGGGCTTCAGAGACCACTACTTGTGCTGTTCTCTTTTAATTAATATTACAACGAGCCACTTCAAGATGTCAACTCTGGAAATGTCTCCAAGAAAACATTGGTATTTGTACACTGATGAACCAGAACATTGCAAACTCCCTAATATATAAATTGCCCCTGTGTATGAGCCAAAAACTGGTCTGACCTGCCAAGAACTGGACTCCACAAGATCTCTGAAGGTTTCCATGTTGGCAGGTGGAGGCACTTCCCTCAGACATGTTGGATTAGTTTAAGATTGATGGATGTTGAACGCGTTTTGAAAGCTGATTCATTGAGGAGAAAACGCAAACCGTCACTAATCTGAGATATTAGCGATGGTCATTGGGTTTAGTGTGAACCTACAGAAGTACTGCAGTGACACAAATTGGGAATGATTTTAAAGATGGAGATGGAGTATTTTATTTTAGCACAGTCCATCAAACCTTTCTGGTATGAGCATTGCTGCAGAACAATGATGTACTCACTTACACTGTTACTCCATGATAATCCTTGCTCAAACTAGAACACTCCTACAGAAGGCCCATAAGCATTGGTGCTTGAGTATTGCTCAAGGGAATAAGATCATCTGGTCATTTGTACTCTCACTTTAACAGAAATGCAGCAGGGTTTTTTGTCACAAATTTTGTGTTGCCCCATGTATTTTTATGTTACTCACAATGACCTGATTTGTGCCACAGTAGCTATTCTGCTTCTAAATAGTAGACATAACCGTTATTCTCCCCTTGCTTTGTTGAGTCTTCGCCCCAACACACAGTTGCCAAGACATATTTCCGTTTAGTCCACAAAACGTGGAATGTGATGGAAAACATTTGATCTGCAGCATCTCCGTCTTGCAACTTGCTGGAAATACTCTGGTTCCAGATACCAGAAGAAAAGGTCCAGACCTTGTCCCAGCAGCATTGTAAGCAGGTATTGGTAATATTGTTGTGGATCATGTTTGTGTATGTGTCTTTGTGAGGTAGGTGTAGCTATGACGGGAACTACAGCAGTCAACATAAACATTGGCCATAGATCCTTATATGGATTCAGTGTCAGTGTTCACTATGATGTTTTTAATGTAAAACTTTGCAGTGCTGTTGACCATTTTTATACTAAATCTTTGTAATTAAATACTTTTAACAAGTTCCTCATTCTCCAAGTTTCTCTGTTTTAGTACATAAGAAATGAAAACGATTTCAACAAAATAGATGATAATATATGCTTTTTTATTGTCAGCCTTATGTTCCAGTTTTTGCATTTATACAGATTACACTGATCTGTTTACTATGGCCCATAAATAAAATTCAAACCAGCCAGGTTCTGCATAATACATAGAATGTAAGATGGAAATTTTCATTAGCTGCTTTTAATAGAACAAAGCACATACACTGTAATAGCAGGGGTCTAATGTCCAAGTATGTGATGACATTTTTATTTTTAAAACCCTGATTAACAAAAGTGGAACCTCTTTCATCCTTTACTGCTTCAGTTAACTATCCTAATACTTAAAAAATCTTTTGAAATTCAGGGATATAAAAATATCAGCTTTTAAATCAGAAGTTTTTACAATATATACAGTCATATTTGCACTGTTAAATATTCATTCATTTATATAGGGTGCTTTATAAATATTAGATTCTTTCAGTCTGTGCATGGCCACAAGGGACATTATTTAATACACCAGTTGAATTATTTTTGGGTGGATTAATACTTTGAACTTTACTAATATTGCATGGCAAGAGTTGGGACGTTGAGTTACATTTACTCATTTGAAAAATACTGCAACAATGATGAGAACTAAGTTGGGAGAACGTTGGCCTTTTAATAAAAGGCAGAGAATGCAAAAGTTAACTGAAATATTGCAGTTGCAAATATTGCATTAACGTAGAGTCTATGAAATGATGCAGTTTTTGCTCTTATGTCCTCTCTTCTTTTTGGAATTTGTCCTTGAGTTGAAAGCTGAAGACATTTGACTGGGAAGTTCATCCATGTAATACTGATAGCGAGGTTGTCTGGGCTGGGGAATGGGCTGACCCAAAAAAAAGCCTTCCTCCTCTGATTCAGAGGATGAGGAGGAGCAGGTGGAGCACCAGTCATCCTCGTCTCCGTAAAGACGAAAGAACCTTTCAGCAGCCTGGTTCTGCAGCCCATAATCCGAAGTTGCATGAGCGTGTGAGCGCTGTCCGTACTGAGCTGTGGGAACAGGAGCGTGCGGGTGATGGTCCTCCCTGAAGCGCATACAGGCTCGCTCTTTGGGCACCATGTGCAGCGCATTGTCCGAGCGAGACTTCCGGCTCCTTCTCCGCCTGTGGTGATGATTGTGATTGTGCCGGTGCTGCCGCTGGTCCTGCTCGTCGAAATGGTACACCCTTCTGCGAGTGCGCTCGCTCATGGGAGGCTGCCGCACCTCTGGGCCGTCGTAGCGCCCGTTGTCCACAACGTCATCAGAGAACTTGACCTGCTGCGGCCTGGACTGGGACCGGGTCCTCCGGAGAACGGGCAACTGGGTGGGGTTGGGCCTCTCTTCCGGAAGAGGGATCACCTCCTCCAGCTCCTCCTCTGCTGCTTCTGCTTGCTCCAACTCTGAGGTGAGGCTCTTGAGGGAGTTTGCGCTTCTATGAAGCATGGAGGAATTGAGGGTACCCATGTTGCTTGTTTTCTCGCAGTCCTCGCTCTCCAGCTGGGTGAAATTTTGCAGTGAATATGGTAAGGGCTTTTCTTTGAAGTCCCCATCGACTGATGCACCTGCGACCAAACAAGAACATTTCAATAAGAATAAATCATTTATATTCTATTTGACGTTTTTTCCAGTTTGATATGAGTAAACTTTGCTGAAAAGGACATGTTAAGTCACCTTAACATTTTTTCTGCTAGGCAGAACGAGTGAACTGTCATGACCCTGGGAGTGGTCTAGTGGTAGGGTTCAAATTTAACTCTGTATCTATCTCCAGGACTACCAGGATTGGACCCCTGAGTAAGACCCCTAACCCCAAGTTGCTCCAGGGACATTGGGCCCCATTCACCAAGCATTTTTAAGAAGTATTCCCAAAGATTATGACATTCTTATTTGAGATTTGTTATGGGGTAAGAACAAAATCAACAAACAGCGAAGTGCTCGAGGTGTACAGTATAATATGCTATTTAGATGTTTTCTTACTTTTTTAAACTCACTGTTTATGATTTATAAAGTTAGTTATTACAAAGCTATTACTTTTGTATATAGTTTGAGTAAACCGTCATATGCTTTAAAAGTCTTACTAGCCTGCAGAGGTGGAAAGAGTACTGAAAATTTGTACTCAAGTACAAGTACTGTTACATTGGTTAAAAAGTACTCAATTACAAGTAAAAGTACTGGTGTTAAAAAAATACTTGAGTAAAAGTACAAAGTACTCTTCTCAAAAACTACCCAGAGTATTAATTACTTTTTAACCGATGGATGTTTTATTGCGTCGTCAATAGCAGGCATTCGTTTCGATTCAACAATATAAAATATCTACGTTCAAAGCACATTTCTCAGATGAACAAGGTACAGAAAGGCAATTTGTTTTGTAAATAAATGTAGATATAAAGCAGGAATTTTGTTTGTTAAAACAATGACAAAAATGTTTTTGAACATGCATAGAAGAGTTTAAACTTTTCCCAATACATTGCGAACAACAGGCAGCGGGCACTCATCCTCCGTCTTTTCTCCATCATTTTCACGACTGACAGTGTTGTCTTCTGTCTCCATTTTGGCTTCTTTGTCTCCAAATCTTCAGTCTACAAATTAGTTTGTACTCCGCTGTGTAGTACCTCCAGACACCTGTGCCTGCTGCTGCAGGAGAGTTTATTCTTTGCTTACGTCCTAGATTAATTGGTGCGGTCGCGATTGCACAGCCTTATTGGCTGCAAAGATGCAGATGAAAGGTTTGAATATTAATTCAAATTGTGGGTGTACTCAGTAGCGACTTTTTATTTTATAAGTAGTGAAGTAGATTACATGGTGTAAATTGTACTCAAGTATGAGTAAAATAACACACTTGAAAAACTACTCGTAAAAGTACAAGTACCCAAAAAATCTACTTAATTACAGTAACGTGAGTATTTGTAATTCATTACTTCCACCCCTGCTATTCTGGTGAATTAGCCTACTGTTGTTTCCTTCTGTAATTAACCTCTTATTTTCAGGGTCCACTCCTCTCATACTCACCAGTGATATTTGACAGTGCCAGAGAGTCCATGGAGTCTCGGACACTCGGCTCCGCCTGTTTCAGCTCATCTGTGATGCACTCCAATGAGTCGCCGTACCACTGCTTGTCCTCGCACTTAAAGTTGGCCCCATGCTCCAGATCCAGCTCCTGAATTTTGCGGCTGCTCGCAGGCCCTGGGTGACTTCCATAAGCTGAGTCTCCCAGTCCATCCTGGGACTGAGTCCAGTACATGTCTGTTTTGTATTTCTTACTGGCCAGGTTCCCATTGCCACTGCTACCCAACATCTTTGCCTCAGTCTTATTTTTGACCTCAGAGTCAGTCACCCACAGGTCAGTTGGTCTGTTGTCGTCTAGTTGCTGGAAGACTCCATGCTCTCCAAATTTTAGAAGCAGCTGGGTCATGTAGTCTTCATGCTCAGCCCATTCCTCGTGGTCCTCCGGTGCTTCCTGCTCCTCTCGGTTCTTCCAGAAGCGATCGTCCGCAAAGTTTAAATGCGACAGCTTGTTTGTTAGGGTCTCGTCGGCGTTGCCTAAGAAGCCTGGGAACTTGTAGTTGCCAGCGGGTGAGAAGAGCAGGGACTGGCGACACTGATCTGCCGAGCGACTGCTCTTGCCCATTCTTACGCTGCGGCGGGACTCGCGAGACCTGGCTGACTGAAAGGCAGAATCCGAAGAGTCGGAGGCATGGACGTCCTCTCCCAGACTGCAAGCTTTGGAACAGTAGATGCGCCCTTGTTTTGGCAGGAACGGGCAACCGAGCAAGGAGGTCTTGCACTGGGCACAGCTGAAACACTCGTCTGTGGCATGCCAGTGGAGACCATCGTACGTCATCTGAGCATGGTCTACCCCTAGAGAGAAATCGTGAAGATTAGGAAAGCTGTTGGCGGTAAACGAAGCTAAAGAGATAAAAGAGATTTTCAGGCTTACCAATGTGTTCCCCACAGGCCTCACAGTATTCCGCATATAGAGACTCAAAGCACCCACAACAATAGGGCCGACCATCTTTCATGATGTACCGCTGACCACCCAAAATGGTTTCACATTCAAAGCAGGAAAAGTGCTTCATGTGCCAGTGACGACCCTCTGCCTCTGTGCACTCGTCGGCAAAGATGATCTGAGGAAAAAGAACATTTTAAATGTCAAATTGCTGAATGATTTTTTCACATTTGTTGACGACACAATGCTGTTATAGTTTGGGCAAAAATCTTACCTCATCACAAGCTGAACAGCGAGGCTTAAGCAGTTCTGCGTGATGTCTCCCACAGTGAATCTTCCCCTCATGGTAGAAGTAAATAAGATCCACAAGAAGCTCATTACAGGTTGAGCATGCAAAGCATGCTGGGTGCCAGCAAAGTCCAGGTCCCGCTCTTGAAGCAAACACCGCCATCTCCCCTCCATTGACATTCTCCCCACACTAAAGATTACAATGTAAACCTTTATTAGCAAGAGCATGGAGAGGTTTACTCTGGGTCTTTTAGGAAAGGCAGAACTGATTTTGATACCTACATGATCACAGATGACGTGAAGCACAACCCTGGGCAGCAGTTTCAGAGTCCCACGTCCCAGTGCCTCCTTTTTCCTCTGCACACTGAACATGTGCAGCTCTTTCTTTTCTTCCTCGGAGAGGGACTGGCAGTATCGCACCTAAAAGAGGAATTGACAAACTTTAAAGGGGTTTTCCAAAATCCTGGTTGAGCCACATTTAGACCCGCTGGAGTAACCGCTGCTTTCGGCACTGGCTGTGAAGTCCTGCAGAGCATTTGTTTAACAGTATTCTGCAAGAGGGAAGGGAGCGTTTACACAAACAAGCCTTGTGTTTAGAGCAAAATCAAGAGTCGGGCAGCAGCGGTGGGGTCGGGGCGGGGGGGGATATAGAAGTGAGGCTGAGCTCAAGCTGAGACTTGCATATGAGGTTGTGGTGCCTCAGTAAACTAATGGCACGCACACAAAGTGCTTAAGAGCAGTGTCCTCAGCCACTCTGGCCTCCACCAGTAAACCACAGAAATGTGAGGAATCTCAGTGCCACATGTTGTGCCGAGTCCCCCAGCAACATCATAAAATCATCAGCTCAAATGTCTCATTGTACTATCACCCACAGAAGAACAAGGGGAACAAGGATGTCCTCTGTGATGCCAAAGGGAAAGCACAGAATGAGCCAAGGTAACAAAACCCTGAAGTTAACCAACACCCACACTCGTTCACCTCTAGGCAGCGATTTGAGTGGGGTACAGAATGTGATGCATAAGCACGTTTCCATTCAGCAGTGTTTTTAAACAACAGAAGCTTTCTTTCTGACTTAATGTTCAGGTCACTCTGGAGACAGTGGTGCTCCTGTGGGTCATAGCTTCACACCAGAACATACCCCGAGCTGAACGTTTCCTGGCTTGTTTGGGAGGAGGCATTAAGGATGGCGGCTTAGGTCTGGCATCGGTTACAGACTAGAGCTCCTAATATCCTTCCTTTGATCACAGCCATTAAACCCTTCAAGCAAAGCATTGAAACAAATTGCCATAGGGTGTTTCTACATCTTATACTAAACAAGTATCACAAATTCAAAATTGTGAACACTTCTTGTCTCAGCAAAATTCATCAAGTTACAGAAAGCAAAGACTACAACATTTTTACATTAAACTAATTATCAACTAAATAGATAAAAAAAAATAGTGAGTACTTTTGTGGTGAGTATGGGTTAATCCGGTTTTACTCAAGACGACAAAGTTGTTGGTTGGCTAAGCTTGTGGAATGAACACAAATTTGACAACTGAAGCTTACCTCATTATCATGGGGTGGCAGTTGATATAAGAGCTGTTTAATGCGATGTTTTTCTCCTGGGCTGTTAACATAGGGAACCTTATCCTCTGGCAAACAGGAAAAGTATAACTGGACCTGCAAAACAAATCAGAAATATGCTTTTTTTTTACGTATTCACTTCTTTTTACTACTTTATTTGATTCTACTTGTAGCTGATTAGAAAATTTTATAGCAAACTATTAACATTTATGTTTATCAGATAATCGGATGGATCCAGAGCCCTTCATTTCTAAATTCCTTGGACAGTGTTCCCAGAAGCAACTTGGGGTTAAAGGGAACTCTGGCATTTGAACCTATATCACATATACCTCTGTTGATTTCCACCACGTTTGTGGAAGTTCAAAAGACTTGATTGTCAAACTTGTTTCTGTTCCCATTTACAGAAGATAAGTTCGACAATAGACTCTTTTGGAATTTTTACGATTGTGGCGGAAATCAACAGAGGTATGTGACAGGCTGCTTAAAAACTTGTTTTATACAGTTTCTTTACCACTAATGAGTTAAACAGGCATACTGTTATGTTCGCAAGGCTCCTGGCCCTCCTGGCAGTGTTGCATGAGCGCTAAGAAAGAGCCTCATTAGTGGCACAAAAACGACATTAACTTTGACGTTAGAAATCTGCCCCGATCACTTGCTTATTAGCTGCCTGGCCAGGCTCGCTGCTACCGCAAGATTACCGCCAAGGTAGCACTGATTTGTTTCATCTTTTGACAACCGACAGTACTCAAAGGCCACTAACAGTAGAATATACGTTAAAACGTGCAGGAGTTCCCCTTTAAGGGACTTGCTTATGGTAGAAATGGCAGTAGAAGAGAGAGCTGGATTTGAACCAAAAACCTCTTGATTTACCACAAGTCCAGATATGTATACATGTTAATTGTGTTTACATTGTTGCTAATGGCTGATGTTTCCTAAACTAATGAGTATGAATCTATAATGAATGGAACTCTACTTATTTCCAGAACTTTCCTAATATCTACCCCACCGTGCCTTCATGTCATCCACACATAAACACAGGAGCTTTCTGTTTTTCATATGTGGCCTATTAATAATAACAAGACTACACTGTATTTTTTGTACTAAGTGTCCTAATAACCAGTGACCTCTGAAGTAGACCAGTTTATGAGCAGTGGTTGTAACACAAGTGAAAAAGGCTGGTCTCCTCTTGTTTAAGCAGCACCCCATTGTTAATCAGCCCATCTACTGGCCTGCAGTTTAAACCTGACAATGAGGACCCTCATAAATCCTGCTCGTTTTATGCAAATATTACCACCCACTCCCCTCCCTCGGGCTCCTGGACAGCTTGGTTTTCCAAGTGTCTGTGTACATCCCTGCAATGATCACCTATAATGTTTGGGGTAATTTACAGAGTGGCAGCTGTAAAGACATTACAGTTGCTCCTCGCCTTTAATACAAAGGCAGTGTTTGGACTTTAGCGGCGTCCTATGGCGCTAGACCCATTTCTTGGCCCTCACCCCTGATTGCACTCATATGTACTTCTCAGACCAGCTGGAGGACTAGAAAAACCCCTGAGATAAGAGTTAGAGCCTTGCCTCTCGACTTGGAAAAGTGCCACATCATAGCACATTCAGACACGCAAAGCCTACTTTTGTAGTTTAGAAACTGAAATAGCACTAATTTCTCCAAATGTCTCTCAGTCTGTTCGCTGGCTGGCAGTCTTCATCGTTTTAGGCCTTCGGGCCTGCCATCTTAATGTAATGATTTGCAGACTTTCCATGGAGCAGTTTGTAAATAAAAAAGAACATATCCTGTTTCCAAGTGCCTGTAGGGTGGTGTCTACAAAATGCTGTAGACAAATGAGTTGGCTCATCTAATTATCGATGCCTGCTCTCGTTTCAAATCTTAAGCCACATGGCTGACAGAGTTCTAAATTATGTCATAAACAATTGGCAGAATATGATTTTAATACTTTTCCCTCAAGATCTGTGCTTGCACTGTGCTCCAGACATGTCTTTTAAAATTTAATTTCCACAGTGTAAGTTTATGTCATGACAGTTGGTCCTTAAATGTACAGCTGTTGATTTTTTTGCATTTTGATATAGTCCTATTATTTGTCTTTTGTCTAAAATACATTTTCAGTAAATGTTTAGGATTGGATTTGGTCTAGTTTAAGTTGATAAAAACACAAATTATCTTTTAGTCATGTGACATTTTTTATTTCAGCAGCAGCATGAAATGGATTCTGACAGAAGTCTCACCTCTATATTTCCTGGTGGTGCACCTTCAAATGCCTCTTAAAATTACTTTATTCCACTATTGTTTTCATAGATCCATGCTCTGTGTTACTTTTTCGGCCAAGTGATTTCCAGTGGGTTTTGGCAGATCTTTGGATATCTATCAATTATTATATTATTATTTATAGCTGCCCTAAAGGTGTGGAAATTGAACATGATTTTGGTCCAAAATCCTCACCTGTTCAGGTCGTAGTCCAGGTGGAACCCAGGCATACTCCTCCAAAGCGCAGCCAGAGTCATCATCAGAAGTAGAACTTCTTTGGAAGCCCAAAGTAAGCTTGCTGACCTTTTGCTCCATGTCCAACTGCCTCCCACTTCTGTGGAAACCACTGGGATTCTCTAGATTCATCACACAGGCTTCCTACAGATGAAATGAAAGAGTGATTTGTTAGTCATGAAACCACATCCTATGAGCCTGACTATTGTTTAAACAAACTGGAATGCTCCCTGGTGAAAAAACTGTTCTGTGTTGCCCTAGCCTTTCTTCGATGAAGAAAGAAGTCCTGTAAAATAGATTCTGGCAACAAAATTATGACAGTTTTATTGTTACTGCAATTATGACAGAGCATCATCCAGAGTTCTGCCCTGATGTGGTTTGATGTACCCTCCAAGTCGCAGCTTATTATAGCCGATATATTGACTTTGCAGAACTTTATTATAGTTTTTTTACTCTACATTCTTCTCAATTGGGACGTTTTCCATCTACCCAGGAGGTTTCCTTAGGATGTTCTATAAATACATATTGTTCACTGTTTTAAGAACACAGTTCTGAATGTCACCTACAACTATATATGCACCATGGAACCAAGGCCAGCTGGTGAAGCTTGTCTGACAGAGACCACCTCCGAAAGACAGAAAGACTTTTTTGTGACACGCTAGATTTAGCATCATGGTGTGTGCTGCCATAATGTGTTGGAAGATGACTTTGTTTAAATGAGTTTTCCAGAAGTGCTTCTTGATCATAAATAGTGGAGTCGTATTGCTGCTACGTTGACTGTGTGACTTCAAACTGACTTCAATTTGGTCACCGGTTTGCCGCCCCCGTCCCCTCCTTTACTCCCTGCTGTGGTTAAGTGGACAGCTGAGAAAACCAGGCACACTTGATTGCCCCCTTTGAAGTGTACGAGCGTGATAGTTTGGGGTAAGAGTCAGAGTGCTGCATATTCATGATGGTTCAGAAAGTGTGTGATTCACTCCGTATTAACAAGTCTAACCAAGACTGAGATGTAAGCCGTATGATTATGGCTTTGTGTTTCATCCTATGGCATTCCATCCAGAGTTTGTAATCTTGGAATGAGTAACTGCAACAATCTCCCAACTAACGCTTGCTGCCCATAAAGCTCTTAGAACTCTAGCAGTCAAGCCCAAACTATATCTCACTCGGACAGCAGCCATGTGCTGCTTAGTAAGGTTGTTGGAATCTAACATACAACAATTAAAATAAAGAATGACACAAATGTAAATGTTTAACAGTAGCTGGTACAACTCATTGACCAGATTTGAGGTCACACTAGGAGGTTAAACTAAGACTCTCTCTACTATATTTTCAGATGTTTATATTTGCTTTGATTTCTTTACTTGTAAGACAAGATCTGTTATCTACTTTGAGGTATTTGATGCTCTCCAGATCCACCAGTTCTTTCTTTTTTAGCCACATTACCATTTTGACTGAAATGCCCCTTTAAGAAGTAATGATAGCCCTTTCATGTCATTTATGTGAAATGTGATGGATTGAAACCTTGATTGAAACACTCTAATTGAAATTTGCAGTCAACCCCAAGTATCTGTAAAGCAAATAAGCTTCAGCAGTTTCCTGAACTTCTGCTGAGTCAACACTACAGCAGATCTCAGATAGATTTATAGAGTCCCTCTGCAACATTTAAGTAAATCTGTCCCAAAATCATCATATGTTTCGTGAATCAGTGGAAGGCAGTTGAGAGCCAGTTCTTCCATGAGTGTGAGTATGTGCGACCCTTCCAACTGTGGAATACCTCCAGCAGTAAGTGTTTAACGCCCCATCTTTTGTAGAAACCCTTGTTAACATGGCTTTGGGAGGCCAAGATGCATATCTTAAGATTCACCCACAGAGAGCCTGAATCGCCCTCAGCCAGAGGTGGAGGCAGGACCCAGGGGAGTCTGGGCAAGATGGAGGTGGGTGGGTGGGTAGTTGGTGTGGGGCAATAAACCAGTACAGTGGGAAACTTGTTTAGGGCAAAGGAATGACTGGGAATGTATTGGTATGTAGTAGGCAAAAGGTTGATTTATTACAAAAATGTATTTTAAGTATTTAAGTATTTAGACAATGTTTCTAACACATATCCTAGTTATAAAACAATATTCACAAATTTTCATTCCAGTAATATCTTACATTATTCCTAATCCCGAATCACATGTATGGAAAAATGTCATACTGGAAATGACTAAACTGCACTTAAAAGGGTTCATTTTTTAATCAAAATTTGGGTGAGCAGTTTTTCAAAACTAACTTGCTAACTGAGTAAGTTGACTTCTCAATTGTTGCATGGCATTCATTCCTGGAAAGCCATTAATAAATCAATGACACTTGATGGCTCCTCATATTTCTTCTAAAGTTTTCCAAGGCACTGCAGGAGATTTTTTCGCTGGAACAGTCCAAAATGGTGTTATCCTTGGGAAACCAGCTTAGGCAATAATGTTAAGAGCAAGAACCTTGGCACAAGATGAGATCGTAAGATCTCTTGTTGCCTGTTAGAAATTACTATTACTTTCCAGAATTATAGCTTTGATTCTCTAGTGCAAGGAGGTGAAGAGTGGAACTGGTTGCACCCCCCAATTTGTAGAATTTTAACAGCCAGCAATGCTCTAAGATACATCATTTCTGGGAGACAACTGTGAAACATATTTTCCATAACGCTTTAACAATCCACACAGTTAGTGCCCAAACCTAAACATATACTTTTCAAAATACAATGTCCCTTTAAATTTAATGAACATATCACATTAAATAATAAATTTCTGACTGGTAAGCATGCAACATATTAATCTCTGACACGACTGCACTGCTGACCTATTAAAGAACGTTGTGATATTTTCAGCATAAGACAGCCAGTGTATTATCCCATGGCCAAATGGCTAAAAGGCTTGTCATTACAGCTAGAAAATGACCACCTGTACTCTGGAAGGCTTTCGTCAGACAGCTGACTTGCACTCTATGGTATTTACCCACAGTTTTGCGGTGGTCAGTCACACACCTTCTTGCCACTCTCACACCACTTTTTTTTTTTCTTCTTCTTTTATGCTAGACCTTAGACAGACGACTGTAGGCCACACTTGCACTTAATTACAGGGCGGTCTTTAAAACAGGCACATGCAAACAAACAGTGTAACTTTAGAAACTTCAGACCTTCACATGGTAAAAAATATCCATGAAACAAAAGTACCCGTAACTTGCATTGAGCATGTTTTGCTATGCACTTCAAAATTTAGCCATGTTGACATTTGAAGTAAGCTAATACAACTTTACAAAAGACACACTTTCTTTTCTTTATTCTTTTCTTAGCCTGACCTTACCTCTCAATGCAAATCTCCGGAAATCAGGGGCTTCCCAAATCTGGCTCTTATTGTAAACTGCTCCCTGGATTACATGTCCTCGTGGGTAACATTTCCATCTTTGTCGTATCTAAATCCAAGTGATCAAGACGTCCAACTTCCTATTACATTTACATCCAGAAATGTCAGACTGACCTACGTCCATATCAAACATACAGCTGAGTATGTGAGTGAGGGCTTGAGCAGACAAGAGAAGAGCAGCTCAACCAGATGGTTCCTGCACTTACTCTACTCCTGCAGAACTTTGGCTTGGAGCCACTCCCTCATAACCCCATCTGAGCAATTCAGTTTCAGCCCCCACCCCATATTCTGCATTTCCATCTTTCTCTCTCTCTCTTTCACTCCGTGCACTTTTCTATGCTTAGCTGTCATTATGTTAAAACACGCGTAGTCAAAGTCACGCTGTGATTTAACACAATGTAACCGAAGATATGTGATTCAGAAACAGAATCAGTTTTGTGTGTGTGTACACATATAGATGAGAGATGTCAATCTAATAAAACTTTAAAACATTTTTCCTGTTTAATTTCTATAAATTTAGTAGGTATCTTGTAATTGCGTGTATGTTAAAGAAAGAGAGAGAGAGTATATATATATATACTTAATAAGAGAAACGGGTTTTTACAGATTAATATGTGTAAATGTCAATGGGATCATTAAATTGTGTGTTTGTGTCAGAGAGACAGAGACCTGTTGCTGTTTCATAATTAACTTCGTCAGAAATCAGCAGTTGAAAGTGATTATTTCCTAAACTGCCCTTTCCCGATGTACTAGTCAAGTTCAAGTTAATTTCCTTTGTCTTAGCAACTTGTTAGACCACTGTTGGGCAAGTGTGTGAAAATAACCCAGTCTCCCCATACAGGCCCTTTAACACTTATTTGCTGGTTTACCTCATGCATTAAATGCACTAAAACTAGCCCAAGGCAGTTTCAGAAAGCCTCCCTCACTCAAAGGGCTGAATGCAACCTAACTAAAGTCAGTCTTTCACTTCCAAGTCAACAATGACGTCAGCAGGCCCATGCCACGGTGCATAAAGAAAGGCACTACATGCAACCTGGGGAACTATTTACCACATGAATCAGACCAGGAGTTCCTCTCTAAATCAGCCACTTCCACAAGGAAGTTTTATGATTATTAGCTGTATGCTTTTTGGAGAGTTATTCATTTATTTCCATCACCTCAGCAACATGAAACCCAGAAAACTCAATTGTGTTAATAAGCAAAATAATTTGGGGTTCTATGTTTGTTTTAAGTGCTTTTTTTTTTCAACAACAGCCTTTCCCTACCATGTCAAAAATAAATTAGCAGCTAAAAATGTGGACATAAGAGGAGTATTCATATAGCGACCCATTTAGTGACCTCAGAGAACCCCAGGAGAGACAGTTGACCTCATCTTCTCTATAATTTCCTAAGGAATGTGTAAAAGGTGAAGGTCTTCCTGTTGTTTCAATAAACAGAGCTTAAAGTTTGGCCTCAGTTTAGAGAGTCCAGGGTGCTTACTTCCTAAGCAATGGATGATAGAGGGAAATTAGTTCCTTTTTCAGGGTGGTCTTTAAGAGTAACCTCACTACTCCAGTGCAAACTAGGACATCCATGCTCATGAAACAGGAGCTTCTTGTCTGGTGTTGACATCCAGTTTTACAGTCTAATTTAATAGAGATGCACTGTCATACTGAGAGTTTGCTTCTGATGTCATCAATCCTTTTGTGTGTGAACATCTGTATAACATCAAAACATCTCATACCACAACTTCTGGTTTTGGAGCTTTTTGGTGATTTAAGGTTTTGACTTTCTTCAGGGAGTTAGGTGGTAATATGGATTGTGGTCATGCAGGTTTTTGGGGACAAAGCCATTGTTGCAGTCAAGTGCATAGAAGCTCAATCCCAGCAGGACTTAGTTTAAACTATGGGCCTTTGTGCTCAGAGAGTGAGGAAAAAAGAATTCACACTCCCTTGCATTAGCAAGTCTTTGAGAGATAAACAAACCCACGTCCTGCTGAGAAGGTATTCATGTGTCTTGGGGAGGAGTCTAGAAAATGCTGAGCCTTCTCTCTTGGGGAGACATACTTCCCTGTCTTGTCATGGTCCAACAAATTGGTGAATTGACGGTGTGCATTTTCATCGAACAAACCTAAAGCAATCTTGAGGAATGTTGTGAAAAATGTCCTGGACTCAGATGACACAATAGCACAGCAGCATTTTGTCAGGGATTTTCCCCTCAGAAAGTTGTTACCAGTTCATGGAATGGTTTTACAGAATGAAGGGCTTGTTTCCTAAAGTCACTTGATGCCAACTTTCCCATTTCAGCTGATCCCACGTCAACTTATGTCTCATTCTGCAAACAATGACTCACCAATTATGTCATTTGTGCAAAGTTCCGGGCTTTTTCATTTTATGCATACAGAAGAAACTCCCTAAAACACCTGAGACATCCCCCATTGCATGAGGAAATAATAATGGAAATTAGAATGCTCATACAGTTCTGTCATGTAAACCAAAATTCTCTAATTAGTTAAAGCAGTTTATCTGTAACACCTACAGGGCTGGGCTCTATTGTTGGAATGGTGTCTCTTGTTTCACAGTTCAGGGTTGGCCCAAAATGCTTGTGAAATATAAAAGAATGCAAGTCATGCATCCCTGACCTCTGGTTGTCTCTTAGCCACGTAGGATCATAAATCTCCCCACCCTTCAAACTGCCCCCTCCAGCTCATGCATGTTCAGAATGACCCGAACAGCAGCTCACACCTGGCACACTCACCTCTATGCACTGTAAAACAGATGCTTTGACCCAACTTGTTTCAGCTCCGTCCAGATCCCATATCTGACATTCTCCAGCATAGACTGCAGCCAAAACTCACTCCTGAGCTGCCACCCATTTTAGCCCATTCTCTAAGGGCTGGTACGCTTAGAATTGGATCCCAGAAGACTGAACTATATTTAAGTGTCCTAAATTCAGCTTCCTAATGTGGGTCAGTTTTTATATGGACAATTGCTCTCACATTGCTCACAATTTGAGTAACACACACACACACACCAAGAAGTCTCAATGCTATGTTTGTTTGTGTTTCCTTTCTAAATTGGGCCCAAACTTTAAAAACATGTTTTCAGCATTAGCAAATGTTTAATTTAGCATGTTTAAGCTCTGCTGTTCTGTGCTGCTACTTGTTCTCAGAGGTCAGATCTCTCCATATAAAGGCTGACTTGGGCTTCTCACCTAGTAAAGATATAATACGCCAAGTTGCAGGAGCAGTCAGACAAGGTTATGCCCCTGTATTGTACTGCTGTTTATTGCAGTTCACAGCTATTGTTGAAGACAGTACCTAGTGGTGTGCTAACCATCTTATAAGAGTAAGGCCGTTTCAAGGCTTTAATGGCCTGACAATGACCATTATCAAGACACAAGCACAACAAAGGAGGAGTCATAAAGGCCAATAAAAGACCATCATCCTACTGTAATAAGAGCCCTTTACGCCTGAAGAGAGTATGGAAAGGTCAACTGATGGAGTGTCTGCTGCTCTGATATTGACTTAGCAACCATGGTGCTAACCCTAGGTCAGGCAGTGGGGCTGATAGTCCTGTAACCCTCAGTTAACCTCTTTTATTGCATGTACTATCACACATAGTATAAAAGGCTGCATATAGAACAAAGAGTCATGTGTGGGGTTTTTTTTTTTTTTTTACATGAATGGGCATAATTAAAGAATTTAATCTTAGTGGAACACCTCCAAGAATTTATATGAGATTTATATATTTGATTTTCCCCATTGCATTCTCTCATTGTTAATCACATTAACATGTTATGTTGGACTGTCCCCTTTTATTCATGCCAACTGTAAAATTCTAGCATTTATACAAGATCCATTAGAATTCCATAGAAGTTGAATGAATGGAATCCTCCGAGACAGACTGTACTAGACTATAAATTGAGAGATTGTATTTTATCCTCCCTTTGACACTCTCTCACCTAGCTGTAAAGGGCAGAGCTCATTGGAGAACAATAGGAAGTGAACAGACACACATCCCCGGGCTGTTAAGAGCAGGAAACCCTTTTATATTAGCACACTATAAGCACACAAAGACTATGTGGCAGTCTAAACACATATACTTTAAGGGGGTCTTAGTCCAAACACGTACACTCAAACAAGACAGTTTGCCAACAAAGCAACAGAGTCAAAAGGAGATTTGTGTTGTTAGTTGACTGAAAGAAGCATGGCTCATGTGCTAAAACCATAGAGAAGCATTCTTATTAGTAACATAACAAGCACATTCTGATTTGTCTGTATGTAGCCTTATCTAGATTTTAAATTCTACATTCGGCAGGTTTTACAGTTGTACTTAAGATGTAACAGTACTTTTAACACACACAAATACTCTTTATATTTTATCCAAACAGAGATACTCTATCAAGTTTAACACAGGCTCTAACACTTGGAATTGACCTTAAAAATCAGATTTCTGTTCACACGGATGCACATCTCCTCAAGCAGCATTAGACTTCAAAAGGAATAATATAGCAGCTCTTGCATTCAACAAAACTCAGATCTCGGAAACGGTTAACCAAGGTTCCCATCCCGGGATACCTCTCGTCATTAACATTCTTCAGAGAAGCACTCTGTTACAGTCTTTTATAAGCAGCTAATTGAACACATGCCTCAGTGGCACAGCGCGGGGAGAACACTCACTGGGCTGTGTGCTGAATGTTGCAGTTTAGGCCTGCCTTAATTGGCCACAATTTAAGTCATTAGGAGCAGTAGTAAAGTCAAAAGGAAAAGGGGGAAGAGTTATACCCTAACCCCAAAACCCCCTATTGCTCTCAGACATTAAGGGTCTTCAGGGTGCAGGACTTTCTGTGCGTTATTGTGCCCCCATGTCCCTACATGTTGAACAGGCAGCTCTGAATAGGAAAGCCAAATTCGCAAAAGGGAATGTCAGACGAATGGAATCTGGGTTAAAACATGCAACCCTCCTCTCCAGTCTCACATGTATGCTGGAGGCATTGATGGATTTGACCTGCGGAGGTGGAGTGGTCGGATGTTCTTTGTCCAGGTTGCTGACAGGCTGGTTGACCATGGCAGTGAGCTGGGGGAACATCAGCTGCCTGAGAATTGGGGTCCTTTTGTGGCCCAGTTCATAGATGGTTTCATTGTATTTCACAAGCCCTGGGAAACTGTGACCTCTGCGCCTCTCTATTCTTGGAACTCCATTTTACTCTGACTACAAAAGTCAAACCTTTCCATCACCTTTTCAGTTCAACTTCCTGTTGTAACACAAAGCAAACACTGTAGACCACTCACCTAAAGAAATTTATGATTAGTCTTGGGGGGGAAAAGTAAGTGTCACTGAACGATATCTGGAATTACTTTTCAAAACGCCCATTCTTAGATTCTAATGCCCACCTTTCATTTACAGTTTACATTTACACTTATTGAATTTTGCAGATATTCTAATCCAGATTGACTTCCTCTTCTCCTTCTTCTTCCTTCGGCTTCTCTCGTTAGGGATTACCAAATGAATCAACTGCCTTGTTGTCCGCATTTTGAACTGGTAAATGTTTTACACCGGATGCTCTTTCTGACGCAACCCTCCCCATTGCTAATTATACAGACAGTCTCCCTAGAGCAACCTGGGGTTAAGAGTCACTACCAAAGGTGGTAGTGCTGGAGACAGAACAGAGTAAGACTCTTCCCACAACCTCATACTCCTCTGTATCCAATCCCAGTTTTGTACAGTTAAAGCCATTATAGTCGAACGGTAAAAATTAAAAAGTGTCAGCTGAGAAAACAATGGGGATGGGCATGTACAGTGAGCAAACTAAAGAGTGTTTGTGTCTGTGTTTGAGTGACCATGCACATCTGGTTGTCTTCTGTTGCACTGTTTTCATTCAGCTTCCAACAGGAAGACACTGTGAGCATTCCAAACAAACGCATCACTCTTTGAACCCACCTTCCCCCTCTCCATGTGAGCTGGAAGCAACACACTCATCTTTATCACCCACCACCCCCTGCACCATTGTGGGCCGAGGATGATACCGGGAGGTATGTCTTCATTTTGCTTTAGTCAATATTGACCCACCTGTATGACCCCGGATCTGACTGACCTCCACTTCTACCATAAAACCACAGGAACATCAGTGTTACAACAGCACTGGAGGAATGATTTACACAACAACTTGCATATAGAGATAGATATGTATCTAACAATATAGTTAGCTGTACTGTAGATGTCAGATGAAGTATTTGTTTTACATGATATCAGATACTTCTAATCATATTTTAATGATAGATGTAATTAGAGATGTGCATTCATGCTTTTTTTTTTTACATTAAGTGCCAAGTTTTTGAAAAAGAAATTCTCACCACCATTGCAGGTTAAACAATGCTTTGCAATTAACGGAAGCCTCTCGCAAACTTAAAATGCATTTGTTCATGAACTTAAAAAATAGGGTCATGTTTACTCACATGCCTATGCCCTGATGTGAAATAAATAATTGTTGATTAATTGTAATTGAGGTGAAACACATAACTCTAAAATATATAGATCTAGATATGAAAGATATGGCTGTTCCTTGATGTTTATGATTTATGCATTACTATTAAACACTTGTTCATAAATTATTTTCCATGCAGTCAGGCAAGGCCTATGTGTGCCACCCATTGGCAAATAACAGCTCGGTTATCACACAGAGATCATGCTTGCTGTGAAGTTTCCTTCACAATAAAAGTCAAGGTTGGTGAGACAATGGTCTCACCACTATTGTAGGTTAAAAGATTAAAGTAGGTGATTTACATTTGTCCAAGAAAAAAGAACTTGACATTTTCTAAGAAGAATCCACAAAAGTGTTTTGTCAACACATGTATTTCTATTAGATTTCCTAGGCAGTATGGCAAGTGACAACTTCAACTATCAGCTCGATGGTGGTCTCTCTTGGTGAGATATCACAGTATATAAGAGATGAGATAATCCGGGGGTGCCCTTCAAGAAAAGTTTTAAGAAACACTTGGGAACTAGACTTAGAAGGCTGTTAGTCATAAGTGACCCATGAAGACTGGCTGTCCATATTTTCTAATTGGGCACATGGGAATTTCCTGCTAAGGCGCCTTAACAATTCCTTGCAGCGCCGTGTTAGTCTTGTGGCATTAGCACGAACATCTGAAATTCCAATCCTAATGCAAGTAATCAGCATTAGTCCATATGACAGACGAGCCCTTATTAGTGCTTCGTAACATGAGCATGTGCTCTTCTCAAACGGGAGCCATGATCTCTGTGTGATTATTAAGAACAACTAAGCTGTTGTTTCCCACCGGGTGCAACAAATGGGCTCTGCCTGACTTGGATCTAGTGCTTTCCATTAGCAAAGCCCTCCATTCAGGTATGTCCGCGAAGAAAAATTCTGGTCTGGCATTTTTGTGTGGTAATGATTGTGTCCTTTATTTTAAGCCTGGTTAGAGAAATTAGTGCTCCTGAAGCTGGTTTTAAAACACTTGTCATTAAGATAGCTAGGCCACTTATCCGCAGTACACTCACAGTTAAAGAGGCCCAGCGCAGTGTAAATGAACTAGCAGACTCTTTTCTAGCAACATTATTGTTCTTGCGCTAATAAGCAGAGTGCTGTCTGGAAGTGCTAAATCACCAGCCACCTCTAATCAGCTCTGAATAATACTTAGCATGTGTCTACAGAGCAGAAGCCAGACCTCTTTAACAGGTTGGAGCTCGCAGACCACATGAAATTTACTTCCATTAACTTTCATTAGCATCAGAATTAAACACTGTAAGATGCTTAAAAAAAATAAGCCAGCTGTGTATTTCCTTGCTTTGATTTAGCTCAGCTGAAATTTTGTATTTGCATTTTGTCCACGTCTAAGGAGGCCCAGTGTTTTGATGCACAAAGAAAAAAAAACCAAAAAAACAAAGAGAGAACTGTTAATCGCAGTCTTTCAGTCCGGCGGGTGTTTGTTTTCCTGCCTGCATGACTGACCACACTGCAATCGCTTCCGTCCGATCCAAGAGCAATTTGTACGCCATTGCGCGGTCACGTCCACATGGACCACCGACGGTTCAACAAACCATGTATTATGGAGCATCCTGCCGACGGCACGCCTCAAACCAGTTTACAGGCAGCTGGAGCCCAGTCGGCACCCTCACTCCGCCTTGTCTCCTCTATGAAAGATGGTGTTATTCAGAGCACAAGTTTAGTCACCCACATTTTCTCCCTTCTCTTCTTCTCATAGACTACCTGGGTAAAAGCCTGCCAGAGAGCTAAGGTTTGGAGCAGTTAGCTGGAACAGGCAAACGGTGATTAATTCAGGCTTGCACAAATGTAGCTCTGTGCGTGTTGTGCCGGCCCAGGCATTAAATCAACAGAGAGACATACACACGCTGGCACTGGAGCTTAACTCTCCACTCCTATGGCACATACACACTCTTCAAGTTTCATCTGTTTACATTTCACTGCTGACATGTTCGTGTAATCTCAGTCCAATCTAGCGCTGTGCTAAAACACAAACACATATAAACGTCCTCCTGGATGAGGGTGTTAAGCGTAGGATGCACACTAATGCACTCATATAGGGTCTGAAAACTCACACATCCGCTCCTGCCCTCTGGTATGAACACAAGGATTGCAGTCAGAGGACTGGGCCCATAGTCAAGAGCAGGGTTCCCCCTAGGTTTCATTTATGAAGACTGCTAAATATAGACAGCAAAATTTTTATTTAGATAAATAAGTAACATACAATAAGATAAGGAAAACTTATCTTATAATCACCGAATTTGAAACTTAAAAAAAAAGTATATGGAATATGTTTTTGCTCCATTTCAGATTTTTAGTGCAGCTGTTCTGTACACACGAATTAATGACTGTGTTAATTAAGACCACAGAAGCAATTTCCTGTTAATGCATTCACATCGCCAACAAGGGTGGCTGCAATGGTCGCTGCTGCCACTAGAGGGCAACACCATATCAGTTCAGTTCATGGCCGCATTTTTACAAGTTCTACGCACTCATGAAAAGGGTCCAAACGTAATTTGGACTATATACCATTTCAGACGATGGGCCATTAAAAAAAACAAGATCCATCAGGCGTCATAAGAGAACGTTCTTATGATGAAAATCTATAGGTAAAGGAACCAAATTCTGAAGCAAGATCTTATATCCTAATTTATTACAGAAGATACAGAGGATTGCATGTTATTTTGTCACTTCCAGAGCTTGACTCCAGAACTACACTGAGATGAGCACACTGTAAAACTATCTACAAATGCCAGACATAGCCGCACAGCCTGGCCTCAGCTTTAATTTGTCAAACCCAGTGGGTATATAAGTGAACACGTGGAGTGACTGAATCGTGTTGACATGACCACGAGCAAATATTGTCCGAGTGAGGCCAGTTGGCACCCAAATACATTTCAGCCACTGCCAGCACTTAAGACAAAGTATGAACCCGAATACTCAAAAGAGTATGTATTCAATCCACTTATTTTGTACAGTTACTTCCCACGAAGCGCGGAAAATACGTATATTACGCGTATACAAAGCTGTTATTAAGCTTTGAGAGCAGCACTCCGGGCGCGAGGCGCTGAACCACTCGCTACTGCACGCGCATGCAGCAGTTGTCACCAAAGTGACAGACAACAGCTGAGCCTCGAGCGGAATGACACGAAATGCAAGTGATGAATTAAACACACACTTTTACACATTCGGTTCTGGGCGGCCATTTAAAAGTCCCATACAGCGTTTTTAGTCTTGTTGCAGTAGTTAAGTTAGTCTCGTCTCTTTAAATGCAGTCGAACATTGCTCGAATACAGTTAATATTTAAAATAAATAGTTGTTAATTATATTCAGTGTGAGTGTGCGTGTGTGTTAGTTTAATACATGTATAGAATTACGACGCACAACATATATAATTAATGCTTTAAATATCGCCAATAACTATTATTTAATACTGTATATTACTATATAACAAAGACAATACAAAAAGAAAACTATTGTTTCTGAATTGTTTCTTTATTACTAAACCAATATTAATTATTTACTATACTATAATTTTATCATCACTGTCAATCGTAATAGTTAAATAGATAGTGAATATAATAACTATTTACTGTCGAAACATGTTTGTCCGTGAGAATTTTACAATTTACGTAAGCATTTTAGCCAAACAGTGGTTAACCAACATCTTCATATTTGTTTTCTAGTGGTAATGTATTTTTTCCGAAGTGGAAGTGTATTAAAAGGTAGTGACTTACGTGAAAGTATAAGCGAAAGGCAGACAGTCCCTCGTTCCAGTTAGTCCTTTATAGGAGAGGGCGCTTGTCGTTAGCTCTCATCTGTATTAAAGGTGAGGGCAGGAGCGGCGTCGCGCGACGCATCGCGGCCGTTCCGCAGTACGGGAGCGCGTGGCGTGTCCGGGGATGAGGCGCGCTCACGTCACTACGAGCACGAGCGCGAGCAGCCAACTCGAGGTCCTACTTTATCCGAGAGGAGACTCTAATGCTCCGAGTCTGGCACACACACGCCGAAATGACATTAACATCGCTCCGCGCCTATTGGTTTAGATTCACTCCCCCCAGCCCCCTAACGCACACACATTCTTACTCACGTCTTGCTAGCTAGTGAGGTATTTCCAGATGTAGATAAAACTACAGCTACACCTAACTATAAAAAACTAAATCTTTTCACTCTTTGGTCTTTCAAATATAAGCTGAGACTTTTCTGTAAAACATTTTTTTCTCATGTCAACTTATTCTCATATACAAAAATGTCCTCACAGAGAAAAAATCTGACAAGTATAATGTAATCATGTCTTTAAATGGACAATCATGCTCCCACAACCACCTAAAACATGCACGAATACACACAGGCACAGTCCTATTTATCCTTGCAAGGTACTTCCATTTACTCCTATAATTGCGGTGTCAATAATACATCTAACATTTGAGTGTGAGCTCTATAAGCAACGCTTTACTTTCCCCAATAAAACCAGCTACTTTTATGTAAAAGCAGGTGAGGTCCCACCCACACACAGGTGCAAAATCTGTCAAATCTCAAATCTCAGTTTTTATCTATCTTTTATGGAACAACAAAGTCCTCACAACCACCTAAAAACCTTCACACACACACACACACACACAGAGTCTCTGTATTACTATCTTTGTGAGGTCTTTCCATAGGCTCCCATAATGACTAGATGTATATAATTTTACACCTACACCTAATCCTAACCCTAACCTTAACCTCAGTAACCGAAAGCACATCTTTTACCTCTTTTAGTTTCTCAAATAAAACAAGCACATTTTCTGTAAAGTCATTTTTCCTCATGGGGATCTCTCAAATGTCCCCACAAAACCCCAAAAAAACAGATAAAAGTGACTTTAGGGGACAAAAAGGTCCCCACAATGCGATAAATACATGAACACACACACACACACACACACTTCCAAGTCTGAAGTATATCGGAGAGGTGTTGTGATGTGATTTTTCCTTCCTTAAAGAAAAATTGGTAGGGACAATTTAGAAATAATGTCAGCAAATATGTCAGACATCATATTAGTATATGAATATTCTGTAGCATCATAAAAAAACACGTTTTTTTTTTTTACTGTTCCATCCCCCATTCTTTTCTTTCTCGAGCCCTGTAGTTAATTGCATGGGTTTATCTCAACAGTGGGCGACCTGCTGTGATCCCCGTCCCCAGCCATAGCCAGTTTGGAAACCTGATCAGCTTTTAAAGACCCTGTTTGGTTTTCACACTGCTTGCTGGGCTCGACTTAACAAAAAGAACCCGTTACAAAATGCTCTGTGTCCACTATAACCCAACCTGATCAGTCACGTCTCAATGGTAAACCTCAGTGTTGAAAGAAGCAATACAAAAGTATGATAAATGAACAATACGCTAGACTTCTGTCCCAGAATACAGTTTGTGCATATAGGCGTTACATTATATCAACAAACATATTAAATGTAAATCTTGGGTCATATAGGCCAATATGAGGCTCCTAGCCTTATTTTCAAAGAAAGATTTATGACAGTTCAAGCCAAGGGTGATGAATAACAAACAGCCAGCAATCTGAAGCATGTAGCAGCTATGTTTGTTGATTTTACGCTGATTAATATGAGGGCCATAAACAAATAAAGCCTTATATACTATGTTAGTCTGCTGACCCTCAGGGTCAGTTTCAGTCACAGTGAGTGGGGTTGACTAAGGTTATGACCTACTGACCACTGCCGATGTCAGATCAGGGTAAGTGGGTCCAGGTTCACCCTGCCAAAACCTGTCAATCACACTGTGCGTTTGGAGCACAACAAGCAGGAAGATTGTTGTTAACCAGATTCATCTGGCCCAGATGGTGACCAGTTCCAGAGATACTGTGATTAAAGCCCAGCCCTTTCTGACTGTTTTGTCCAAGCAAAATTGGCCAAAAAGTGCAGCTAAAGTATAAATGAAAGTTAAAATATCGCTGGTGAAAATATATTCCAGCTGTAAAATACGCTGCAAAGAAAAACTTTCACCCGAACTGTTCTCACAGCACACCTTCTTTGATGGATCGGCAGTTTGTCGAGACAAAACTGCCAAGCAGTCCATCATCTACCTCTCATCAACTCGTCAAGCTCTGAAATGACAAATCATCTGTTGTGTTACTTTGCCAGACCACAGACCAACATGGACCCCAAAACACATCCAAATATTCCGTCTGATTGACATTGTAATACCTTGAAGAGTGCTTTCAGGGGTATCTCAGGATTAAGAACCTATAAAAATTCTGTGTAGAAAAGGTTCTGAATTTTTTAAATGTGAGGCATCTCTGCTATGTTATGCTCATGGCTACCTCCTGCTGTAAATAAATCACAGCAGTGGCTAATGACATTTAGTGAGTCAGGCATTCTCTCAGTAATAGCCACAGTAACAGATATCATATCTGCCAAAGGTGGTGATTTGTGTGAGCCAGCGTGCTTGAAGACATGCTAACCCATTAGCCTAAAGCAAAGCCTCTTTCTCTTGCTCTTATCTGGTCTTTGTCTGGAGCTTATCTCTGTGTTATCTCACTCAATATTTAAGGCAGAAGGTTGTAAAAATGCTTTCAACAAAATGATTGAGCTGTAAACTAGAGATGGCCTCATTTAGGTCTATTTTACCCTATAATAGATTTAACTCATGACATTATTTATCTGTGATTTTATTGGATGCAGTAGCAAAAGGTAGCAAATTTGCTACGTAATCCACCTTGTAAATTGTAATAGTTTCGCCAATTATTTTCTGAATGCTTTATGACACCATCTCTTGACATTTTTTACAGATCATCGCCAGAAACAGGCCTAACCAGGATTGCAAGATTAGCCTAAGCATTCACTTTCATCTTCTCTTTTGTTTGAAATATGTAAATGAATACTCAAAAGGCACTGGAAACTCTTCTGATTCTAAAAACATTGCTGTGAATGCTTTAATATATACTGGACTAGATTGTATTCCTATAATACTATAATTGTTATTTTTTAAATGAAACAGTGATATCAATACCTGCAGGCCACTATGTAAATTATGCCAGAAAATTATCCAGGTCAGGTCCAGGTCCTTAATTAAAATAATTAAGGAATGATCATTTTATCATTTTTTAAAAACAAGTGCTACAAATTACAGCACTTAGCTTTAAGACTTTGAGTGATATATTTTTTGTAATGTTTTAATATTGTTAGTATAATAGTTTTGCTCAATGAAATGCTTTAATACTTAAGTAGTAGTAATAGCATACACTTTACTACTTTTGCTCAAGCAGCATCCTTATGGATGACTGGAGCTGAAAGTCATGAATGGGTTTCAAGTCCTTAGCACCTCTCTGGCAGAATGCCAGATGGAGAACTATCATTCTGGAACTGACACAGACAAAAAAATGTTTAGATGATATATAGGATCAAAGTAGATGCACATATTTAAAATTTGACTTATTCTAACTCATTTTTATGGATATTCCAAGTTTCACCTGGTAATGAAAGTATATCTGCATATTACTAGCCCACTGATTAACCAGTGTTCCTACTCTCTGGAGGACTTTGTTTTAAAGTGAAACACACAGAAGAACTTAATTATCATTCGCACATGGTAAAAGCAACAGATGTCAGAAATTAATTATAGGCTCCATAACCCAGTCCCCGTCTGTGATTTTGGTGTGTCAGCAAAATCTTGTCTAATAGCAGAATAACTATACAGTAGATGAAGAAAAAGAACTCTTCAATATGTATAATGTTTTTCCTGCGCATACATAAACCCGGAATATCTCATTCTTTAAATCCATTGTAGCAGTTAATAGTTTTCTTCGATAACTCATTAAAGCTTTTAGTTCCTCTTATAGGGCCAGACAGCAGGAGGTAAAACCAGTTTCACACAACTTTTCATAATGCCATACTTTTGTTTGCATTCAGAAACCGTGAGAGTGTGTTTCCTTTGCCTTTGGCCCATGACAGGAGCAAACGTGCTGGATAAATCTTTAATCCTGTTAATAATACTGGGAACTGGGCAAAGCTCCTACGGTGCTAGTGCTCCAGTAAACCATCACTAATTAGGCAAAGATGCCATTTTGCCACAGGAGACTTCCTAACTTCCCTCCTCACAAGGTGGCTTCACAGCCCCCCTTCCAAGTTCATGTCTGGGAGCTCACTGCAGTTTTGCAGGTTTGTCCAAGTCCTTTCTTTCTTGCTTTCTTGCTTGCTTGCTTATAAATAGATATAATCAGGTGGCACAGGACTATTTTAACAGAAGAATCTTAAAATGGACTATAGAAAGGATCAAAAGAAAAAGGGTTTACTGTCACTGTTTTGTCTTCCTCCTCATGTATGTGTTATATCTTTTTTGGAATTTGTGAACTTTCTTTGAATTACACACCACAGCACAGCACACAGTGCACTACAACAAAATGTGACCTCTGCATTTGACCTATCCATGAAGGAGCAGTGGGCAGCTAACAAGGGCCCCGCATTCGAACCTGCGACCTTCTGCTCACAGGGCGAACACCCTACTGTTATGCTATCAACTGCCCCAAATAGCTATTGCCCCTGGGCTCTGCAGTAAACACATCTCAGACAGTCTGTAAAAAGTTAATAACTATAAAAACACCAACAGAGATCCTAAAGGCTTGCTAATCGGTAATATTAGCACTGCGAACAGCAGCCCACTGATATTGAAATAACAACATCTCCAGTGAGAGTGATCAAATAAACTAGTTACTGGATTTGGCATAATTGACAGAATTCTCCTCCGAAAGAGGGGGATCCTGTTGCAATGCGATTACACAGGAAATCTCTAGGACAAACAAAGACAGGAAAACAAACAAACAGAGTGCAGAAGTAAGACTGGGCAGCTGGGCTCATGCGCCAGTCACCTGGCTTTACTCCATGCTCAAACATGGACCAATTAGAGCCGGCTGGTCAGAGCAAAACCCTGAAAGGCCAAGGCTTTCACTCTGTTTACCCGACTTGTTAGTATAGAGCACGTCACAGAATGACAAATGAGTTCGTGTTACTTAAGCAAACTCACTAATGCAGTTGTTTAATAACAACCTCTCCATTGGCTACTTCCAACCAAAATGCACGGTGGCAAATGGGTACTTGTGTGCCTAGCTACAATATTAGCACAGTAACTACTGAGTTTCATGAGTCAACAGCTTTTGGTCTTGGACATATGAGGGAGGCATTGTGAAATGGTCTGGGTTAAACTAATCTGGTCCTTAGTTTGTTTGAGTAAAATAGATCTTTCTACAACAACTGCACTCTGTGAACCTTAAAAGCATGGGTGATCTTAGTTAAGCTTCTAGCTGAAGGTCAGAACGCCTGAAGGGAAATCTGTTACTTGTCACACAAAATTCTTCCAGCATTCTCAACTATTCCAATGTTCCACAGTTCCAAAAAAAAAAAGAATAGATCAATCCTGTCTTCAATCACTTTTTATCCTCTAGGGCTGTACATCACAGTACTGTCATAATGGTGAAACATCAGGGTTAGCATTCAGTCATAAAGGCCGTTTCTTAGAAAAATCATAAGAAAATGTTTGCACTCAGACTTGTATATCTGTTAAATTATCATCTGATGCAGCCTCTTATAAAGTGCTGATTCCGTAACCTCCAAAACAAATCCAAGCAACTGAAGGTGACCCAGGTTGGTGACTGAGCTTCTGCAGACTAACATGCTTTCCTTTGATCTTTAGCAGCTCTTTTTATTTGCTGCCAATTTTCTGACATACAGCAAGAGGCCTGGCTTGCAGAAGGTGTGGAGGAGGAGGACAGGGCAGTAGGGAGGTGTTTCAGTCTAGACTGGAGGTGATACAATGCTCCCCCTATACCAGCTCAGAAGGCCTTTAGGGAGATGGAGAGAGAGACAAATTAACAGTTTTACTCTGACAGCCCAGCCTGTTCTTGCTGAAAACTGTTCCACCAGACCTACTGATGTATCGCAGCATTGTCAGTAGCTTCAGAATTGGGTGGTATGATGGAAAAATGTTTTTGAGACAGTTTTTGTGTTGAATAAATGATTTGTTACAAAAATTAATAATTATGATAATCAATCAGTCAATCTTTGCTAAATATCATTGATGACAATACAGCTTGTGTTTGGAGATATGTTTGGAGATGAACGGAATATATTCTTGATTTCTTTTGCCTAATAATACATTTATGTAAATAGCATTACCTGGCCTCCAGCAATTACAGCATAGTTTTACATGGAGAAGCATTTAGTGTCAAATTGTGCAGCAACATGGACAGATAACTTAAATGATACATTTTATATCACCATAGTGAATTCATAAAATACAATGAGTCCCTATGGTTTACCTTCTAAATCTGAGAAGTGTGTTGTCCCAACAAACATCCTCTGTTGTCACAACAGATCTGCTGTATTGTTGTATATGCCGCATGAGACTTATTGACTGCTAGGTTAGTCTACTCTTCTGCATTTCCTTTCCGTCTCAGTGGCTCCTCTCGTCTTTCATGTCTATCCCAGACTCGGCTGTGTTTCCGTTGTTAATCCTGATCGCTGGGCTGAGACTGCAGTATGGCCCAAGCTCTCACTCTGCAGCCTGGGAGCCCGGCACTAAACCTAGAAGACAATTAAGATTCCGTATGTTACCTAGATAAGCAGCATTCAAAGACTTCCTCCTTTATTCCCCTTTTCCGTCTCTTTCCATCTCTCACTTTCCCAGCAAATAGTCATGGATAAAATAAACATCTACAATAAGTATATGTCAAGTAATAATTCAAGTGTTTTGTTCATCATAAGAGTTTGTAGTGCATCTAAAAGTCATAATTTCTCAAACAAAATGACAAGCTGTTAAAGAGTGCAATAAAAAAATTATGAAGTACAAGTTTATTCACAGCTACAGATCTCTGGAGCATAAGGCATATGTATACTTAATGTAGTAAATGAGACTTATAATGGTGGAAAGATAATAAATCTTTCATGGAGGAATGTATATGATGTACAGTACAGAATTATCTTTTTGAGCCAAAATCTGGCAAGGCTGAAATACTTCATTCAAATATTTTTCTGGCCCTGACATTCAAAAATAAACAGGGGTTGCGTTCACATAAATGGTTAGTCCGCGCCCCCCTCCCCCCTTTTCCCCCATAAAATTGTCTGTATATCTTTAGTTGAAATTATGTACAGCTCTCAGAGTTTGTAGGCTGTAATTTGATGTGTGCCTTTGGAATCCTCTGCTGGTTCGAGCTGCTGCGGAAAATACCATCAACAGCTTTGTTCCGGCACAGAAATACCTCCTACATTAAATGGGGACACCAGTCTCTACAGGACACTGCTGCAGGCAGCACAAGCATTACATTAACTGGATTTATTGGAGGGTAGAAAGCTTCTCTATATCAGGGCAAACTGCACAATACGTTTCCAAATTTCTCATAACATGCTGGCCTTTGCTTATGGGATTTGTGATAGTAAAATCTGCATTGCAGAGTTCCTGTAGACAGATATCCTGGAGGTGGATCAACTTGGCTTCCTTCCAGAGTGACTCTGTCTGCACCTCTCAGAGTGGGGGTGAAGGAAATGCCCACAGCTCCCTGAAGAATGTGCACACTCCTGCCATTCCTGCCCATGGGCTCCAGGGCCCACTGCAGGGGCAAAAACGTGTTCAAAATGCTGTGGATTTTTCACTGTGATCCACCAAGGAGATGTTTTGGGCCAGCACAACTTAGAAGTCCCATAAAAGTAATAACCCTTTAATGCATACATTTTAATCCAATAGGTTCAAGCCTGTAGGTAGTCCACTTGAGAGGTAGTAATTATAATTGTAATAATTACTAAACAAATTAGAGTTTCATATAGCAAAACCCTGTAGCTCATAGGATCTAGCTGATTAGCTCTTTTGTAGGGGTTAAAGTAATGAATAACATCTACTCTTGTCACTGTGAAGTCTTTTGGGATACTTTACTTTTATGTACTGTATGTATGTAATTATAATTTTGCTCTTCATCAACATAAAATTGATTTCCAATTGAGTAGATCTCCAAATGATGCTGGCACTGTCAGATTAAATAACATCTGCCAGAGTAAATAAAACATGAGCAGCAGATTTGTCTAACTCCCAAACTAAAGTGTGAACTGTATCCAAATCTTTAATCGGTGTTTTTATATCTTAAAGTGGCTAATAAGCAATTTGCAGCTATTTATATGTTATGCTTTTAAGAGCCTTTGACATTTTTAACATAATTGTCTTCGCCAACATAAAGTCATGTAATTTAACCATACATACTACTGGTAGTCTAGATTTTATGTAGCAAACAAATGTGTCCATGCAAACATAAATAATGAGCTTCAATTCTCTAAAAATCTCATCTACTACTATTAAAACAACCACATTAGTTATTATAAGGTACTTTAAGTTGTTTATCCAAATCTACTACATGTTTATATCTCACTAAACAGTTAGGGCCAATTTCCCAGTCTAGGATTAAGACTAGTCCTAGACTAATTTTAAGTTTGAATGGTAAATCTCCATTGGTTCTGCAACATAGTCCAAGACTAGGCTTAATCCATGCGCAAGAAACCAGCCCTTAATGTTTAGTTTGAATAACTGCTTAGGTTCAAAAAAGGTTTTAAAGTTTCTCACCCTTGGTTTGAATGCATTAAACAACAGTTTAAAAGTAACTAATACTTTGAACCTACATAAATACTCTAACATCAAAAAGAAGTACTTTAATGTAGTTGATTAGTATGTCTGTTTTGCAACAGTACTTCTTCTTGAGCACAGAGTTTTAGCACTCTTTTAACTCATGTTAATGTCAAATAACATAGCATTCGACTTTTTTCTATTTTCTATTAGTTGTAGTTTGTGTAAGTATTCACAGGTGTAATGGAAGGCATCACAATTAATATTATAAAACAAATGCCGCAAGCAAACTTGTAAAAAACAGAGGACAACAAATCATTCCCACTACACAGCGAGCCTTGACCTGTCCTGATTGATGCTCTCCACTGTGTAGAGTGGAAAGTATGTCAGGGACACATAAAACATGTTGGGTGGACTTCTAGGGGCCTGCTAGTGTTGTGTTACACATGCTCATATCTATGGGGTGGCAAAGGAGACCAATATCACTTCCAGAATTCAGTCATCTATTTAACTGATCGTGCGTTCAGATCCTAAACTGGGTCATATACAATTGATGCTGAAAAGTGATTTTAGTCTGTTCTTTTACAAATGTGCCTAAAACCATGTGTGTGATTGCTGACTTTGTTGTCTTTACAGCATGCTGGCCTTCCTAATGTTTGGACTAACACATCATAGAGTTATGCGAGCCTTTTGCTTAGGGAATTGCATGTGTTAGTCTCTTGCTTACCAGCTGAGAATTAATGACCAGATGTGACTCTGTGCAGCCCAATACAGTTTCTGAGACTGGGGCAGGTGGTGCCCACCAGAGGGCTCATCTCTCACCACCTCTCCCATAACCATCTGCCCTGTACTAGGCATGATGCTTAGATCCTCCTTAATCTCCTTACGAGCAGAGGTGGCAATTATATCGATGTCACACTAATGCCTCTTTAAAAAGCAACAGCAAGTAACCTGAAAATGTCAAGGTGGACAAAGTGATTTGAATTCACACTAAGTAGTAATGGTAAAAGTATTAATTGTTATTATTAATAATAAAGCAATGATGTTTAATTGTCTATTCATTTTTATGAGATATGCATGATGAACTGTAAATGTGATCATTCCCATGATTCTGACCTGAATTTTCCAATGTTTGTCTCATTAACTGTTGTGTCACCTAACGCACTCAACATGATCTGGTGTCTTTGCATACATTTTCAGGTAAAAGACAAGAAAACAAAAGTATAATCATGGTGTTGGAGCAAAAGCAGCTTAGAAAATACAGACTGGTAGAAGTATTTGCCTCAGGAGACATGGCTATGCTGAGTAGTGAAGAAGTGGCATATGCAAATCAGCTCCAATTTTATCCCTCTGATTTTAGAGCTGGACATTCTGTTGTTGTTGCTTCCATGTTTTCTTAGTAACGCACACATCAAATTAATGTAATTGTGTTCCATTTCCTGTGTCTGACCAACCAGAAACATCATTCAGACTTATTAACTAACCACAAACCGGCCATTTGACTTTATAATCTCTCATTAAAGTCTCCTTGCATCAAATATGGCAAAAGTCAAACCATGTTGTCCAGCTCTGTGTATTGTTCGTCATTAATGAATTCTAACCTCCTAATCTGAAATATGACTCAGTCTCTAGAGAGCCTCGAAATCTGTATTTAGATGCTAATGTGGAGATGTTTTTCCACAGCTGACTCCTTTTATTTTCTGGATCACAGGCAGAAGGAGCTGGACTCCACCCAGCCTCCCTCTAGCTGTGTCTGAAACACCTTCAAAAACGTGTCTGTGGAACAGTCAGAAGAGTAGACATAATGATACTTGTCAGATACTGTCAGAAATTAGCCAAAATAATCACAGAGGTTGAAATGGCAAGAAATGCAATCAAACCTTGACAACCAAATGAATAAGCAAGAAAAATTCTGCAAACCTACAATGGGGGTAACTAGATGTGACCTGAAGTAGTCCACTTGTCTGCCACTGAATTAGAAAAGTTTACTTACAGTAATTTTATTTCTCATTTTTCAGCAAAAAATAGATTACTCTAAAATGTGCTATAGGAGCATGCAACCACTTTGACAGTCACCCTCTGCCCTTTTCAATGCAAACCAGTGGATCTCATCACAGGACACAAGTTGACCTGTTATTTTTAGGTCAGTCTCAGACACAACACTGAAGGAGCATTTGAAGTAATATTTAGTTTAGAGAGTCCAACAGATTTATTATTGTGTTATTCGTGTTTCTAAAAAAGTTGCTGGAGAGTACATAAATAGAATTAATGTTATTTGTTTAAAGATCATTTTGTTCCAGATTTCTTTTGTCCAAATAGCAGCAGTCAGGACATTTACAGAAAGATCTTGCAATACCATCACAGCTGTTTCTCTCTGTAGGGGGAAATAGCAAGCAGTCTATGGACTGAATGAAGAGACAAAAGAAGACATTCAGTTTGTGAATAAAGCACCATCATTGATACTCAGCAAAGCATATCTGTTTCCTGCCAATAACTTTGAATGCCATAGGGATTTGACTCCAGTAGAGTGATCACACAATATTGATTAGTGATTATGATGTAGATAACTGACCTAATGAATTTGGTAGTTTATTTGAATGACTTATTTGAAATCAATACTATCAAGACCACCAAAATCCCAGTTTTATTCTGCCCATTGTGTTTTTACAACAAGTTCATTTATCAGAAATATAATGTCTTGGTGCACCTGGTACATTTAATGTTAGTATCTAAAGGCACACATTTAAAATGTGTTACAGGAGCCTTGAGACCTGCCAAGATGCACAAAAGGTGTTATCACTATGGCGGTGTAGCATAACGTTTGTGTAGACAGCCCCTTCAGCTGATGTCTTTCTCTTCTTAAACTGTCCATCCATCATCTGAGACGTCCCTGCCATCTCTGTCACTCCTGGCTCCTACAAGGGGGATGTCCATGCACCTGCTATGATAGATTGTGGCAGTTTGTTGGATGTCTGGTTGAGGGATTGCTGAGTAAGGTAGGAGACAGATAGAGAGTTGGACACTGCGTCCCTTTGGGGGACAGATATGGGAGAATCTCAGCTGGGTGCGAGCAACCCTCTAACCCTCCTGCTCCTCTTTCTGGATCAGTCCGTCAGCCATCAAAAGCCTTGTGAGAGGGCGTCCATCATGTTGGATACAGACTGTCAGCTGCATAATGGATCAGGGACTGGAAGTACAGCGGTAGTGGAGACACCACACAGAGGGGCTCGCCACAAAAGGGCTGGCGTAACTAAACTGTGTCTGCTTTTACACCACAGATCTTTAATGTGGTCTGCTCTTTATCCTGCATTCAAGGCCAAAATGGACATGAACAAAAGAGGTGATATATTACGTACTGTACTGGTCTAGGGAGGTGGGCTGGAAATATCGCTCATTGTCAGGATGTGTGAGACAGTTTGATTGCTGCTTTACTCAGCTGGTAAAACACACCGCAGCCTAATCCCAGAGGAAAAAGGGTAGAGTTTTTGTAATCATCTGAATACATACAGAAACCATTTAAAAGGCATATTCTAAATATAATAAGCCTATTCTAGCAACTAATAATATTTACTGAACAGTTTCTCTACGTTCTAAAGAAAGAAAGACAGACAGACACATTTTACTGGACTGAACATTTTCCATGTGTTCTTTAGTTAGACCCTAAAAAGACAGACAAGCAGATACACAAGCAGTGATGGGGAGATACTTGCTAAAATAAGTGACTCTAACTAACCTAACTACTTTTGTTCAGTAGCTAATCAGTAGAAAAGCAACTTTTAACATTTGATATCTTTTTCAGCAACTAACTTTTGATACAAATAGCAATGTAGATTAGAAAAGGCTATCATTACAAAAATGAAAAAATATTATTTTTCTCTCTTTATAAAAATTTTCAATTGAATTTCGGTCATTGTAAGATGGAGTGGGGGGAGTCAGACGAAGGAGTTTACCTTTGCAAAGATGCAGAGGTGGGCAGAATCCTAACTTCATTACTTAAGTGAAAGTACAGATACCACTAGTGAAATGGTACTCGAATACAAGTGAAAGTTGTACAGTCAAATTTGTACTTCATTCACTGCATTGTTGCTTTATTGCCACAACACTTGCTTGATAAGATGTAAGCAGGAATCTGTGACTGTGAAAGAGTTTTGATATATTAGGTAGCTACTTTTTCTCTGTAGCATGTAGCATAGCTAATTTAAGCTTAGCCATTTAAAAGAACTTTCCTTACACTGCAGACAAATATATAAGTAGACAGACATCTCTACTAAACTGTAAAATAAATAGAATATATATATATATATATATATATATATATATATATATATATATATATATATATATATATATATATATATAAATAAATTTATCATATCAATATTAATCAGTTTAATAGTGATAATATCAATTTAGCAGTTTATCGAATTTTATCAATTTACAAAATGCAAAGTGAAAACAAAAGAAAAATCTAAAATCAAATCAATATTTGGTGTTATACCTTTGCCTTCAAACCAGCATCAATTCTTATGGCTTAATGATCACTCTAGCGGAAGAGTCCATTTGTCACTAGGTCATCTCCCAGTCTCTTACAGGAAATGTCTTTCCTGCACCGGCTTTCATTTGTTTCCCTGGCATCTGTAATTAATCTCTCCTCCTACACAGCGTCTGATCATCTTCTGATCTCTGTGTATGAGATTTGGACGTGAGTTTGACTTTTATGTCGTCGCCATCATTCCGGCTTGCTATTCTGCACTGATCTTATTTACATGAACATGTAGGTTTGCTAACATTTCAAATTAAATCGTGATAAAGCTCAAGATATCAAAACAAAAGCATCAGGTATTTGCAATACTAGAAATATGTCAGTAGGGCTGGGGCGATATGGCCTAAAAATAATACCACAATATTTTTATGTTTCTATATATATATATATATATAGAGAGAGAGAGAGAGAGAGAGAGAGAGATAGATATAGATATATATAGATATGTACAGTACTGTGCAAAAGTTTTAGGCAGGTGTGAAAAAATGCTATAAATATATATATATATTTATAGAGAGATACAGAGAGATAAATATATAAGTATATAATTAGTGTACAGAAATATTTGTGTGTCAGACAGACACACAGACAAACAGAAGGAGATGTACAGAAAACAGATTGATAAATGTCTGAATTTTTATTAACACACCACTGCATAAAGTAGGTCACATATTTAGATTTATACAAATGAGACACTATGCTACATGTGTATATAATATTATAAGGATTTTAATCAATTGTTTTGTGAGTGTATTTCGGTGTGCATGTGTTCACTCTTATGCGTAGTCCCATGCATGAAGCTAAAATCACCAGAGTGAAGCAGACTGCACCACACAACTGATGAGTCACATACCGTACAACATTTCTGTATCCATCATCCTCTCTTCTCCATTTCCTCATCTGCACTCACTCACGTCTGGCCTGAGATGTCCTGGAAAATGGCAGCAAAGTGGGGGAGTTGGGACTGGTTCATGTAAAAAGGATTATTTTAGCCTAACCCCTCTGCTTCATGGGGACAATAAATGAATGAAAAATGTGGAATAAGGGTGATCGTAGGGCCAGAGACTTCCCAGGACAGAATTATTAGCTGTAATGACATGAGATTGTTGCAGAAATAAAATGTGGAACTGTATAGTGAGAAAAAAGCACTAAAAGGCATGAACAGTATTCACCATGTTTGTATGGGTAAAACATTAATGTTGTTCTTGCATGATTTAGGACAGCTATATACTGTATTTCTTTTTCTTTAAATGATCTATAGCTGGTGTGTGGAAAAATGAAAAAGAGTGCTCAAGAGCAGGATTAGGATTTGAAAACTGTAATATTTATGTTGACACCATGCCTACGAAGAAGGACAAACAGAAACAAATGCCTGAGCATTACACATATAGAACCAAATGGCATATCACAGCTCCTTGCCGAGACAGGAGGCTCTTGTATGCTAAAAACAACAAGATCCCTGAAGGCAGATCTACAACGTGTGAATGGGGGCGGATGTGGGCTTTACCCCATGGATGAGAATGTGATGATGACAAATTGAATGTCACCTATGAGTAATGATGAGGAGCTTTTTCATGCGCTCTTAGTGTGCCATGCAGGCCTATAGACAGCAGAGATCCTGAAGCACTCAAGCATGTGTGTGTGTGTGTGTGTAGGCTGGGTTTTAGCTGGTCGTGAGGACCTGAGATTTGAAGACCTAAGAAAGGTCAGGTTTCTGTGGCTTTGTGAAATGCAAGTGTCAAAAATAAGGAGTGAAAGGATTTGGGTTAGGGTTAAGTACTGGTGTAGTGCTACTTACATTTAGTAATTAAAGATATTTGTGTGAAGTATTTGGGAACCAGTTCTCATATGGAAAAATGTTTTTGTTGAGAAAGCTCCAACTCTTAATTGAAAACCTATCAAACCATTGGCTTTTGGTTACTGAGGTACCTCACAAAGACAGTAGGATGTGACATGTTTGTGTGTGTGTGTGTGTGTGTGTTTCTGTGTGCATGTGTGTATCTATTCTTAAATTCACACAAATGCCCTAGAACTTGCCCTAGACAATATTTTGCTCTCCAACAATTGTCAAGAGCCACTGAACTGAGAAATTTGCCAGTTCAAAATTGATTTTGTTCTATTCTACTGTCAGACAAATATAATGTGTTAGATCAACATGGCACTTGCAAACAAAAAAAGATAATTGTAGTAAAACAGGTTTTCAGCATAAAAACAATGCCCTGCAGGGAGCGAATTGCAGAAGACAAACACTGAATATTTTGAGCATAAAGTCAAAACCGAGCTGTGCAAAAACACCACATCTTTCTGAAACCGAGCTCCTCCTGGCATTGAGCTTGATGATCCTCTAGGGGATGGTCAGGCATTTCAGGGTTTCATGGAAGCATGTAGTCCTGGCTCCCTCAGGGCATGCAGCAGTCATGCCGGCATAGTGGCTTCAAATTCCCATATCTTCTGGCAGCAATCTGTCATTGGCTTCACAAGTATGTAAACAGTGCCGTGGTGCACAGAACACGCCAAAAACATAATCTCTCTCCACACTGAGGGGATATATCATATTAAAATACCATAAAGCCAAGGTGCAGCAAACCCCCTTTCAAACCCACTGAATGTCATAACACAAGCTTGGTGTGTGTGAATGTGTCAAACAGAGTTCTCAGTGGGGTTAACCGTCTTTTTATGTGCCAGCCTAGCTGAGGTGGCAATGTTAGTGCAGAAAGGGAGAAAAAAATAGGATGTTGTTCCAGTTTGACTTTTTTCCCCCACATTTTGCTCTCATTTTGTCAAAGCCAATTCCCAATGTAATACACGTTTTCCTCATTTCACATTAGAGACTGATTTTTAAAGCAAAATGATAGCACACGTCTTTTACAAATTTGTTAGAAGCTCTACTGTAACTACCGATCACAATAGTGCACTTGGAAGAAAGTGTTGGAAGAAAACATTGCCTTAAATTGAAACAGAGATACTGGGAGGGCGTAGAGAGCATGTGACATGACTGAGATTTAACAGAAATCCTAGATCTACAGATTCTGTCATTTTCAGCCTTGTACATCTTAGCTCAGGCTGGAACACAGTTTGGTTTTGTCATTTTACAAGTCTTCTTGTAACTTCTAAGATTAGGCTTTAATGTTGTTTGGTTTTGTTGTATTGTGAGACTTCTTGTACTTTATACATCTAAACTCAGGCTAGAACCCAGTTTGGTTTTATTGTTTTGTGAGCCTTCTTATAGCTAGTATGGCCAAGTTCAGACTAGAATGCTGTTTGATTTTGTCGTTTTGTGTGTCTCCTCGTGCCTTGTACATCTAAGCTCAGGCTCGAACTTGATCTGGTTTTCTCTCACTGCAGAAATAGTCAGACTCATATGGTTCCACTCAGCCCATGTGTTCTGCAGAAATGGCTGTGAGGAGCTGCTGCTTGTAGCATGCGTAGGTGCGGCCGTGTATTTAGGTCAGCGCCGAACAGAGAGGAACGGCTCTGCTGTTTTCCTCTGAGTCAAAGAGAGGTTTTATGAACTGCACTCTCACTGGCTGCAATGAGCCATGTCAGCTTACATTTACGTTCAGACGCCTCTCTGAACAGAGCCTCAAGAGAACTGGATGAAGAAATAATCAAGTGCTGCTCAAAAAGTCGCCTTTAACCTTTCAATTAATTAATTTAGACGCCGGTTATTATGCCAAGAAATGTGCTTTTTTAGCTCAAGTTTTATAGGAACTTTTCCTATAAGAAAATTCTTTTCTTGTAGAAATGTTAAGGCTATAACATCATCTTTATGTCAGTATCTAACAAACATTGTCAGATTAGTCAGATTCATAGTGGTGCTTTCATAGTGGTTCTCAACATACCTCATAGAAACGCAATTCTTCTGGTCAGTTTGTTTGGACTAGTATAATGTAGAGTAGTTTGCCAGCCTGTGTGTGTGTGTGTGTGTGTGTGAGAGAGAGAGAGAGAGTTCTTGAGGCTGTGTGATCAGACTTAGCCCCTGGCTCTGCTTCTTCCATGCTTTTCTCTAAAACACACCATTCATTCCATGTTGTTTTCATTCCCCCCTTCTACTACATGCATGGAAAAAAGTGTTTTCCCAAGCAGAGGCATTCCTTAGCAAAAAAGTCTCTCCCTCTCTCTCTCTCTCACGGAAAGGAAAGGTGCACACACACACACACACATACACCTGGATGAAGCCTTTTCATTTGATACCCGGGTTTTAAGTTTTCCTGCATATATATGGCCAAAAATAAGTTCTCTCTCTCTGGAGCAAAATGAAAGTTGTGCTAATGCCATATTTGGATCAGCAAAGGCAAGCAAATAATGTCACCTGAACATACCTTCTGGCCTTTAGCTAATTTAATTAATTTATGTTGGACAGCAGTCAGCTAATTTTGTTAGAAGGCCATCCAGGTGCAGAACAACTCCAAACATACCAAGGCCCTTGTTCTGCTGTTAAAGTACTTTACTAGGCACAGGAAGTATCATCTCCTCTAATCAAATAAAAATAAATGCTGCAAAGAGGAAAATCTAAACTTCTGTTTACCTTAACAACTGATTATATTTTCTGTTGTTAGTTTCAACGGTATAGTTGATGGTCATGAATTAATCAGGGGGGTCAAATGATCAGAAGGGGAAACAGATAAGAAAAAGCTGCAGATTTTCTGCAGTTACTGAACCAGCCATACTTATTATAGTTTGCACAAGTCTGCATGAACTGTATCAACTTTTGTACTATCTAGTATGGATATTTGATTGTCATCCTGCGAGTCTGTGAAAGTCTAAGACCATGATTCCTGTCCTGCTGATCATGATCTCCAGACCAGCATGAGGCTGTGTGGCTTTGTCTCTCGCTCACAAATGCAGCCCCTATGGAGCTAAATTTCCAGAAACATACATCATTCAACAGACATGAGCTGCAGCAATCTGAGTGAGTCATCCCCAAACTCTCACTGTCTACGCTCATAATGCTGCAAACATGCACACTGGACAATGGCTACGAATACAATTTACCAAACTGCCTTCAGTTGATCAAATATAATATATAAACTATAAATAATACAGTACATAAATATACAATTCGTTTCACAATTGTGTTTTTGAATATTATTCACTTATTATATTGTGTGTTTTGTTATGTTAACAATATTATAGGTTTTACCTTATTTCATATTGTAAATTCTGTGAGCGCTAGATGCGCAGTGTTGGCGATCATATTTTAAATTAGAATCCCTTAACTCTTAGTTACTCCAGGTAGTTTGTCCCTGTAATTAGGAAATGGAGATCGATATGGAGAAGAGAGTCCGCTAAATGCAAATGTTAATGTAAATGTTAAACCATTTAAATAATATCTCTATGACAATGTCCAACATCAATAAACTTACTTTATCAGTTTGGCTATGTCTCCAATCAGCTGCAACATTCAAACCACTGACAGGTGAAGTAATAAAAAATATGATTATCTTCTTACAAAGGCATCTGTCAAGGAATGAGATATTTTAGGATTGCAAGTGAACTATTTGTTCTTAAAGTTGAGAATAATGTAGAATGTGTAAAATGTAAAAGTGTAAGAAGCTGCACAACTTTGACAAGGCTCAAATTGTGATGACTGAAAGACAGACAGGGGTCAGAACATTTCCTTAATGACAGGTCTTGTGGAGTGTTTCCAGTAAACTGTGTGTAGTTTATCTCAAAAGTACCCTAAGGAGTGATAATGTAAAACATAAACGTAAATGCTGTTTAACATAATGCTGTCTACTAAAATCTTTGAGTAAACAGCATCTGAAATGTTGAGTAGGGCTGAGCAATATGACCTCAAATCAACATCATGATTAACTGAATCTTTTACCTTAATTATGATTAATGAATGATTATTTTGTTTGGGTTTTTTTGTTTTTACTTTTTGTCCCTCATAGTTAACTGACAAGGGTTGTATTGTAAATATGGTCAACTGTTAAAGCCGAGATGTTTTATCTAATGAAAGAGAGATTATCATTTTAAAATAATCACAGGAAACTCATACAGATGTAATGGCAAACTGGACAAAGTGGAGTAATGTGATATGCACACTGTAGTTCATGCTGGTGAAAGTATTAACATAATTAATTTTTTAAACAAATAACATAAATTTTCAAAATCAAAATATAAGTCATGGGCAAGATTGTATGGATTAAAGGCTCTAGACATTGGTTTTAAATAATTTGGGCAACCAATTAATTGCCCAGCCCTAATGTAGTGGTACACTTTGAAACATATGGTGCGTTTCAGCTTAAAAAGGAAATGTGGTATATAATAGCTTTTAATATTTTCTTTCACTTATTTTGTTTTAGTTTTTATTGAAGTGTATGAAAGTTTTCCATTTAACCTTTGCATAGAAGAAATTCTATATTCTTGTATTCTAGCTTCCTGTTTCCTTTGATACACAAATGGTGGTTTATCTCTAGTCTGAGAGCAGAAAGTCTGAAAGCTATAACTACTTTGTATGGTCTGATCTAGACACCATTCACAGCTCTGTATTCAGCGGATGTTAGTTCACCCTCTCACACCAAGTCACTGTGGAAATGGAGGTGCCCAGGCACTTTGTTGTGGAGGGAAGCCATGCTATCCCACTGCCAATCTCTTCCACCAAAGCACTTATCTCAGGGTCTCTAAACAAGCACAGCTTTCAGGTAGGAAACCCCTGCTGGATGTTACAATATCATCCAATACTTCCACCTCCTCCATGGGCGGAATTAGATGCGATCTCAGGGGTGGAATCTTGCCTTCCCCCATCCACCCATATTTTTCTAATTTACTGAGATGATTCTTCACAGAGTGAGTTTCATGAAAAACCATGACATCACCCAGAACCAGCATGCGTGAACCCTGAGGTTCTGTTGAGGAGATTTGTTTGAAGCAGATATGAAAGTTTGACACAAATGACGTTTATATTAAAGAGATCAGACCTATATCATGTGTTTTCTTTACTTTGTTTGTCTTGAAACTATGATGTAATTCTTTCCCTTAGTGTATGTACTTACGCTCAAAAACCTCACAGAAAGGGCATGTTTAAACTGTGGCTGCTGCTAAGTAGTTGTTTTTTGGTCATTCCGACGAATAAATTGAGTTAAAGAATTCTGGGTAGGCCAAGGAAATGTCATATGATGACATAGGATGACAGATGCTCCACTGATCGACCTTGAAAGTTACACCTAATTTCAGTTAAATTTCTGCTAGTTAAACTTCTACACTGTGAGAGTGTTTTGAGAGCCAATGACAGTGAGAAAGATTACATGCCATTAGACTTTATCTTGGAAGTTGTATATTATCAATTGCCAAGTAAAACAGCACAGCTAGAAGAAGAGGATCGTTTTAACGCTCAGAGGAGAAGAAGCCTCATTTAGAAGTTTTGCTTAATATGTCTCTAATCAATAACCAACATCCAAAATATGAAAAATGGATTGACAAGTTAGTCATTTTATTGATCATTTACTTATCTATATATCGCTATATTTTGGCCACAATTTATGTCTAATTACTCCTAATTAATTGTCAGTCTTATTCACTTTGTCTTTTAAAAATTAAGAATTTCAAGAGAACTTTAAGATTTAAGCCTCGTTTACACTGCAGGTCTTGATGCTCAATTCTGATTTGTTGCACATATCCGATTTTTTTGACCTTCTGTTTACACGTTTTTTAAAATTGTGACCCGTATCCGATTCGCTTGTTACACGACGTCATTAAACTGCAATGAAGTACTAAATTGTCGCAGTTTTAATGACGTACAGAACGTAATGCCTAGGAAAATCCGATCTGCCTGTTTACATGACAGTCGCATTGGCACATATCTGATTTATATCTGATTTATTTCCACATATGAACGAGGCCTGAAACCGATCTCAAAATATCCGAATGCATGCGTTTTTTTCCTGTTTACACTGTCATGGAACAGATCCGATCTGTGTCACATATGAGCAAAAAATCGGAATTGGGTCACATTTAACTGACAGTGTAAACGAGGCCTTAGTTTCATATTTCATAGTAGAAATATTCCAAAGTGAATTTGATCTGTAGCTTTACTTGATCTAATGTAACCAGTACATTGTAAATCAACAGCAAATGTTTTGTGTAAACGTAGCTTGGTGAGAGGGTAATTGGCTTTTAAAAAGGCGACAACCAAAACAAAGTGGACCCAATGCAAATCCTGTTGGGCTGTGGAGAGCATGCCCATCACCATGGTGACCCCAGGGTAGAGTAAACATTCCATTTGCCCTTCATGACTTTCGAGTAATTACCCAGTCACCCCTGGGGCACCACTACGCTCATTTACCAGCTCCAAACACAATGAGTAACAACCTTCCATTTTTATCATCAGTCAACCCATTTCTGATTGGCAGAATATCATCAAGAGAAGCATTAAAATCAGGGAATGTGGCCAAAGTAAATTAGTGGCAAGAAAAACATCTACCTAGAAACAGTAAGTTCAAGATATCATGTTTTGTTTGTGTTCAACTACTTTTTCTCTAGGTGAGACATTTTAAAGAACTATGCCAGTAAACACTAATTTCCCAGTTCACCATTATCCCTATAATTGATTGTGCTTCAGTAAGATTGGGTGAAACTGATTTGTATGTATCTTTATGCATAAAAGACACACTGTTTATCATTTCTCTGTTTTACTGATTATTATTTATTGTTGATATGTGTGTTTTGTTTTAAAGTTTTAAATACTGTAGGTGGTTAAAGAGCAGAAATGTGATATAGTTCTGTGACTTTTTAAAGACAGTTTTAGTAAAAATGCTTTAAATAAAGATAAAAAACTAAAAATGAGAAGATTTTATTTTGGTTCAGTTTGAGTAAGGTAAGTGTTAGAAGTAGTTTTATTTAGATAATATTATGGGAATTATGGGAGTCAAAGGAAGAACTGAACAAAGACAGGAAGAAAGAGAGAGTCTTTGTGTAAAAGAGAGAGTTGGGGTATCATAACTGAAATACTCCCTAATTTGAATGTAATGGATTTTGCACATTATATGTTTCTCCTTAACTGTTTGAGACCTTTGCTCAGGCAGGTTGGAAACTCAATCTACTATAAGAGGATTCGAGGCTGGTGTTTCTTCTTACTGCTCACCATAATACAGATTTTCCCATCAAAATCCAAACTTCTGTGCATGAGAAACAGCAGATCAGTTCTGTGATTAAGTCAAAGGGAGCTGCTGTACCTCAGTTTAAAGTACCTGCCACATAAAGTATGCTTATAGATTTAAAGCTGTTTTTGAACCCAAGAATTTTGGATAGCTTTAGAGATAACAAAATATTCATTGCAAATGCAAGTTCTGTATGAAGCAGGAAGAATAAAGTTTTACATTACATGAATTATGACATATATAGTGGGTGACTGTATCCAGAGGCTGTTTTTCTTAAAATTGGCCAGATAGTAAGAGATCTGCACAGGCAAGGATGATTCCTCTTCAGCATTTCCCCCCAACAAACAAACAACATACACACAGTGTTGTCTTGCTGTTTTTGTGAGGTCTTTCCATTGATTCCCATAGCTAGATGTAAATAATACTACAGCTACACCTAACCATAACCATAACCTTAACTTCAGAAGCTAATTTTTTTTTTTAATTTCCACATAAAAACTGCAACTTTTTAAAACGTTAAAAAGTCATGTTTTTTATGTTTTTGAATTATTCTTGCTACATTTGCAAGGACCTTTTATAAACTTGTGTAATTATTAAATCAGTTGATACTACAGCTACAGTTAACCTTAACCCTAAACCAATCGTGAGAAACCAAAGCAAATATTTTGATACATTTTATTTAACAGATAATTGTTTGAACTTGTGTAGTCTTTTTTGGCCCTAATGTTAAAAATGGCCTCACAACATTATCTGACAAATTTCAAGTTTTTTATTTTATTTTAGAGAGCAATAAAAACCAAACACACAAACACACGTCAAATTCCCTGTTGAGAGTGGCAAGGCAAACCGCAACTGCATTGTAACTGCCTCACATGGAGCAAGTGAGTGATCACTGTAGACTTGAATGTGTGGGAAAACACAAAGAAAACAAAAGATATAATCCAAAAGACCCAACATTTTTTGGTATTGGATATATGGCATTTAGTAAAACTTGCTGAATGCGCTTACAAGGAAATTAAGTCTTAAGCAAGAACACATCCCCCATTACATTCTCAGTTGGTATTAATGTGTGCAAAAGTAAGTGCATGAATTACATCCAAATGTAACACATTAATATTCATGATCCTGTCTGACCTTTTACTGCTTTTAAAAGAAAACACGACATACTCCTTTAGGTATTTTAGCCTTGACCACTCAGACTTCTTATTTTGAGAGCATCCTGTCAAGGGTCTAATGGCCAGGCTGTTAGACTGATGGATGTGAGTTTCCTTTAAAAATGGCCCCTCATTTAGACATGACACTATACATCATTGTAATTGACTGGGTGAGACTGTGACTATTTAAGACCTAAAACCGCAATAAATTTGCAGCTATTGGTCAAAAATAATCAGATGTGATCACTCATGCTAAGTGGTTTTGAAATTGCTAGTTGCTGTTCGCACCATAGTGGTTCATGTGACTGTACATGTTCAGATGTGACTGGTGGTGGTCATAATGAGATTCATTAAATCATAAATAACTTGTCTTTATTTTCAGTTTTTTGTTGCTTTACAACATTATATAACATGTTATACTTTACAACATTGCTAATGTGTGTACTTGGGTGCAAGTTAAAAACTAAATTAAACAGACTAGAAAATGACCTAAAAGACCTAAACCTGCAAGCTGAAATATTGAAAAGAAACACTTAGGCCATGTAAAAGCCCAAAAGTGGCATTTACTATGACTGAGCTGCCTATTTAGTGTAAGTCACTGTTGAATAAGGCCACTGTTCACTCAGACTGGCCTCTGAATAAATGTTTACCCAAGACATCACATGACTATACGTAAAAAAATGCACATTACCTCTTCCAGTCTGATTAACCTTAAAACTCCAGGTTAACAACTTTATGACCATTTAAATACATTTTTCACTGTGAGGGCAGAGACTCATACCAAAGTATACACAAGACCTTCTTTGATGTGAACCAAGCACTATATAGGATATGGACCACAAAGAAAACTGGCTTAGAGTCCAGAATCTTGCAGATAAGATAAGAATAAGCTGTATGATAATAACAATATGTAAAAATCAAATGAAAAATACAAATATAAATACTATTAGTGCTTTTAAATCAATGTATATGTGTTAAAAAAACATCTTTCTTGTTTAAGCACTGGAAAGATTGCAAAGATGCTGTTATTGAAAACCAGAATACTGGAAGTACCAAACAAGTCAGTTGGGAGGTTTTTCCATGCTGCTGGCGACACAGAACCACACAGGCACACAAAGGCCATATGTAAATAAAGCCATTGGATAAGGAAGGATGAATGTTGGGTTCTGGCCTCCAGTCTTTGGCCTTATAAGGATACTGTGAGATTCTGAGAGCAGACCCAGGGATATCTGATCCACAGAAACAAATGCAAAGCAATCACACTGTTTCTACCAGGAGGAAAAAGGGGCAGTGGGGTGGTCCAGAGACATCTATTTTACAGATCCAAGTACTTGTGTGTTTAGACAGTTCTGACTTTAGGCACTACACAAGGCTGACAACATTAAATTAACTTAGCACTGGGCCTGTTTTACTCAAGTACTGAATTAAAGATCCTAGATCACAAAACAGCTACATCTTATATATCATGCTAATAATAACTAATAGATATGTTCATTAAATTACATTTGCTATAAAATTAATTATTAATTTGCTAGAGATTTCATGTCTGCAGTGATCATGACCAATGTGAGTGATTCATTAAAGAGCTTGTGGAAATGGTTTCCTATGTGCTTTGTTTGTTTGTTAAGTAAATAAAATAACTAAAACCTGATATATACAGATGGAATTGGATACTGGACAATTGAACTAGGTGGCACAAAAAATCTTTTAGTACATGATTTATCATGATTCATGTTAAAATCATTAGCCTGATTCTGCATTCTCTCCCTTTAAATAAAAGTATAAACACAATCCTAATGGCACATAGATCCAAAGCACAAGTTAACATCACTCAGTGCAGTTTCAAGGCATTTTGCAGAACTTCAGAAGAAAGATATAGGGAGGGAGGACTGACAGGAATCCCAAATGATTCTGTCTTTCAGGATGAAAGCATGGAATCCGTCCATCCCAAAAGCCGTTGACAGAACATCTCACTTCTAGGTCAGGGATGGGGATGGGCTGCAGTGGAGCCTGAAACCCTTGGGTAAGATCAGAGCGACAGGTGGCCCACTGCTCTGCTACATCAGCGCTTGCACTTGGTAAGAGCTGAGTCAAGACGAGCAAAGGAAATAACATCATGTGTGCCGTTACTGCTAACAAGTTTACTTTGTAGTATGTTGAGGCCTGTGGCAGAATGTTTATTTGGAAGTGAGTAATGCATTTCACACATTGTAGATGACTACAGTTTAGAAAAACAGTTGGATTTGTGTTAACCCCTCAAACTCTGTGGACCTCTTATAGAGTACTATAGAAAGGAAACAGGTGCCAAGACATGTTTTTAATCAGTGATCATCAAAATTACGCTGTTAGAAAACATGAAAACCGTTTAACCAGTATAATTCAAATGAACAGTATGTGGCAAATTAAGAATCTTGAATATTTAGTTATATGTGAGTATAAATTTTTACAAAATTTATAAACTGTACATGCTATGTATGTTTATTCATTTATTCGTTCATTATCCGAACCACTGAATCCCAGCTGGGGTCGCGGGGGGACCAGAGCCTATCCCAGGAACTTACGAATGCAAGGCAGGGAACAACTTTGGGCAGGCACCAACACACCATAGGGCACACACACTCACATTCACACCTAATGGGGCAAATTTAGAGTCACCAATTAACCTATAGTGCAAACATTGGGAGGAAACTGGAGCACCCGGAGAAAACCTACGCGAACGGGGGAGAGCATAGAAACTCCACACAGAAAGGCCCTATGGCTGTCCCCAGGGTTCGAACCCAGGACCTTCTCACTGTGCAGCTGCAGCGCTAACCACTGCGCCACCGTACTGCCCACATTATGTATGTGTCTAATAAAAGTGCAATTGTGTGTGTGACAGGTTATAGCCAGAAAGAGTTGAAAGTGGTGATCAATTTGTGCAAGTTTAGCAAAGGTATATTCTGAATAATGGTCCATTTAAGAGTTCATACACACATAAATACCTCCACCACACAAAATAGTAACTTTATGTTGCAACTTAAATCGAATGGCTACACTGTGTGCATCTTCCAAAATGAAAGCTGTGACAACAGTGACACAACACAACATCAACATTGTCACAACATTATGATGAAACAATATGCCTGTGGGGGTCTCTTTTTGGCCTTTTTCACTGTCTATGACTCCATAAGCCACATGCAATGAATTATAATTTATGTCCCTGTTTAGCCGTGTTTTGCAAACTGCAGCGAAATAGTGGACCCCCCCACAGTCCCCCAACAGCATCAATCCGGCAATAAATGAACAACAGCTGTGCCGAATCATCACAATCTCTCAGCACATCTGCAGTATGAAAGCATTCCAGTGCATTTGTGACACTTGCGTGATAAAATGAGAGACTGTTCACCGGTCCATTGATCAAGCTAGCGGTAAAACATTGCATATTTGATCGTTGATACAGTCCCAGAGGCCATGTCTTTTTCCTTTTCTCTCTTTTTGGGAGTTGGCCTTAAGCTCTGGGGCTGGCAAAGCACAAATGTGCACGTAAGGTTCACGTGGACTTCTTGACTGGTGTAAAAGTATGTCATTAACTTGTGAATAAACTTGTGAATAACTTGTGGACCAGAGTTTAGCAGCTGTGCTAGGTCTCTATAGCCAGCAGTGTCAGGTTTGAGGACCACCCAACAGCTGTAAGGTCCAGAACAGATTCTGTCATTCCTCCCATAACCATGCAGGTGTTCAGCTTCACTCCTGACAGTACTGGACCTGTTCCAGGGCTTTGCATTACCTGGTAGATTGCCAGAAATGAGTGATTAATAAAAGTCTGGCTTGTAACTGTAATTTACACAAGGATTAGGCTGTCTGATCAGGTCATGAAAAGACTACTTGCCCTCTCAAGTGCTCTTTGTATCTGATACAACTGCTTTCTACTCATTTTAGCAGACTGTTGAATGCCTCAGGTTGAGATGGTTATGGTGAATTTTGACAAATTCCTGATGTGTGGATAGAGACCTAAAATGAAGAACCACATGTTATAATTGGCACATTCATTCATTCCCTATCCAAACCGGATTAATTCCAACCAGGGTCACGGGGGCAACAGAACCTATCCTGGGAACTAGGAGTGCAAGGTGGGGACCAACCCTGGGCAGGCGGCAACACAACACAGGACACACACACACAATCACACTTTCAGTCACACCTTATTACACAATCACACCGCCAATTTAGAAACAGCAATTAACCTATATTGCATGCTTTTGCACTGTGGCAGGAAACCGGACCCCCCAGCGGAAACCCATGGGAACACGGGGAGAACATGCAAACTCCACACACTACAGCTGACCTGGGGATCGAACCCAGGACCTTCAGGCGCTAACCTACTGGGCCACCATGCAGCCCTTAATTGGCACATGTATCAGTCAGCAAATAGTCTGTGCAGAAGCTTCACATTTACCTATTTATGTAATTTAAATAAACAAAGGTTACATATCTGAGCTACTCTTATGTGATTTTGCAAAACAATAAAAGTGATACTAGTGATACTTCAAATCCAGTTCTACGCAACTGCCAGAACCCCCACCAATGGAAATGAAAGTCACTCTGGATTAGAGAGCCAGCTAAATGTAATTTTAATGTAATAAAAAGAGTCTTGTGCAGCTAGAATGCTATAAAGTTATCTTTGCTTTGGATTATTTCTAAATCTATTTCTGTTAAATCTATGATCTTCTTTTAAAACCTTCATGTAAATAAATGAGCAACACTCCGTTCCTGCCTGTTTCAAAAGCACATGAGCCACAAAATGGCCCTGTTCTTCTGCATCCTCTGGCTCAGATCTCCCATTGCGCTCACAGCGAGGCCACTCTCTGTAAACAGACTGAGCAGACGTGTCCCGAATGTCTCTGCCATCACCCCCTAAGAGACGGGGGCACGACAGCTGGCCCTCAACCCAGCACACAAAGCAATCGGGCAGGACCCAGCAGAGAGGAGACAGGCTGCTTGCTCTATTCCCTCTCCCTCAGGGTTTTCCCTCCGCTGAGGGTCGCCTCCTTCTGGACTGGCCCCAGTTAAACTCTTAATCCTCCACGAACTCTCAAAAGTAACGGGATTACCAATGGCTGCTCTCCCGCTCTGAGACAGAGGAGAATGGGGACCTCTTTTATTAGCACACTATTGGGCCTGGTCTCTATTTACACGCCATAAGGGCCCCTTTCAGACCTAAGAGTCTGATCTTTAAGAGAGGGGCTATTTTGGCCAGAGGGCAAGCACTCAGATCTATGAGTGCTCATTTTCTCAAAACACGTTTACGGCAAGCTTTTTGACCCCAAAACCAGCTTTGTTTGCCTCAACACAGGACTGTATAAATATTTAATAGGTCGTTAGCCATGCCTGGTACTGCTCCTTCCCTGTACACACCTGTCAGTGTGTTGGGTTGTGAATCACAAATAAGATAAATATGGATTTGCAGACCTGCACAGCTCATAAGTGTTATAACTCATGTAATAACAAGGATGGATATGTACTAGGGGTGCATGATTCAGAAAATCTCATAATTCGATTTGATTCCAATTTATGTCCTCACGATTTGAGTGAAAATCAATTCACAATTCATAAACGATACACGTTTCAATACATAGATGAATTTGTTTCTAGATTGCTATTTTGAGTTACTTTTCCCATTTGACTGTGGCAGATCAAAAAAAAAAAACCCCACACTGAATCAAATGTAGTTTAGGGTTGGGGCTAGGATTATGAATAGATTTTTGGAAAGCATGAATCGGTTTTGAATCAACAGAGAAAGAATTCCGGTTTGATTCGATTTAATTGTTTTGCAGACCCCTAATATGTACCTAGTGTCTAAATGGATGTTGTATTGTATTACTTTGTAAGCCATTTTCATATTTTAAGCATTTATGTGCTTTGTCTGTTTTTTTAGTTTATTTGTTGTTTATCAACACTTGAGGCTGGTGTGCCTCCTGGCTAATTATTTAATATTGCACAACTCTATTATAATTCACACAAGCACTCTATGCATGTATAGCATGTTTGTGGTGTATTGCATTTGTCTAACTAAATATATGAATCTTGAAATCTTGAATATTTGGCCTAAAGTTTAAATGTCTAAGGTTCGCAGGAAACACAATGCCAACTAATATCAAACCACAAAATTATTAAGTCTTAGTATCATATAATCTGTTTCAGTGTGTCCTGAGGTTATATCTCACCTGGAGTCAAAGACACTGAATACACTGTATTTCCACATTGGTGGATGTGATGGTGATGGATTATCATTTATAACATGGGTTATGGTATATGCCTGATAAGTCGACACGACCACACACCTGCAGTATATTATTACTGCACTACTTCATCTCATTGCAATTAATTTAAAGCTGGGAAAAAACACTGCCACCTTTCAGTTAGCCCATACAAGGCTCAAAAATAATATCTCAAATGACAAATTAAACCAATAAAATGAAATGTATGTTTGGCTTGTACTTTTTTCTAACTTGCTAAAATTGTAAAATTGTGTGTGTGTGGAGGAGAGGGGTATTAACATTATCTGGTTCTGTGCTAGTAAGGCACACTGATTGACTGTGTATTTCTTGCTGTATTTCTATGGGATTAGAGAGTTTATTGGCTTAGGCAAGTGGATTATGGTATGTCCTGTAAATGGAAACAGGTGCCCGAGTTTAAAACTTTTCTTTTCTTTTACTCTTTCTTTTTTTGAGAGAGAAAGAAAGAGAGAGAGCAAGCAAAAGGAGGGTGAATTCTGGGAATTCTATCACAAAGATTCTGTTTCATGTTTACAGAGGAAGTGTGTTTGAAAATGTTCTTCCTCCCAGTCTCACCTCTAGTTAGAGTGATATTTCATATATTTCTGCATTGTTGAATGAAGAGTTTTGCTGATTTGTCTTTTGCTGATAGTGCTTTGTAGTCCAGCTCTGACTATAGTTATTAACTATAGATTTGACATCATTTTTGCTTAATTTAAAATACATATTTTAATTACTTGTAATTTTTATAATGCAAGATAGAATATATAGCAAATAAATGCTTAAAATGTATTGTGTGAATGTGCTCAGTAAGCCACTTCACAAAAGTCAAGCACTTTAATCATTACTGTATTCAGTATATTTTCTTTCTTCAAGATGGAGACAACCTAATGCACTATTTGCACAAGACGACTGTGATAAATTTTGGCAGAAATCTTTAGCTGACATTTTTGTTTTAATTGTGAATTCCTCTTAAGCTCCAGGCAACACCAGCACATTGGCTTATTGTCTTTAGAGACTGTTTGTTGCTGAGAGGATTATAGTATGCAAGGTTAAAATGACTTTGAAGATGGCTTGTCGGGCTCGTAGCCCCCTATCACTTCCCTTTTTGCTGTAATCGTCTGAGCGCATGTGAGTGTTGCTGGCCCGGTCCAGGGCCCCATGGGCAGGCAGCCGGCCTACAGGATGTGGCAAGGGTGTGCCTGGGTGAGAAAGTCTGGAGCTCTGGGTGGCACTTTATCAAGCAAAGTCTAGATCGGCTCCCTGATCCAGATTTTATCTTATAACAAGACTTCCATATTCTCATTAGGCTATTTTCTGACCTCTCCTGAGGCACATTCCTCTCCACTGAGGGAGCGCTAGGGTTGGATTTAACTCTGATGATTCAATGCCTGTACAGGAATAGCATCTCATTAAGGCTTTCAATAGAGCAGTGACACATTATCTTTTGAACAACCAGGAGGGTTGTTTTTTTAAGACTTGTGAGTATTTCACCATTTTACTCTTCACAATGCTTTGAAGATTACATGAGTAAGACGTCAACTCTCTTTCACTAATAGAACAGTTGACTCTAATAGAATAGATAGGTCTCGGTCTATACTGATTTTGTTAATTAAATGTCTGCTGACTAAATGTGTCCTTGTATAATCAGCCACTGATGGTCAAAATTAGTCTGTGAAATCAGGAGCTTCACCTTTGCCCCTTTATGTTCTTTGAAGGAACCCAGTTGATTTGGTCAGTGCTGGTTTGAGTTACAAACAGGGACTGTTGGGTTAGTGCTGGGTCATAGTACCTGAAAATAGGAATGTATAGCTAGCCAAGATAAGAAGTCAAGATATAGTGAGGTAATATTTATGCTTGACCAGGGTGAGGGTCAGTTAAGGTCATCATTATGTTATCTCATGACCAGACACTCAAAACTTGTGCTAATTTGGTTGCTGGCCCAAGAACTAGAACACGTTTCCAGTTCACAGTTGTATTCTTCAAATGGTGTCATACATATTTAGGAGCAAATGTTTATGAATCAGTTTTTGTAATCACAACTGACAGAAATAAGGTTGGAAAATGTGGTAACCTAATATCCTATAATAATCCCTGACCTGTAGTTTACCTGCACCAGTGTTCTGATATAGAGCAGATATAGTAATTTGAGTCAATATGTTTCATGGAACCTTAAACATGATTCTGTATTCACCCAAAACTTGGATTTATAAGAGATGTGTAATTTAATTTTAGTTCTAAATTTAATTATGTCTGAGCTGTAAGCTAAATTCCTGTTGAGAGTTTCTAACCTCCTGCACATCCAGTGTAAAAGTGTAAAAGTCAATTCCACATTGTAGGTAATACTGCATCCAAACTGTCTTTCTATCTATCTCTATTTCTAATTCTAGTTCTAGTTTAAAGTTATATTTAATATTCCATGTCTAGTTTAAAATGTATATTTTGTACCCTATTTATTATTGTTTATTCCATGTGCCTTAATTGTTCTTTGTTCCCTTTTTTCTACTGCACTGTTAAAACTGGAGCCACATCATCTTGTCTCTCTATGTATCTGTACAGTATATAGCAGAGATGACAAAGTTTACTTTGACTTTTGACTTTGACATATGCTCTTGAGGGAACAGAGAATTAGAAATGCTGATGGTCATACCTTGTGTCTGACATTCATCCACAAATTCAACAATTATAACATTATGCATTATGCAATTCAAATTTGCTAGATCTATAATTGTTATTGTCTTAAACCCTTTACTAAATACATATAATGATGTCTTTTCATGTCTGACAAAAGGTGTTTAGGAGTCCCCTTCAAATCTCCAGAGTCAAGAGTTCTCTCTCTCCTCAGTTCCTGTCAGACTTCAGAAATGGTGCTTTTCAGACTAGTGCAGAGACAACATTCCCAGACCTCACTTACTTCTTGATCTCTGCTATTTGGGGATACAACAAGCCTTCTTCACAGTATTACTCGAAATAGGAATAAAACATGTCTTTAAATAGGCTGACTATTCATAAAGCAACTTGAAAATGAAAATATCAAATTGAAACACTTTGGAGAAAGATAAATAATTTTTTACAGTGATTCGATCTAATACAGTTTAAAAGAGGCAATTACAGCAAATTAAACCTAAGAATTCATGGAATCACAATCTCAAAAACAAACTTGACTCATATAATGCAGCATTTTCCAAACCTGCTTGAGACTTATCTATTATGTGTAGTTAAGTTTGAAAATAATTTCTACATGGCAACTGATCATTGGGAACAAGAACAGTGCACTGTGTTACCTATTGTCTGAATGTAAGCCTTTTCCGATTACACATGTTGGGCCTGTTTTTCATTGTAATCATGCCTCTGCATACTGCATTGATTTATAGTGCTGAGATTCAGTCCAAGTAGCTGTAAAAGTGGGTATTTTATGGGCTTTCCCATACACCCAATTATTACCTCACAAATGCTATAAAATAAGTTCTGCAATAAATTCTAAGGATTTTTAGTAGAAATGAAACATTTGTTAATTGCATGGACAGCATATGCTGGAAAATGATTGTTTTGAGAATCTTAATTACGTCGAGTGTTATGGTCATAAGAGCCACTGCACAAAAAAGCCTGTAGTTATATTATTCATAATTTTAATACCATTTGTAGTTTCTAAGAGAATTATTGTTAGCAACTTATGATCTAACAGAGGTAGTGAGCTGCCAGTTATGAGACATAAATGAAACGTTTGTAACAGATTGAAATACTTCATTCGATCAACACTGCACGATCAACTGCGGACTGTCACTTATCAAGGGGAAGAGACTCAACATATAAGACTTGAGGTGAAATATATTAAATAGCAAGTCAGTTCTTGAAGTTGCTATCTTGGTTGCTATTATACTTTTTAAGATCATGGGAAAGATATGGTAGCAGAATATTAATCTTGGGGAAAGGAAGGCAGATGGAAGCAATGTGATGCACCACTCAGTGTTCTGCTGGGATGCTTTGTGTCCTGGAAACATGGTTGCAGAATACATGCATGCACAATGATATTCTCTGATGCTATTGACCGCTCCCAGCAGGAGAATGTGCCCTGCCACTCAAAAAAGTGTTCAGGAACCTTGTGAGAAAGATGGCAAAGAGTTCAAGATGTTCACTTGGCCTCTAGAATCCCTAGAGCACAATCTTAATAATCACCTGCGGGATGTGCTGGAACAACAAGTCCAATCCAAGAAGGCTCCTCCTCAGAATCCAAAGGATTTAAAGGATCTGCAGCTAATGTCTTGGTGCAAGATACCACAGGACACTTCAGAGGTCTTGTGGAGTCCAGCCTCGACAGGTCAAAGCTGTTTTGACAGGATGATGGAGACCTACACAATGCTAGAGAGGTGCTGCTCTTAATATTTATGACTTCATTGCTACCTACAATCTAACACAAATCTAACTGTAATCTCTAACTTTTACTGAAGCTTGGTATGTCATTTTTTTCATCTTTTAAGACAGTGTGACATCTCAGGCAAATATTTGACCTTATTTACAGCATGTTTAATTGTCCTAATTAATAGGACCCATTTTCCAGCTTTACTGTAATTCTGTCTAACTAATATGAGTCAATTGCAGAACACCATTTGTTTTGTAGCTAGGTCTAAGCCTAGGCTTAATTCATGCCTGGGAAAAACAGTTCATAGCCTCCGAAACTGCATCCATAATGACCCAAACCTTACAATGGGAAGCTTTCCAAACAGCTATAAAGGCCACAACTATTTAAGGAATGATGTTGATTTCCACATGTTTGCATGCACTTGGAGACTGCATCATGTATGTAGCCAGTTTAGGGCGGAGACTCTGGTTCAAGTACTCTGTGTTCATTGTATCCTGCTGATATTATCTTTGGATTACCATGTGAAAGTATGTTTTAAACAACAAAGCACTGTATGACAAGTGCATGTTGTTACTTTCAATTGATTTTTAATCAGGGTACTAAGAGGTTAGACTCCTGGGATTGGATTGTTGTCTCAGTCAGTGTGTTTTACAAGTGCTTCTTTGATTTTATTTGCTTACTTAAATAATATTGAAAGAGTTTTATTCAAAATATCATCTGAGCAGAAAAGAAATTATATTAGGGAATTGCAATTTTGTCATAGGAATCTGAGTGAATAAATTTGAAATAACATCTCAAGAAAATGAATGGAAAACTAGTTTTAAATGAAAAAGAGGTTTGTAGATGATGATGTTTGTTTCATATTCACAGATATAGGAGATGATGCAATTAAATAAAATAATCCAAAAGGCATATAGTTCTGAAAATATTTTAAGCATAATAGTAAGCATGAAGCTTAGATGTCTAAGAGAAGACTCTAAAGAAGACTCTAAAAAGTCTATATAAAGACTCAGACTCAGCTGATGTTAAGTATATTTCATTGTATTTCTGTCATAACAGGCATTACTTTGTTACATCGCTGCAATAAAATAGTAATTGACAACATTGAATATTTATGTGATGTATCTTAAACACAATGAAACTATTTTAAGTGAGCTATGGCAAATGGTTGTTTCAAGTCACAGAGAGTTGCATGCAATATTTGACCATATGTTTGAACAGGGAAAGGATTTATTCTGTTTCCAGGCTAATGAAAGCACTAGAACTCAGAATTAGCTTTAAACATGTCATCAGTTAGCTTGACCTTTAACAACAGTTACAGAACCTTCCATTCATGTTTGTTAGCATAATGTATTCTTTAAGGAATATTACCAGTGTTATGTTAATATCTATACATTGTCAGTTCATCGACAAAGAAGCTTGCAATTGTCTTAACTCTGTACAGTTCTTAGCAATATGTGATAAATCTCAATATGTTTGACAGATGTGAGAAAAAAGTTCAAGTTCAACATTTCGTCTTGGATTGGATTATCAATACCATGTATATAATGTCAGATGTATAAACAATGAGCTAATTGCACTAAATGTACTGTTATATGAAGTCTCTCTAATGCGGAGCATGGAAAAGAGGAATGTGCAGTGACATTCAGTCTTTTACTTTTAAAGGAAAACGAGAGTGTTCTCCCTGAAAATGAAAGACAGAAGAAAAGCATCCTGGGATGAGTTTCAGTCATCATCTGGATGACATTATGACTACATTAAATCAGCAGGGACCACAGTTTGACCTTCAGGCAAGTGGCCGATGACATAATCGCATGAGAAGCTTTGGTAACAAGTATTTGCTCATTCAATGAAGCAGTTCAAGCCCAGATCCGTTCCATGAGTATACTTTTCTCAGTATACTTTGTTCAATAGGACCTTAAAAGTCTGTTTGCATACAGTGAAATACATGAGTACCTAAAGTTATAATTTCTGTGTAAATGTAATGACTAATGTTCCTGGTGATTAAGATAAGGCAAATTAAGATTAGGGAAAAAAGCTAACCTGACCCTGGATCAGGTCTCCCTCTGCGACCCATGCAGTCTGTTAGCAGAGAGCCTAAACATGTCTGCCTTCTTATATTAGTCATTAAAGAGATGAAAAAGCATTTGGGAAGTGGAAGGATCCATCCCATTTGTTCAAGATTTAATTCCAAAGTGCTTGATGGAAGATAAGATTTTGAGAGTCTCTTAGTGCAGAGAGATCCCCTCAAAGGCAAACGTACTTCAGAGCCATCTGAGACGGCAGATTGCTGGCATGTCTTGTGAAGCAAAACAGCTGGGAAGACAGAAAATCTCAGAAACAGAAAGCTAGACTTCGAAAGAGTTAAGGTCAAGTATAAACCAGATCTGAAATGGCAAAGGGGAACATGTGCATGTGATTAAAACATGAAATCTATCTATCACCGTAGGTAATAATTTAATGCAACAACACTTTGAGCCCTGATCAAGGCTTCAGTTCAATGTCATTCATTCATTATCTGAACCAGTTAATCCCTATCGAAGTTGTGGGGACCAGAGACTATCCCGGGAACTACAGATGCAAGATGGGAATCAACCCTGGGCAGGCACCAACACACAACAGGGCACACACTCACACACTCACACTCATTCACACCATACAAGGCCAATTTAGAGTTGACAATTAACCTATATTGCATGCTCTTGGACTGTGGGAGGAAACCGGAGCTTCCGGAGAAAACGCACATGAACTCAGGAAGATCATGCAAACTCCATACAGAAAGGCCCTACAGCCAACCCGGGGATTGAGCCCAGGACCTTCTCGGACCCCTCCATAACCCCCCACCCCCACTCTTATAAAACGTACTAAATTGTATCATCCTGTCACTGGGAGGTTACTCCCTAAGGCAACTTTTTGTATTTCAAGTCCAAGGAACAAAAATAAGAAAAAACGTAAGTTATACATGTTTAGAGAAGTGCTTATTTTGGAAATGTATACATTTGTTACATAGACATCAATTCTTCCTTGCAGTACAGATAGTTGTAATTTGAAATGTACCTTTCCTTTACAAGGGATATACATTATTCTCAGACAGATGATACAGGTACATCGGCTCAGTTCAGGAAACCAGGGTGATCAGAGCAGGGTGGAAAACAAGTGGAAAAATGGAGTGTTATTTCCTGTAGTTGGTGTGCATTTTGGAGCTAGGCCATTGGAGGCTGCTGGGAGAGGAGTCCGAGGGATGGAACCCCTACAGAGGCCCACAAAGTGTGCTGGGAGATAGCGAACTAATCCCCACCTCCCAACACACACACACACAGACACACAGTCACATGACCATGGAACTGAGGCAAGAACCACAGCTCACACACAAAAGCTCACTCTTTTGCCTATAGTTTTCCCACTAGTGAAGGGAAAAGTAGGGCATGCACAGGCACCAGAGAAACTAATGCACTACTTTAAAAAAGAGCTTGAGCCTTGTCATCACTGCTGTTATAACTTGCTTTGTTAGGACTCATCCTATTATTGTGAATTAATCTACTTTTGAAGTGGGGAAATATTCATAGTATAATGCTTCACGTTTCATTAGGGCATCATTAATTCAGCACACATGTCAGGACATGAATTTAATTCTGAAATATTTTTCTAATCTAGGCTTACCTAACCCTAACCATATTAAACTACCAGACAAGTATCAGTATTACATTTAAAAAAAAAATTGAGGTCATTTGTTGGTTTGTGGTAGATTCTGAGGTACTGCTATCCGAATAGTTGGTTCCGTTAACAGGAAATTGTGATGGAACTTCTCATGGTATGAAGCACAAGTGATGTGCATTCACACAGCGGAGGTGAAAGCATGCTCTGCTGTGTTATCGGCTTAACAAGTGCCCGTCTCACACCCTAACCCCTACACAAGCAGAGGCACAGGCATGCTGGAACGATGACATCAGCATGGGGCAATTCAGGATACCCCACAGCAACAGGGAGGTGACAAACTGTAACTCACTCTGCAGTGACAGGAGGAATCAGAGATTAAAGCCTCCCCAAGCCCAGCAAAAGCCCCTTCCCTCTGGGGGCCTGCAGCAGGCCACACTGGCACAGCGCCCACTGATCCAGGGTCTGGGAAACACATGGTCCTTGCCATTGGTAGAGTTGGATGTCTCGAGACCGGTCTTGGTCTTGAGACCGGTCTCGAGACCACTTTTACGTGGTCTTGGTCTTATCACAGTCTCGACGGTCTATGGTCTTGGTCTTGTCTTGGTCTCGCATCCCTCGGTCTTGTCTTGGTCTCGCTGTCTTGGTCTTGCTGTCTCAGATTGACATAATGGTCGGAAGATTTGGAGCCAACAGTATCCATGACACACAACGTAATGTTCAATAACGCAAGATTATTATTATTTCGCCTTTCGCACTCTTCAAATGCAACCCTTCAAATGTAACTAATCAATGACGTACATGTATTTTGTTGTGATTGAGACATGGACGCTCATCCAATCAAAATACGCAAGTGTAGCGCTAGTTAAACGTTAGATCCAGCATCACACTGAGCAGTAAGCCTAGTCAGTCAGTTACAGTAATGTCAGCAGTAGTAGGCTAGTCAGTAAGTTACAGAAATAATGTCAGCGAATTCTTCAGTCATAAAGTTTGCGTTCATAGAACACAAAGAGTTTTTTTGCAGCACATGTTCAAAAAAGAAGCATTCGGCAAAATGCAGATTTTGCAAAGTCTCCTTGACCAAGACAACACCCCTCACCCCCCACATTTTGCACTGGGAGGATTTTTGATAGGGTACATTAGTCTATCGAATTATGCTACCCTTGATATTTTAATTAAAGCTAATATAATAGGGTATCAAACCATGCTCCCCATATTCAAACTGTGCACAGGGAATAAGTATTGATATAATATTATGAGATTTTGCACTGGGAGCATCATGTGATAAGAGACACTAATTTAATTTTTTTCATAAATTTGATGAATAGCATGAAACCTTGCTCCACATATTTTTCTTTTTAATTAAAAGAATGATGATGCAAATATTATATTACTGTGAAACATATACTGTTATGGGAAATACACCATTTAAAAAGGAAACCAAAGGTAGCATTTTTCGATGCAGTAGCGTAAATCGATAGACTCTGCTATAGATTTGTGCTACGGTAGCATTTTTCGACAAGGCAGCATAAATCGACAGAACACCGGCAATATCTCAACCTTCACCATGCACCTGGAGCGTAAACACCCTGAAAGGTAAGCTAGCCAGTAGCCATCTACCCATCTTCACTCTTTTACCTACCTTTCCAACCTCAGATGACCAGATCATGTATATGTATTATTGTTATTTATCATGTGTTCTTCTCACACATGCGATATAAATTATTTAGGGACAGATTTTTTTTGCAAGCTTGTCTGCAGACAACATTTCTGGTGAAGAGTGTAACTACATGCTAAGTACAGGTAGCTAGCTCTATCAGTGGCTATCGGCAAGATGTCAGAATCTTTTAAGCACTTGTCCTTATTCTTATTAACACACAATATGATGTGCAGTTTGTATTTGTAACAGTATTTGTAGTTTGCATTTGATTCATGTGACGCTTGTCTTTATATTGTTTGATTACAGTGTTTTACTTAAAATGGTGTTGTTTGCCTAAATAAATGTGATCATTGACTTTTAAATAATATCTGCATATCACGTTGTGTTTACTTAACAGGCCTAATCCATTTCAGGGAAGTTGATATCATACGGTGTACTTTGGCTAGTACTACTACAATGGGACATGATGCGATTTCAAGTTTATAATTGTGTATCTTCAATTTGATGTTACAATTTCATCTACAAATTAATTATAATTGAAATCAGTTACATATTTCCCATTCTTTAGACAGTTGTTGGAGTTGTTAGCTGTTTTGTCAGATGACTTTGGGGCCAGTCAGTACCCGTCATGTCAATCCTCAACAGCACACAAAAGTTAAGGAAGTCTTTTTCTTTTTTTTTTTGGTCTCAGTCTCGGTCTTGGTCTCGTCTCGACTTTGTCTTGGTCTTGACTCTGTCTGTCTTGGTCTTAGTCTAGGTCTTGTCTTGGTCTCGATACCCTCTGGTCTTGGTAGTGTCTTGGTCTTGGTTTAGGCAGTCTTGACTACAAGTCTAGCCATTGCCATATACTGCATTGTGTTACTTTAGACTATTATGCAATCATAATGAAGTATAAGGAGGTTTACAATAAAGTACAATATGCAAGCACAAATTTAACTAGTATTTTAAATATTGACAGGTGTAATTTTATACTGACTTCTTTGAAGTGCTTTTGGCCTCTGTGTCTTCAAATAAAATTTCATCCCAAAGAAACAACTAAATAAAACTTTTGTCAATCTTTAATTGCAGTACAATTCTCATTATTTCACATATATATAAATTTTTATGACCTTCATAACACATGACATTTTTTCCCAAAGAAACAACTAAATGAAACTTCCTTAAATAATTCCCAGCATAATGTTCAAATTCAAATTCAAAGTTTATTTATATAGCGCTCTTAACAACAGTCATTGTCACAAAGCACTTTACATATAACCGGCCTAAACCCCCCAACAAGCAAGCCTGAGGCGACAGTGGCAAGGAAAAACTCCCTCTAGTAGGAAGAAACCTTGAGAGGAACCAAGACTCGGAGGGGGACCCCATCCTCCTCTGGGCGACCAGGTGCACGAACATTAATGTACAACAGCAATAGATCAAGATGAGTTGTTAGTTATTTAAGGAAGCAAAGATACAAAAGAAGTCCAAGGGATATTTCGAATCCCGGGTTGTTGCTGGGCCACTTGCAGGACCCTCTCAGCAACATTAAGCTGAAATTAGTTCAGTATTGTGCTGCTAAGTCAGTAGACGTCCATTATGCTCATTATTTCACATATATAAGAATTCACATAATCCATCTGTTTAAAATTTAGAAGCTTATGGTCAGTAATAAGTGCAGCAGTCACATTTATTCATCATCATATCACCCTCTGCAAAAGCACTGGGCATATAGCAAATGGGTGACAAGTATGCAATGTGTATCCACTTTTTAACTAGATCAGCCCTTTTGTGTCATGAGTCAGGAAAATGTTTGTTGATCAGGCTCAACACTACAGAATGACCAGAGTGTAAAAGCACAATGTTAAGCAGGTAATTAAAGTGATGAGCTCTTTCTTTAATTTAACTCTCAGGTAATTTGTAGCTCAAGAAGGAACAATTAGTTGATTTAACTGTTGGTCATAAAATGTATAAACATTTCTGCTACACCCATTTTACACACAAATTTTTCATGGTTTTTCATGGGCAGGTGTTTTACTGTAGCAAAATAATAAACACACACACATATGGACACAAGCAATAATTTTTACAAACACCTTTTATAGTTCTCACCTCGATAATCTTAACAATGTGTTTTCATGGGAGTTCACACAGCTGTCACATACATGCTATTTAAATGACTAACATTCTATATACCCAGAAGCCCTTAGGGCCAACTCAGATCAATTCTGTGAATGTGAAGAAACAGGTGTTCACTATACATCTGAAAGCCTTCCCATCTGGAATGCCAATAAGTCAATGTATTGATAACATAAAAATATACATTTTACTACCAAACCCGAGTTGGTGAAGGTTTGTTTACTGTTTATTTGATTTGTGATTTATTTACTGTTCGTTGATTTGTGATCTCATTGTCATTACTGTCTGCCATGACAGTGCTGCTTTATCTTGGAAAAAGCAGTCTGACTTTAAGGCCAGGAAATCACATACAAATCCTATAATCCCCTGAAGTCTAAAATGTAAACCCTCAAAATGTGCTAAATCAGGCACAAAGCAATTTTAATAGTGTGCGAGTGAATACTTAATCGGATTTCAAACACTGCAATTTAGCCAATGTATGTGTAAAAGATTACAACAAAATGTGCTGTCTGTCAACTTTTCCAAAATGGAATTGTGGTTGTTATAGAATCTGGCTTTCAGACAGCTACACTTTATAACCTGTAAAAGCTTCTCTGATTAAAACACGACTCGAGGCAAAATTCAGCATGGTCGGTCCATTGCTTATTCCATCCCCCTCCAACAGGGCTTTGAAATGAGTTCCAAAAATGTTAAGGTGACATGAAAGAATATTTAAAGATTGCATCAACATGTGAAGCGCACCTTGGACAGATTATCTGGGTTGAACAGAGCGCTTTGTCCCAATTCCTTGGATGTCAGCATTCTAGCTCTTATCAAATTTTGCTTACTTGCAAGAAGTTATTAAAGGCGAAAATCAATGGGGAGAAAGGATTAGAGTGGGCAACAATCTATTATCAGCGCTGGACAAACGTTAAGCTGGACATGAAAGTGTCTGGTGTATCGTCTAATTCTGTGTGACAGGCGCATAATGAAGCACCCCTGAGCGTCATCAAGCTAAAACTTACAAAGCCAATGTCATCCTTTGTGGGGTTCCTGCCCATTCTGCATCTCTATGCAGGGCTGAATCTTCTGTTCGGGACAGAGGGATTTATGAGTAAAGCTCCTCGCTTTGCCTTTGGAACAAAGCCATCCGTTTGTCTTGTAAGGCCAAAGATTTGCTTGGCAGCATGCCACATCACTTAGCAAGCCTACACCCATTAACTAACAGGCATCCTTATCTAAAAATGTGTATTCTCAGGGGCCAGGCTAAGACATCAACTGCAGTTTATATTTTCGATTAATTTTTTTCTGCTACATTTAAATTCTTATCACCTCTTTTTGTGATCTGGGTTTTGTAAGAACTTCTACTGGTCAGGTTCTGAAAATTCCATAGGCTCACACTCTTTTTCTCCATCAGTTTTTCTCCAATTTGTTTGTCTACATTCATCTTGCCAATTTGCAATTGGTCCAAGACAAAGTTTGAAACACCAGATAATGCTTTTAAAATATTTATCCAGCATTTTCCCTTTTCAAGTTGTATTTAAAATTTTAACTTTGTATGTAATAAATTGCCGTTTTTATTTATCATTTGTTTTTTGCTCATGATTGGAATATGAGATGCCAAGATGTTCCAACCTTCCAAGCACTCAAAACCCTGGGTACATGTTTCAGACCCTAACCTTCCTATAAACACAATTATTCTGGTTTGTTTATCCCCTGATCGCTAATGTTAATGGCCTATATTGTACTGACAGCACTATCTATCAGTTCCATCTGAAAGTAATACATTAAATAGCTATTTGATAGCTTTTAGAATGCTCTGTATATGCCAGAACTGTATTGAAGAGAATAGCAGACCCTTGGATTCCTGGGCTAACACAATGGAAAACTTGCTTCCTTAACAGTATAAATGCATCATCTACCGTAATCACCATGTTAGCTCTGTATGCTTTTGCAGCTCAGCTGTTGAACTGGGTTGTGTTAAAGGTCTTTTAACTTTGCTCTAATTTCCCTGCTGCAGTATACAATGCCAAAATTAACCAGGTGCAGGAATATGTGTGTTGTATAAACTTTGTGACACATATAATATAACAAGCTGTATGACTAATGCTTACATAGGCTTAATATTTCTTTTATCTGTTCCTGAACTGGAGGTTGTCCAAAATGTGTCACTAAAATTTCCTCAAACACAAGTTTTTTTTAATTTTATAAAAATATAGTGCCCAACAATTTTATGCCTTTAAACCCATTTGTGCAAAGGTCTGTTCTAAATCAAGTACTGTTTTATCAGTCTCACAGAGATACCTCATGGAAATAGACTGTACATCCTTGGAAAGTAATGTGGCAGAATTTGCCTTCCTCTGCTCCTCTGCACAGAAACTCCTTCAGCTCCCACAACTGTGTCTCATTCATTCCTGAGGAGCAACTGTGGAGAGCTGCCAGCTCCAGACATGGCAGAATAAACCCCCGCTGTGTCTGAGACCCTTTCAAATCCATGACAACCATGGCTCGATCCCCTCTCTGATATGGATACCAGGATTTTTTTGCTTTCACGTTAACAGATAATTTATGTTTTGGGGAGGCTCAGAGCCACACCAGTAGAATAAACTTGGAGAGTCCTGAGAAAAGAATTATTTTGCGGAAACGTACATTCCAGGCTAGTTAAACCTGATTGTTTCCCCCATTCCTGTTTATGTCCTTAATTTAAATGCTTAAGCACAGCTACAGCTAGATCCAGGATCAAATATGATAATCCATTTACCCAGCATAAGCAAATAGGTAAATAAATTAATTTCTGTTTAAAATTTTGTTTTGTAAGTTGCAGTTTTGTCTTGGTAAGGATAATGCATTTGTCTGACAAATAAAAATTTCCTTTTCTTAAAGTTAATACATTTAACATTTGATGTTTGGTTCTTCAGTCACAGCATGAATCAGACACCTTATCCAGAGAAATGTCCTAGAAATTTCCTTGGAGCAACTTGAGGTCTTAGTCTAGGGCCTTCATGGTGGTAGTGATGGAGGAAGGACAGAGCCAGATTCCAATTCACATAGTCTGCAGGCGAGTATCTTGCTAGACTACCATTCAATTTTGTCACAAAATGGAGGTTCATTGCTTGGATTCTGCTCAAGCACATAACACATGTCTGCTTCACCTGAAGTTAAATAATACTTTATTCCAAAGATTCTCAACAAAACTTGACTCGGGAAAGTAGGTACCAAAATAGAATGAGTGAAGCTCCGAATGAGAAACATTTGGCTAATGGCCTAAAGACTCTGAACTGTGACTCAGGCATTCCAACACTCCTGAACCAGAGAGCACCATCCTTCCAGTGGTGGTATACTGCTAAAAATCTGGCACAGCCGCACTGGGAGGAATGCATGCATAAAGCACTTTGATGACTTTGATGTCGTATCATGTGTCCAGGAAATTAAAATCAGAGGTTGGAGACGAAAAAAAGATGGGCAGAATCAATGTCCCGAGCCTATTGACAGTGCACAGAACAAATATTCCCATAATTTAATTTTAATCCCTCCACAGCTGCTCTGAGAGGGAGACTATGGCCATGAAGAAGACAGAGGCTGTAAAAACAAAAGAGTACTTTGTCAAAGCCAGATCAAGGAGAGAGTGTTGTGATACACAGAAGGATAAATGGATGATGTATTGGCTGCATATGTTAACATGATGGATATAAACTGATGCTTAACTTTGAAACATACTGAAAATCACTAAGATGCTGATCATTAAGGATCATTCACATAACAGGAATATGTTTTGAAATTATGTGGAATTTCATGTTCTCACTAACCACTTCTAATACTTGTAGGGGTTAATACTCACTTAAATATATAAGCAACAATCATTAAATACTTAAGTAAAAAGTCATTTAACTAACATTTAAGTTTGTAGTCTAATATGAGTATATCACCATCACATTGAAAAACTAGCTAATTATAGTTTTTAAGTAACTGTAGTATGCAGTGCTGTTTGAACCCAAACATTATGGAATCAACTTTATTTCCAATTCAATTGAGAATGGACCGAGATTATTTAAAGAGTTGATTCCAGACGAAGCATTTCTTTCTTAATTCCAGGAAGAAGTTAGTCTAATTCTGACTCTGCTGTCCTGCTGACATACTTGGGTCAAATAAAGTCACTGCTTGGACTCAATTCAGAGACTTTGGGGTTGATTCCTGAATCTGAGTAAGCAGGAATCAAGTAACTTTTTTATTTACTCACAGCTGAAATAAGTCATAATAAGTAATGTCAAATAAGTTAACAGTGTAAGGTCAACATTATAACAGATACAAATAACAATCATATGTTATTTCCAGTTGTAACTATTTTTTACCCTAGATTTTCCCATGTGTTGTTCTGAGACTCACCAATGTTATTTCTTCAAGGGGATTGTCTAAATTAGCTCTTTATGACCACATGTACCTTGGCCCACAAGCATGGATTAAGAATGCTTAATGGATCATTTGCCTAACCCTAACAATACCTCTGTGGAGCCAGGAAAAGCACTGTTAGCCCAAAGCTGTTTTCTTGATGACTGGAGCAGTCAGAGTTGTTTGTGTTGCTGGTGTCCTTCATCTTCTTTGTCTCATCATGCATGCCAGGGTAAATCAGACTTTGCGTCTTTAGAGGGAAACCAACTGTAACAAAGACGCCTCAATCAGAGCAAGAATGCAGCCCAAATTTAGGTCAAGAGCTCCGATTTAGTAACACATTTTTCCAATAATGGCTCAAGTTTATTTATTGCTGATTAGCTTGTTATTTGAAAGGTAAGAGTGAGTCAGGAAGACAGTTGACACATACACACACACATACACACATACAAACCATTGCTGTATGGACGTATTGTGAGACTTAGATACAGATTCTAATCCCACAATCTATTACAGGTGTACAACTATAATTTCTGCTATAATTTGAATGTTCTAAAATTCCAGGTGAAATTCCCATTAAATAAAAAAACATCTACATAAATACACCTCCGGCGGAGTTTATGACAAAGTCTGAGAAAACAAATGGACAGAGCTATCATTTCCCACTGCTTCTCTGGTCTTTAATAAAAGGTACGGTGATAAAATGTCGTATTTACAGTCTTGCACCTGATGTAAATCAGTCAGTATAAATTCCTCTCTGTGCTGTAATAAGCATTCTTTAACCTTCTCCACAAGGAGATCAAACATTTTCCCAACATTCCCCACTGATATGAACATGTGTACCAAAGCCAAATTAGCATTCAGGCTACACAGCCAAAGCTATTTGCCCTGTACATTACCTCGGCTGCGTTTCTTTTTTGTGAACTGTCATTTGCTTTGACTTTTTCATGCACAAACCATGAGAGAGATCATTTTAACCCTCAAGAGATAAATTTGATAGTTTCGAATCTTTTGTTGAAGACTAAAGGCTCGTGTCACCTGAAAAGAATCAGTCAGGACTTATTGTGCGGGACCATTCAGAAAGGTACAGCAGCGTATCAGTAGCGGTTTAGTAACAATGAGAAAAGATGAGAGAGGTGTAAAGAGTTTGTCGCTGAGGGATGGGACAGCATTGCTATGACTAGGAGGCACTTATCGGATAGAAACATCAACATGGTGGTCGGATCTCTCCATGTGTGGTCGAAGATCTCTTTACAGTCTCTCTGTTGCTTCCAGATAATGCACACGAACAGTGTTGAGAAATCACCATGGAGCTAGAGAATGGAGCTGTTCAACAGAGACACCTGAAAAAGCTGGAGATGAAATTCATCTGATCTGGAACTCATAATCAACTTAGTATTAGGAGAAGTAGCAGTTTGATTCAGGCACTTAAGAGCATAGGATAATAAGATTATCCTTGGCTATAAAAAGCTAAAAGATAATAAGAAAATAAGATTATACTTGGCTATAAAAAGCTAAAAGATAATAAGAAAATAAGATTATACTTGCATGTTAATATTTATACATGAATCTGCCATTCCTTAGAAGTTCAGTTTCTATCATTCATTCATTTATTCATTCATTATCTGAACCGCTTAATCCCAACTGGGGTCGCAGGGGGACCAGAGCCTATCCCGGAAACTAATGGGCGCAAGTCGGGGAACAACCCTGGGCGGGACACACACACTTACACAATCACACACATATTCACACCATAGAGGTCAATTTAGAGTTGCCAATTAACCTATATTACATGCCTTTGGACTGTGGGAGGAAATCAGAGCACCCGGGCCCAGGACCTTCTTACTGTGAGCAGCGCTAACCACTGCACCACCGGGCTGCCCCAGTTTCTTTCAGTTATATTCAATTTTACTCGTATAGTGCTTGTTAACAACAGACATTGTCACAAACCACATTTCTATATTACCGATTTCAAGCTCCTACAAGCAAGTCTTGGGCAACAATGGCATGTAAAAACTCCCTTTGTTTTTCAGGATGGGGCTCAGAAGGAAACCCCATCCTCCACTGGATCACACCACACCGAGTTGAGGTCAGGCATATAAAATGATGTACATATATTGTTGTGGAGAATCTAACTAAAATTAACAACACTACCAATTACTTTTTAGTAGTTTATCAGTAGCTACTGTTAAAATGCTAAAGCTTTTCCAGTAATTATTATTTTTTTTTTACAAAAGATGATTGAATTGACGGAAGTGAAGTGGCATTTGATAGACTACTGTGCCAGTGCGGTGCACTTTAGACAGCAGTGAGATGAAGTCAGAGTCTACCTTTGCAAAGATGGAAGCAAGAATCTGTGGACATGATTATAAAAATATATGAATACAAAAGGTGAAACAGACAAAACTTTTAAAGTATGAAAACAGAAAATCAAAACACTCTCTGCCTCGTAATTGAAACCTGTTGTTTATCTTTCACCCTGACTTTGATATTTGTAAATAAGTCACAATTAAAAGCAAGTGAAAAACCTGATGATTCATTCTGTCCAAGCCTGACTGAAGACTCTGCTTCATCATCTAACATCTGCACAAACCGTTCTTCCAGGATATTTGGTTGGCACCTCAGTCAACATGACCCACTGGTAAGAGCAGAGAGTCATGCCAATTATCCTGTCAAAATACAGCTGGACTCGTCCACTGCTTCAGATTCCTCAGTCGTATGGCATCGCAGCGATATGGAGCAAGAGGCCCTAGGAAACAAGAGTCACACTTTCGCAAGGTTTAAGCTTTTAAAGAGAGGTTTCATTCTAAAAGCAGGTCAGCATAATTCAGAAGGGGCGGTAAAGTGAATTTAAAAGAATAAATAAATTCCGAAGCTAAGTAAAGGCACAAACCACGTGGGGACGGGGCCCACTGCCATTTTCAGTCATAACATAAAATCATAGACATGAAAATATGTGAATACAAGGGGGCAAGAGACAGAGAAATGTAAACAGATCCCTGTAACATTTATCAGTGCTTTGTGGGTAAAAAGGGGAAAACTTTATTTTTGGGCCAATTCATAGCATCCTAAAATCTATTTGATGTTTTTATAGCCCTCAAAATATCTAAAAGTCATTAAGGGAAACATGAAAGAGTGAAAGTGGGAGTAGAATTTTCTCCAAATCCACTCCCACCCTTACACGTAGCCTGGGCGAAACTGGGTCACAGCAGGAAGTATTCAATGCATGTTTTATGTCTGTGTGTATACCAAAAGATACCCAATTCCTGGCCAAAGTACATGAATGCCACATTTGATCTAGTTGTTATAAGCTCTCAGTGTGTTGAGATTGGTGTTGATTCTGGCCCAGCTAAGATACCCTCTGCCAAATCTTGTCTTTAAAGAATGAGATCAGCTGATATGAGATCATGAGCAAAGCAAAGCTCTTTAAAACCACTAACAATAGGCAAAGAAACAGCCCGATTCAAGTCTAAACACTTTTTAGTTGCACCCCAAAGTTTTTGTATTGTTCTTTGATACCCCAATGCAGCTCTAACATATAATTCAACTGATTAGTCAGATGTGTCTGGAAAGAGTCTTGTTCAAAATATATCAATTCATTTACTATTTCACATTTGTTAAAGATGGGCGTAGGAGTGTAAATGTTTATTCTAGACATGTATAAGAAAGTAGATATTGCAGTAAATTCACAGTCCACTGTCTTGTATGCAGTGATATAGATACCATATGGCTCTACTCTTTCCATATTTGCACATTCCTGATAAGACCATAATCTCATACTTTCCTATATTTCCAAATCTATATTTGGTTTTTGTTTGAAACACAGACTTAAAAAGAAAGGCGTCTGCACTCCCTACATGTCATTATACCAACAGTGCCGCCTATTGGTCACAATAGTTGCATCTACATTAAAATTATGTTGGATGGACAAAATGTCTGTCTGGAGGCTAACTTGAGCAGTTAATGTGAATATATGTTGCATCCACATTTTTACACTTATATGAAGCAGTTTAATACAGAATAACTTATTAAGTCATGTTTATTGATATGTTTGTGAACATAATTAGCATTTTTTTCTTTTCATTTTAAACATCTCAGAATCTCCTTTAAACTACAGCTAGCCATAATATCAATCTTGGCATCCAGATTATGCTGATGATAATTTAATTTGGCGCTAGACGACTCTGAAGCTACTCAACGCCTCTCATGGGCACCTTTCCCGCAACTCTGACCAGGCAGAATGTCTCAGGTTGTCAGATGTGAGGTCTGTTAGTTTTCTAACATAAATGACTATGAATGCCTTCATAAACTGGCAAGAGAGCCAGTCAGCAGCGTCCTCTAAAGATTTCATATCACTTCTCACACACTCACACTCACACACACACACACACACACACAGGCATCAGCTTTTCAGACTTCTATTTGAAAACACTACAGCAAAGGATCCCCTTCCATTTTAAAAGGAGGGTGTAATGCAATTTTTTTTTAACAATTCAGTAATTGTAATGTAAACAAAGACATCTATAATACCTTACTGAACTTCACTGCAGTGAAAAAGCAAAGGTACCTCCAATACCTACATATGGCTTCTACATTTAACAGGACAGGTCATGAGTCTCATTAGAAAGTGAATTAAAATAAGAGCGTTTTAGTAGACGTATCATAGATTAGCAGGCGGACAGAACTGCTCATACCAGACAACCAGACAACACCATCACTCAGATTGTGGGTTTGTGGTTAACTGTGTCCGACAGAGACAGTATATCCATGCGGCTCTTGTTAATTCGGGTAAAACAAAGACATCATTCTGCCTACGCAAGCCTGACTATGGGCCAGTGACGTCATCCAAAACATGGGGCTGAAGGGCTCAGATAGGCCCATTCCACTGGAGTGTTAAGCCATTAAAAATAATGAGTCTTTTTTATTGCGTCTGGAACCACCCATATGAGTCTATCTAACCCTCTCTCACCACTCCCAGACACTCTGCGTCAGCTCTGCAGCATGCACAATAGACTTTTTTATGCTCCACTTTATATGTTATTGCATGACCTGCATTTGGTCACAGTTTTCCTATTTAACACTCATTAGTCAAACTGGTTTTCCACAATGGAGTTGGAAGTTCAGAACATTTACAGTGAACTGTATGTACTCTATGATATCAATCTGCAGCTACCCTGTAAAATATAAAAATGTGCAGTTTAATAATTTGGCACAAACTCTCTGGACATTATTACATTGACTTGCAATGTCATATGTTTGTTTTTCATTCATTTATTCATTCATTCATTCATTCATTCAAACCTACCTTTTAATACAACATAAAATAATACTGCAAGCTTTCAATAAAACATTATGGTTTTCAAAAAAATTATTTTAATAATAAGGCTTTTTTTAAACTCCCTCTGGGGACATCTAGAATTCATTGGCAGTCTAAATCCCAAGTTCTGTGTTTCTGAATGCCAACAGATGTTCCTGATATCACACATAGAATAATTCAAACTGCACATGTTGTGAAAGGATCTGACCTGTACTGCATGCTCCATGGCGGTGTGCTGCACTCATCATCGGAAAGTTGGAAGATGGATAACTGGGCACATGTTTTAAAAATCCAAATCATGCTCCATCTCCCACATGACCGTTAAATCATGTATGTTTGAGTGGACCTGGTCACATGATCTACACCTCCTGCTCAAGCTCACATGCATGACAAATCAGACTGGTGCTGTTCCTTCTACCACTACATCAGGTTCTAACTTGTACCTTCAGAAACATTAGGAATGCACTAAAAGAGAACATTTTCAAAAAAATATTTTGCTTGCATGTGCACTTTTCCAGATATTGCATAGTTTTTGTGGTGAACAACAGTTCTTCTCTACAATCTTTGTCAGTTGTGATAGCTCCTCACAGAGGCATGTGGAGTGTTGGCAGTCCTCACACACCCCACTGATGTGTCACATGCAGCTGTCTCTAATGGAGCTTTAGACATATAAGGCTCATGGTTACTGTTAATGCAGCTCTGCCATGCTATGCTACTGTCTGTTTGACTGGCTCATTAGTTCATGCTGTTCCTGAAATACCTACAACTGCATCACATTGCATCTGGCTGTTCAACCTAGTAAATGTCAAAGTACATTATGCACAATAACGCATACAGCTAAAACGGAACCCAACAGGGTCTGGTGAATTTCTTATTCAGACCAGATTTTGTGACAAAGAGGGCATGTAAGTCAAAATCCCTGACTTTGACTGAAAGATGCAATATTTATTCAAAACTTGTGTATTCTGTACAAATGTATTAATAGATGTTTCTCATCTATTTTACACTTTTAGAGCCGGCAAACTTAAGTACTGTACATTTGGTACACATCCTAGATTCCACTTTATACGTCACTTGTGTAAAGGTCTAATGTTATAGCACTTCTTAATCTCTCTAACCCCATCAATCCCACTTGTAAGTGTGCTCCACCCAGTTTATAGCATCTTTCAAAGCTGTGGTGAAGGCAGAGCTTTACGGAACCTGGGGAGTTTTCTGCCCCTTTAAGGCTAAATGCAGTGCAGTAATTTGCGTGTGTGGCAACTTAACATAGCAATCACTGGAAACTGTAATTGTTCAAATGCTTGTCAAAAATAAGCAAAATAGGCTCACCAAATGTTTTCATCATGAAATCAACTCAGCATTGATTTTTTTAACATTGCAATGTTACAGTCCAGTTAGGTTCAAATTAAAAGTATTACAGACAATATCCGACTAGCTGAAATTAAGCCTTAAACCCCCTGTCCGTCCATCTATTCCTTTTCCACAGAAATATATATAGGATTAATAGAGATCAGGAATGGAAGCGTGGGCCAAACTGAGGTAGATTATGTCCTGTCTCCATCTGCTGGCCAGCATGTTTAGTACATGTATCTGATTTACACCATTGTGAAGATGAATTTCTGTAGAGAGCAGCACTGAGCAAACACCATCTCAAATTATTTCCATATGGATTTCCATAAAATGTCTAACTGCCCTTTACACCATACATTAAAGTCATTGACCCCTTTTGACCAAGTTGAGCTGTTGAGGACACACAACCCTTTTGTGAGAGTAAGGGTATGACTATGTAGCCATAAAAGTGGCATATAAAAGAACTTAACATGTGCTAAACCGACATATTTTGTAGGTAGTTAGGGTCTACTGGAAAGTGAGCGTGGAGTAAGTCAGTGAGATAGGAAGGTGGAGAACCAAAAGTAATCAATGTGTTACCAAATGGTTAACCAGAGGAGATTATGGAGAATGGAAAAGATGTATTCTGACTTTTTGGTACAAGTGAGAACTCTAGCATCAAAGTTTTGTACAAATAAAATCTGGCTATGATTTCTGCTGGATGTCATAAACAAAAGCATGAATAAGGATTTCTGCATCTTTTATGCTAATGATGAGCTGAGAAGTGAAATATTATGTATGTTGGTAAATGATTTTTGACTGGCGCACTGACATGGATCAGAAGTGCAATCTCAGATTTTACACCTTAAAAGTGCAGATATTATGTATCAGTAATAAATAGAAATGCTGTATATAATTAGCATTTTACTTTGATCAGTACTCATAAAGCATTTTTTTTCTAGCACAGAAACATTAATGTAAATGGGTTCTAATCCTGGAGATACACTTACAAAATAAAGATACAATATTAGAGCATATGAGACAAAGAATTTTCTATTTGTCTATTAAATGTTTTTGCTACTAGTAAAGAGTTAAATGGTTTCCTTTTATTAAGAAGAAAATCCTACATAGCAAAACTGTTCCCTAAAGATATACATGCCAGAGCAATTCTTTGCCAGGCTAATGTAAAACATGTCTCCTTTGAAGCAGTAAAATCACTCACTGGGCAGCCGGTTTTTCCCCACAGGGCGATATCTCTCTGTGTACGCCATTAAAGTAAATCCTGACTCTGTTTTTTTAATCTAATCATTAAAGAATCCCAAGTCTGCTGCACTCTTGCTGGATAGATTTACAGTTAGGATGACAGATGGAGACTGTAGCCAGAAACAAATAATATTGTTGCATGTATATGTGTATGCTTTTGTCTGATGATACCATGTGCTGTAATGGGAATACTGTTAAGAAGAAATTGTTTTGGCTTTGTTTATCTAGCATTGCTGTCATAAGAACATATTGCTTTGCTCTTCGGTATATGATCAAAGCCTCATGTTTTCAACACAACAACCCTAAGCATCTGTCCGATTTCTAAGAGAATGCAATTTTAGCTCAGACCTCCATGTGTTGTTGCTGGATTTTGGATGGATTTCAACTTTAACATCATAGCACCTAATGATCTTGGCTATTACATCTTGTTTGAAGAAAGTTTTAGCAATGTTTTCCATGTGGTAATAATACGGAAGAGGTGTAGTGATTCAGAGGGTACAGGGTGTGTTGCTGAAATTGCACCTTTATGTTACATTGTTATGTTGGTGGAATACCAGGTTGCAGGTTCAAATCCAACTGTCATACTGTCAGAACCGCCAACATTATGGCCTCTAAGCGAAATCCTTAAAGGTCCCATATTATACATTTTTTCAACAAGTTAAAATAGGTCTATGAGCTTCACTTAACATGTCTCTGAAGTAGTTTGCTGAAAATACCTCTCAGATTAGACATTTTCGCCTGCTTTTACCCCTCTAGAACAGGCTGTCTCTCATTAGTATTCCTAAATGCAAATGAGCTTCAGCTGCCCACTCCCCACTCCGGAACTGGGGTGTAGACAGCACAGCGAGTGTTTACCTCACCTGAAAAAAATCATCATGGCTGCTGCTAACAGGCCATCCCTGCAGCTATACATGTTCAACACAATACTCCGCCGGTTGACTACTTCATTGCGATTCCTATGCTGGTGCTTGCAAGAAAACATGGAGGATCAGGAAGTGCTATCAGGTGGGGGGTGGTTCTCAGAGAGGAGGGTGGAGTTATTCAAATGTCCCCTACTGTGACGTAGTTACAATATCAAGGCCTTTATTATTCAGAATTAAGGTAATAAATTGAATAGATAAAATAATACATTTATTTTCTTAGGAATTCTTCTTAGCTGTCATATCGCCTGACATGGCACAAGAAACGGAGACACATCCACAGGACATTTTTGCAGATTTATTTTAGAAAATAACTCATGATGACTAAGACCAAACAGAAACAAACCAGAAGGGGTTAGCCCTACAGTGGACAAACAAGGAACATAGGGGCAAAAGGCAAACTAATATACACTGAAACAAATGAGAGGGCAGAGAAAAACCAAATTGACAGACCAATGAAAAGAACCAAACACTAACTTGATACTGACAAACTAAGGAAGAGGCAGGACAAGGGGATCACAGACAGGACAGACAAAAGACAGGACAGAAAAACAAAATCTAACATTGGCGGCACCTGGTGCCCCCCTTGGAAGATTGTCCAAGGAATTTATGACAGTAGCAATAACAGTATAATAATGAATGCCATTCTCTTTATTGTTCTTCTTAAACCTGTTAGTACAGTGGCATGATAAACAGCAACAATCACATGTTCTTAATTTCCATACTTATAATATAGCACCAAAAATCATGATTCCATTATAAAACTCTACATAGTGGACATATACAAGTATATAGGCATCTGTAAAACATCTTTGGGTAATACAGGCCCAACGGCCAGAGTTTTCGCCTCACCACAGTAGGAACTCATCATCAATACACATTATTTGCAATTCAAGTATGCATATTAAAGAATAATGACATTTATCAAGTTACCAACCTTTAATAGTTAATATATGAATATAAAAATGACAAGTTTAAATTTCTACACATTTCATGGCACACAGTGCATCAAGTAATCCTTTCATTTCTGATACAGACCTCATAGTTCAGTTGCCTATCAAAACAACAATAGCCAAATTTTTATTAGCTGCACACGCATGTCCATTAAAATGATTTTTATGTTCTTTGAATCAACAACATTTTGAAATATTACATACATACCCTCAGAATTTGCATATACTCCTACAAGACAAGACTTTGGTCAGAGTTTAATGCCAAATCAGTAAAACACCAAAGCACATCAGTTTGTAGCAGAACCAATAGCAGTTTCTGCACTTGATACAAAGCTACATGTCCAAGTCTATATTATGCAGGCGATTATACAAACCTCCAGACTTATAATGAGGCCTTCAAAATGGTTATCTACAACATGTTTCCAGTATCTTTCTTCTTAATCCAGAGGTAAGTTCAGTAGTAAAAGCACCATTAAGTCTGTAGTCCTTTACAAAGTTCATGGTTTTTAAAACTTAAAAAAGCCATTTTTGTAACATAGAAAAATGTAATGGTGTACCAGTGGCAGTAGTCACAGACAACACAATCCTACAAGTATCGATACAGAATAAATATTGTCAAATATAAATAATTATAGTATAGCATTATAAAATACATATTATGGAGAGCCATGCTTGTGAGAGGTAGGGTTCAGGATCGTGATAATATTACAAATGAAACAAACATTCAGGACCAAGAGGACACTTGACTTGGCTTTACTTTAAAATATTAACTGATTAGCTTGAAAGACAAAAAGAGATTGAGTAGGATTTTTGTGTTTTATGGTATGTATCTCTCTGATACTCATGGTCTATCACCATGAGTACCAAATAATAATACAAAACTACATTGGGTAGCAGGTATGACTTAGAAAATATAATAACTCATATTGTCTAAACCATAAAGAGTCTGGTCACAAATGTATTCTTCATTGAATGTTGCTCATTCACTGTCATAGCTATGTCTAACCAGATTTGATTTACAGAGACTGAGAAGGAGTCCTTTGTCAGTTTACTTTCCTGTGACAGAATCTGAAGAGAAAACCTTTAAAAGAAGATTAAAGCCAGATGTGCTACTTTGGCTCATAACTATGGTTTCCCAAATGAGTATTCCATCAAACTGATCTGTAGAACTAATTCATCCATCTACTGCACATACATAAAATAATTACTATTACTTGGACATTATGACAATTTTACCAAAGTCAGCCCAGACAAGTCTATGAATGTGCAAAAACTAAATATCTGTTATGACGGTTTTCACATCAAGCTAGTTGCTCTTGTCAGGTTTGTCTGCTCTCTCTTTAAGAGCATGTTTAATAAAACAAAAAGTTTAACAACATGTTTAACATCTTACTCCTCAGTCAGTATAGTCATACTATCTTCCCTTTTGAGGAAGGTCTGTCAGTAGCTAGGTCACTTTTACTTCAGGCTAAGCCAGTGAAAATTAAATATTTCCTCACATAATCCCTTTTAGAGGATAAAATTGCTTCATTGAGAATTATGATAAATAATGAAGTTATACTCAGATTTAAAAAGTCAGCCCTTTAAATGATGCTACTGGGATCAGAAAAGAAATCCACTCAATGTAACAACAGAAATACTGAAATATTCATGTAAGCCTTTGGCTGCTTTCCCTCAATTTGACCAGACTGAGGGCCTTTATGCTCTCACTGGTCAGCTGCAGTGTAAATACTTGTGTGGCATCAGATCACCATTAGTTTAACAGGATGAGAGAACCTTATGGCATGAAGTAGTTCTCACTAAGAAAACCAAGAGTCAATATCTCCAGGACAGATGTGGCTCTGATACAATTTGGTTGTCTGAGCCAAGTGCTGAAAGGACAAGGTGAGATTTTGACTGGTTCCAGTGATCTGGTGTTTATGGAAACTAAAGCTGGCCATGAGTCCAGATCATTTAGCAGAGCTGCCGATGAGGGACGGAGGAACATGACAAGCACCACAGGACGTTCCACAGAGATTTTGCACTGTTTGGATAGAATGCTGGCATCTCTATGCGTTCATTCTAGTCAAACAATAGGACTTCTTTCCAACAATGCCAAAATCCCACTTCATGAATGAGGCTTTCTCAACATGTTTTTCTCTTTTCGATGGGGTGACTACCATGTCTGCTTGACTCAAGTCTTCTTCACTGGACTTGAACTTGCAGTCCGGAATGAGGATGGGGCAAACACTTTCCACAGAACCCTCCACAACGGCCATATATCCGCGTTCCATCCTATGTGAGGACAGCAAATATAAGTTATTTTCATACAGTTCAGCTAACATGGATGACTGTTATAACATTAAAATAGAGCAGCATTTATAATTTGATGTCTCTCTATGTCTAAAATCCAACAAAAGTGTTTTTAGGATTCTATTTTTGTAAACAAGAACTTGATATCCCACTGTAATATAAAGTGCTCTCCTTACCTCAGATCGATGGACTTTGACAGAGACATAATTGCCATGGGAGACCCATTTAGTCGACTCGGCAACTTTCAGCCCTGTCCCACTGAGATTGATGCTGAACTGACCCTGACAAATCAGATATTGACTTATTAGTCAGATACAGCTTGATGCATACACATTTGGTTATAACTGCTAGACAAAGCACAACCGGGTCAGCAGGGGCCCACTCTGCATGAGCATTAAAAAGTGAGGATTGAACCTGAGTGTTCTGATTCCTACCTGAGGGCATCTGGCAGCACTATAACAGTCTCCAGCAGTGGCAAAGGGAACTGAGTGGCCAAAAAGAGTCTGAGAGAACTGCACATCTGTAGCTGTGGAAGGAAAAAGCAACACAAATCAATGAATTTAACTTATATTGCAAAACACCACCTAATTAGGAAAATGTTTCCTTCAGATCCTTAAAGACACAAAACACAGCACAGAACCAACACTGCCACCACCTCTCTGTCCTTTGTCTATCCTTTCCTTAGTTTTTTAAACCATCAAACCATCTTGAACACATTATTAATTTCTTTCATGAGTCTTTGTTTGCCACTCTGCAAATAGCAAGTCAACCCCAGGCTGTGAGTGGAAAACTCAAGGCTGTCTGGTCACACTCTGCTTCCAATACTGACACTAATATCCCACTACAACCTCTTTTATGTGTGTGTAAGTGGTTAAAAACCACTAACCACTCTCTTATGGCTGGATTTAGTGAATGTGGGTGCTGTCAATCCTAATAAACTGAAGATATCCTGGGGCATGTGTGCCAACCCACACAGACCCACACACACACACACAAATTGTCAGTTGTTGTCCACTTACTAATTATCCTCATAGTCGTAAGGTCCAGTCTTACTCTATGGTAGAGAGTGTATCCTGCTGCAGCATAGTCGTTTCTACAGGCACAGTCCTGCTGCCTGCTGCCATTATATGGGCACTCAAAAGGGTTGTTTAACCTGGTACAAGATATTGCATGAAGAGAAAATAGAGAGAGAAACAAAAGTTGAAAAACTGACCTCTACTCTATGAAATCTAATTAATCAATAAAACCATTCTCTAAGATTTTCAGTTGTTTGGATTTAGCAAATGTTCAATTATACATTACAATCATTGGTTAACATTTTCTCAAGAGAAATTTGACCTTTTTATGAGCTATGTTCATATTCTTTCATTATCTGAACCGCTCAATCCCTATCACAATCTCAGTCACACATTATGTGGCCAATTTAGACTCACCAATCTTCTTGCAATGCAAGAGAAAACCTATGCAAACACGGGGAGAGCGCACAAACTCTACACAGAAAGGCCCTACGGCCAACCTGGGGATCAAACCCAGGACCTTTTTGATGTGAGGGGACAGCGTTAATCACTGCGACACCGTGCAGCCCACCATGTTTATATAGTGCTATAAAATGTAAGCCAATACGGCTGAAAATCTTAACAAGTGCTGTACAGTGCAAATATGCAACATTTAACCACTTGTTTTTAATTTAGATTTTTGTTTGAAATTGCTGAGGTGTTAATGAGTAATTGATTCATTTTTTTAATCATTTTTATTTGTTTAATTGATCTCAATATAATGGTGATGCAATGATGTGGCCATGTGTTTTAAAGTAAAAAAATGGGAAACAAATCAAATCATCTCTACCTGTATCCATACACCTCCGAGTAGTTATCAGTCTGGCCGCTGCGTAGGGTCACATACTCTTTTGGGAAGTCGCTCTGCATTTCTGCACAGTAAATCTGAAGAACTCTGGACTTAACTCGGAGGTAATGTTCACCATCTTTTCTAATGCCTTCTCTCAGTTGCAACTCCCTGCAGGTGGACACCAGGTCACCTGGAACATAAACCACCGCCTTAACTCAACAAACACAACACTTAATTAAAACTGACTAGAATAGTGTTAAAAAGAAAAAAAAAACCCAGCACACCCCATTATGTGAGTGCACATGTGTGTAATTCGCTACATCTTTCGTGTGTGTTCCCACTGCACAATAATGAAGCAAAACTCCTTCCATTCTCTCCCCAACAGTTGTTATTTCCATGTAACTGGAGACAAGCTTTGTTGGACTGTCTGCTTGGCAGTAATACTTGACCGGCAAACTCCCCCCATCATCCAACCATATCACTGTAATTTCGCACAAGCCTGACTTGGCAGGAGAAATGACAGCAGAGCGCTCTAGCAGTGTGCCAAAGCCGCCTCTAACCATCTGAGAGCCAGAGAATGAACCTGCAAAACCTTGGCAGTCAGCTCCCACAGTTAAGGTCAAGCGTGAGGTCGCATTTGAAGAACCTGAGCTCCTCCAAATCAAAAACTGCACATCAGTGAGGGTTTAAAAGCCCCCTCCTTAATGGTAGGGGCCTTGGCATTTATCACTTCAAATATAAACAGCTTTGAGAGATCTCTGCTTGGCTACAAATTTTGTAGAAAAGAAAGTAAATGACTGGATCAAAACTGAATCAGGTCATGGACCGGCTGCTCAGTACAGCCAATTTAATATCATTACAGAGCATATTCCTCCATGCTGTGGCTATAGGAAATCCAGATGGAGCTATGTGCAATTGTGACAGAACCTGCTTTTTTTCTGCTTGAAATGTGTCTCTGGGGCAAATGTTCAAGAATATTGCCCAGTGTACTTTTAAAACCACACTGTAATGTCTTTAATCAAAATATGTTCTGTTTTGATGCACCACAGAGTGGTGGTGGTCTAGGGGTAGGATACTCGCCTCTGCACCAAGAGGTCAAGCATTCCAGCCCTACTACCACCTCTCGGTCCCTTGGCAAGACCCTTAACCCCACATTACTCTCAGGGAAACTATCCCTGAAATAAGGAAATGGAAGTTGTTTTGGATAAGAGTGTCTGCTAAATGCGTAAATGTAAATGCAACTGTGAAAGTTTTTGCAGCATGCAAACAAGCTGTGTTCTAAACCCTTAATCAACATAAAGTTGTTAAACATCGAGGCTTGTCGGGGCTATCCTAAGGTAATGTTGGTGATTTGATGGGAAACACTGGGAAACACAGAGACACAGCTGAGTGCACTCACAGTGTCTCTGTCTGCAGGCTGTGCGGGACTCAGGCCGGCTGGACAGGGGACAGTTTTTGGAGGGGAGAAGTTTAGCAGTAAGACACTCCACCCTCCTCTCCATCACTCCAGCACCACACGTCTGGGAACACTGAGGAGAGTTTAGAGTGAAAGAAAATATTTTATGTCAGTAATGATGTAAAAGCTCATGTCATACTACATCAATGGATTTACCTCCTTACGGTCCCTCCTTCCATCCTCATCTAACATCTAATACTTTTGGTTATAGTAATTGTTTATACTATTCCTTCCATTTACAGATTTATCTTGTTCTTTTTTTAATCACAGAGACAGACTCCCTAGAGTAATTTGGGATTAATGTCTTGTTTTGGAGATCAATGGTAGTAGTTTTTGCAGTAGCGTAGAGCTGGAGATGGGTGTAACAGACTAAAATGTCCTCACAAATCTTTTAGATGGAAATCAGGTCCTCCCTCACAAACATCTAAAAACCTGACCCCACACACAAGCACAAATGCATTCACACAATTACCTTGCCCCATGGTCCAACTTTCCAATACCCAGGAAGTGGGCAGTCTGGCAGATGGCATGGTCTAAGATGTGGTGGGGGTGGATCTGGGCACTTGGAAGGTAAGGCCTGGATGTATGACTGAGCAGCAAACACCTGCAGATCTGGAGTAGAGGGCACTGCTGAGCAGGACACCATTCTCTGCTGGTAACCTTCTCCACAGCTCACAGAACACTGAAACAGAAATTTCATCCGTAAAAATATCTGTAATACTCTTTCAAGAGCAATCAACATCTAAATTAATTAAGTAAATGAATTTTTCTTTCACATGAACAATATGGGACTCTACTAAAATGCCTGGGTTTAATTTGCCAAAGTGATTACACTGACACGGTAATAAAGTAGATGAGTAACCTGTGTCCATGCTGCAGTTACCCAGACGTACAGACAGGAGGCGCTGTGGCAGAGTTGATGAGCTGCAGGTCTGGATGAGATATCACACAGGTCCTCAGACACAGGGTTCATACCCTTATCCAGACACATCACTGACCTCTGTCTCACTCCGTCTCCACATGTAGCATTGCACTGGAACACACACAAATATGCACAGCATATGAATTTGCTATGACTGTTAAAATTAAAATCTGATTATAAATACTCAATAATTACTTGGGACAAATATAATATAAGGCTCATTATGAGAGAGGATGTTAAATATTGTTGTATGTTTTCTAAGTTTTATGTAAATATGCAGGACGTCAATCTTTACATGACTATACTGTGAAGAAAAGTGTGGACAACAGTGACCAGTGGGGGCAGTATTGTGCTTCTCTCCATTTTATAGTCCTCATGTATCAGCTAAGGTACATTTCCCTTGAGCTGTCATGTGGGCCATAAAGCCAAAAGATTTCAAGGTTTTACAAAAGTACAGTAATAAATATTTAGATGGTGTGAAATACATTTTGAAAATAAAAATCACAAATGGCAACTCTCCTGCTGGGTCTTTTTGAAGTTGTGTCACACTAAATTTAATGTGATACTATCTCGCAGAATGGGTTTTCAATAGCTATAAGCTATAAGTCCATATATGGTGCTCAGTCCTTCCTTCTATGCATTAAAAACAGATAAAAGCAAGATGATAGGAAGAAGACCAAAAGTATAATGGTGGGTTGATGTTCCTTTGTTGAGAAGATCAGTGCTTTGAGACTCTATGGAATGCTTCAACATACAGTGATTTTATTATTGAGATGCTCAGCAGGGGTAGGGAAGGGCAGGGCAAACCTCAACAAAACCTCTCCTCCGTCTTTATCTTCCATTCTCTTTTGGTCTCATTTAGTATTATTTTCTACCATGAACCTTTTTTACATTCAAGTATTCTCCTTTGCTCTCAGCAGGAAGTTCTGAGAAAGTCTTCCACAGTGCCCTTAAGCACTCCTTAACAATCTTCTGAGTGAAATAATGGTTCGCTCTTTATTAACTAAATGACTAGCCTTTTTTTTCTAGTCTGCCTACTAATGAAGGAATAACAGTTTATTTCCAACAATAAACTTTAATAGCACCCTAAAATGCTTACACTCTGTGCGAAAGGCTGGAGTTGAAGGTTGAGAATCTGCTGAGAGTGTGTGGGCTTGTGCAGATTGCTTTGAAGTTCAGTGAGTTAAAAAGAAAGAAAGAAAGAAAGAAAGAAAGAAAGAAAGAAAGAAAGAAAGAAAGAAAGAAAGAAACTAATGGCCAGATGAGGTACCCAGTCCAATGCAAACGCCAGGCCACATGACTTATGGGAATAATTTTGTCACATATCAAAGGTCAAGTGCAAATGAGTTCAAAAGGCATATGACATGAGTCAGTTTATGTTTAGAAAAATAACATGCCTAATTATTTGAAAGTTAGTTAATGAATGAAATTATGGGAAAGTGAACCAAGTGACCACATTTCCAGGCAAACTCCTTTCTAAAAACTATCACACACAGAAAGACTCATACAGAAGACAAAAAATACGGTAAGCGTCTGTTTAAAAGCCTCAGATCTTGGGTATGTTTGCCTTCAAGTTGTACTTGTACAACTATCTACATAAGAAGGAATTATGAATCCTGGAAGGAGAACTCACCTCCTGCCAGTCTCCAGCTGTCCAGATATAGTGTTGACAGTGTGGGAGCAGACAGGGCTGCATGGTGCTAGGTCGCTTATGGGCATCACACATGTCTTCCCCAACACGAGCTCTGCCCTTCATCTTACAGTACACTTCACGTGCCTGGACACCAACCCCACAGGTGACTGAACACTGACAATACAAATATATGCAAGCATTAGCACACACACATATAGAAAACACACAGCATCATATATCAACTTGGGCCAGTTGATAGTGTAACGGTTAGAAGGTCCGTGGAATGGAAGGTCACCGGCTCGAATCCTAAGGTACCACTGAGGTACTCATGAGCAAGGCACCATCTCCAAGTACTGCTACCCCGGGTGCGGCCCATGTTAGATCCGCTTTGATCTCTTTCATGTGTTGTGGAGGAGGACAAAAAGAATGGAGCTGGTCAGCAGAGTTAGCAATGCAGGTACGCATTCAACAGCTGGAACAAAAAGATCTGCTTTCGTGATACCATTTCATGGGTTACTGCTCCTTCACAGATGGGTCAAATGCAGAGGTCACATTTCGCTGTGGTCCACAGTATTGTGCTGTGGTGGGTTCACAATGACAAATAGTCACTCACTTTCACTTTCTGACTGTCCATGATAACATCAGTATACATTTTTACATGATAAACAGCGTCATAAAAGTGTGCTAGAGAAATATCCTAAATTTTGCTGCATACTGCTATAGAGTGTCCAGGGGTTCCTGGAATAGTTCACTGGTCCACTAAAGAAAAGCCATTAAATATGATGAAGCTGGCCCCATGAAGACCCATGTTGTAGTGAGTCCAAGCTGTACGGAGGAAAGCCTACACTTACCTAAGCTTTTATGTTAGTGTCAAATGCTTGTTTCAACACATTATTTTGTCTTCAGCACTTGTCACGTGCAGTTATTATGTCTGTGAGGTACCAAACACAACCTAAAGCTGATGAAAATGTTTCTCTTAACCTCTTTGTATTGTCTGCACAAACTGTGTAATCAGTGCAGATAAAATGGTATCATGAAAGCAGATCTTTTTGTTCCAGCTGTTGAATGCGTACCTGCATTGCTAACTTTGCTGACCAGCTCCATTCTTTTTGTCCTCCTCCACAACACATGGAAGAGATCAAAGCGGATCTAGTGACATCGGCACACTTGTTTTCTTCCTTTCCAAGCGCATCATATGCACCATGTACAATATGGATATGTGTACTCTGACACTACCGTCTTTGTAGTTAATGAAGGTTTTAGGATGGGATCAAGAGAAGGGTTGTGGGCTGAAACCAAAAGCGTGAGGAGATTGCAGCAACACACCACATGCAATCTGGAGATGGGTGTAACAGATTCAAAGCAGATATTGGAGTATTATTGATGGTAATCATATTTCTTTCCATTCCTCCCTCTGAATGTTCTGCAGTCTTCACTCAAGATTAATCTGACAATATTATATATTCCTATGTCATAATCTGTTATGAAACTTTAGATGTGCTCGCGTCCAGTCAGGAGATGATGAACAGACAATTATAGCAATCTTTGAATGTCACAGCGCATTATGGGACATACTGAGGTTTCCCTGTAGCACTTTTCCGAGTAACCACAATGTCCATGCATACCACACAGGCACACACAGACAAATGCGCACAAAAGATGCCCCACTATGTATACGGTCTCAACTGCTCCCCCACCCAATCTGAGCTCTCCCCCAATCTGAACCGCCCCTCGGGACCATACACAGTTTAGAGGCTGCTGAAAGGTCTGAGCGGTGGGCTCTGAGGTTTCTAAAGTTGTCACAGGCATGGATGTTAAGATATAAAACATGTCTTTATGCTCTAGTTGTGGATTTCATGGCTTATGGTGGTATGTGGAGGAGGATGATTGCTTCCAGACCCCGTGGGGGAGAGCAAGAAGAGAGCTCCCTCGCTCAGGGGAGCAGGGGGTGCCACCGGTGAACCTGGAAGAACGCCTCTGAATCTGCCTCGCCACGGCTAATCAAATTTCATGCTTATTCTTCAAGGGCAGGTATTACTTTGAGCTTGAATAGGATGCCTAGTAAGTGCTCCACACTTCAACCTGTATCTGTAACTGGTTCCAGAATAGATCACTTTTGTTTATATCTGGCCCGTGGTTGAACTCTCAGAAGAAGAGAAATGGACTTCAGGACTCCGCACCCCCACACACATAAACTTTATTTCTTTCTCTAGAGCAAGCTGTGATGAACTGCATGAGGTTAGAAAAGTTGATAAGTTTTAGGATTGTCTTTGTTTGTGGCCAACCAGCTGTGTGTATGTATGTATGTGTGTGTTTCTGTCTGTGTTCATCTGTGTGTGTGTGTGTGTGTGTGTACGCATATATATTTGCATTTGCAGGTGTATCCTGACTTGACATGACATTATGCTCCAAAAATGTGTCGCCCCTTAAGGACTGCAAGATGCTAACAGATGCCTCAAATGTGTGGGAGGCTCTTCTCCTCCATAACCATGACCTCTTTCCCCCCTCCCACACACACACACACAGTCTCTGTATTACTATCTTTGTGAGGTCTTTCCATAGGCTCCCATAATGACTAGATGTATATAATTTTACACCTACACCTAATCCTAACCCTAACCTTAACCTCAGTAACCGAAAGCACATCTTTTACCTCTTTTAGTTTCTCAAATAAAACAAGCACATTTTTCCTTATGGGGACCTCTCAAATGTCCCCACAAAACCCCAAAAAACAGATAAAAGTGATATTAGGGGACAAAAAGGTCCCCACAATGCGATAAATACATGAACAGGCAGACAGACAGACACACACACACACACTTAGAATCTTGTCTAAGTGCTACTATCAACTATGTGCAAAAATTCACAACTTAGATTTGAGACACTTGATCGGCGCATTATAATTTTAAATCTTGATTTCTCTCCATCCTGAGACTGAAATCTGAAAAGAAACTGATGTGTCCCACCTCACCTAACTTAATCATGAAAACATTTATTCTATAAAATACACATCTTATAAGCCCTGAGAATAGCATGAATATTTTTTGAATATTTCAATAAAGAACTTGAAAACCATTTTTTCTGCTGTGCTCTTGTGTGTGACAACTGTTTGTAGTGGTCCCTAACAACAACGAGAACCTGGAACAAGCAACATCTGCAGCACTTCTTGCTCTGGTGTACCACAGGGTTGTGTCTTCAACTCTCTCCTCTTCATATTACAGACCCACTGCCACTGCACTGTTTAGTCCTAATCACATAATCAGTTTTGCTGATGATACAGCAGCAGTGGTGGACCTCATCACTAACAGAGGTGACTCAAAATATAGCCTGGTCCAAAACAACAATATTCATCTTAATTCAATGCGAGATGAATGCTGACTTCAGGAAGTCTGACAACACCTTCCCCGTGCAGACATTGAAGTGTTCCAAATTTCCAGGTGCAAAAAGAGGATCAAATCTGAACTACATCCTTTAAGCAAATTCTATGGAATGCTTGAGACCTCATTCTCTGACCACAAGTGCCAGGTGGGTTGAAAAACACTTGAGGAAATCAAATTATCTTGTCTTTGTGGAAATGGGTATATGGTGAAATAGGGAAATTCTGATGTTGCTTGTTTCATGCAGAATAAGGATTATAGCTTGGAGTTAGTGAATAGGTACAAATAAGACATAAAATGTAAGAATGATGTTCTTTCTCTCAGTGTGACTTAGCAAATTATTTTTAATATAATTTGAATAGATATTACGCATAATTGCAACCATAAAAGGTCAGTAACTTCTACGTATTAGTAGCACCCTCAAATAGTAAAATGTGATTATGGGAATACACACCACTCTCCACTTGTTGGTTTTCCAGCTGGGGCATGGTCCTGCTCTGCACAGTTTAAGGGTCTTGGGTTGGGGGAGATGGGCACAGTGCTGCTTGTCTGCCTCTGTCTGGTTTTGGAAAATACACACAAGCTCCCTCTCCTTGGTCCCCTTGCCACAGGTCACGGAGCACTAAGGTGCACAAAAGAAAAATCAGCATCAGATACAAACTCAGTTACATTAAGGGTGGATTAGGCAAGTTGAACAGCGCTTTTAACACAATGTACACATTCAAACATCTTAAAGTGCCTAAAATAAGATTATAGTAAGATGAAAATGTCATGCTTAGTAACAATTGTAGATCTGGACATCTCACAAAATAATCTATTTTGAATAAAAAACCATAATAATATATTATTTGGTGTTGCATAACATCTTTCTGAAAGAAATAATTTTTTCTATTTTCTTTCATCCGCTTTTATTAAAGGTGTATGAATATTAATGCCACATTTTCTTCCCTGATTAACTCTGAAATCATCTCAAATAGAATTAAACGTCTACCTTCCTGTAATGTGAACAGAAGGTGAAATATGAAAGAAATGTGTTGGCTTAAGGGGGAGACAAAATGAGGCATAGTCCTTAAAGCCTCAATACAGACGATCATCTGGTTTCAATAAACACAGCTGAAACACATGAGGAAAGTTTCTTAGAAAACCAGATTGATGAAATGCAGGAGATTCCAAGTTCAAGCTCAGAGGGAGATTCCAAGCTCCTTCCTGAAACTCTAAAGAATACTACGGAATAGTGTGAAATATAAAATAATTCTGTTATTTGAATATCATTTATATATACAGTAGATGTAGCACAATAAAGTGAATGTGAGTGATTGTTTGTCTTTGTGAACACAGCACATCACACAGTGCACCACAACAAAATGCAACCTCTGCGTTTGACCCATCCATGAAGGAGCAGCGGGCAGCTGACAGGGCAGACCACTCAGTGGTCCAGGATTTGAACCAGCGACCTTCCGATCACTGGGCGAACTCCCTAACCATTACACTACCAACTGCCCCAAAATAGTTGGCTTGTGTAAGTAACATATTCTACATGTGTATGCAAGCATGATTATTACATAGGAATAGTCACAAAAACTTACATCTGACTTCTTGATATTTCCAAGAGGCAATAAGCATACCAAAAATGTGCTCTGGCTAATGCTGCACTAAATGACCTTGATCTCCAACAGCACCCGTTAAAAGTCTTTCAAGAGCTCACTCACTCATTCACACACGTGCACAAACACCCTAAACATATCCATCCCAAACATGGCAATTATGGAAGCACGTTAACCACAGGGCTCAACTTTGCTGACGGAGAACATCAAAGTGCGGCGCACTAAGTGCCTGATCCTGAAAACGCAGGCTGTGTCTTCCTGTTCAATCCAAACAGCACACTTCTGCTCCACTCCACTCAACAGAGACATAAACCACCACCAAGGCAAACACTTCCATGAGGGCTATGGGGGGAAGTAGGTGTAAGCCCCTCCTCACCGCTTTACAACAGTGAAAGAAGAGAGGGGAGAGAGCAAACGAGAGAGAGGGAAGGCGGAAATCGCAGCCACACGGAGCAGAGAGAGGAGAACTGTGTCTGCTGTGCGTCTGGAGGGAGGACTGAAGATGGCAGCGAGGTTTATTCTGCACTCATCAGGCTCATCTTTCACATATTGGGTAATGAGAGTTGATAGAGACGAGAGATGCCATGACGGTCTGAACGGTGGACCGCTTCACCTCCACAACTAGAGAAAAGAGTTGAGAGAAAGAGAACCTACATTTGAAACTACAACCTTAAGGTAAGACAGACATAAATAGGCAAATGTTAAGTTAATCTTCTACAGAATGGAAATGGGAATTTAAATTGCAAACTGCAGTGAGGCACTATTGTTGGATAGAAAATGTTGTGTTTGATTTCATTTTGTTTAAAAAAAGCTGCACACTGAATTTGAAAATTCTTTGTAAGTTTTAAATGATTTTAGTAAATTTTTTCTCAAAAAATTGTGATTCTAGTCTCTACCAAGCAGGGCATATTTTCTTTGTAAGTTTTTACTAGTTTTAGCTAAATGTACTATTTATACAAATGTGGAGAGAGATTTTAAATGGCCAAATCAGTGTCTATTTTTAGTTCCACTAGAAATTCCAGAAGCTGATTCCTGACAGTCCTCTTAGGGAGGAAAAACCAAGCAAGATGTTTTTAAGGAATAACATTAAACATGATCAAACATTAGACACTTAAAATTAAATTTGAAAAATGTGTTATTTGTGAAAAAACAATGTTGACTGATTTAAAATCAGTATTTAATAAGGGACACCAATTTTCTGTTCAGCGTAGAATTGTGTAAAGCAGAATTTGAGTTGAATTATGAGAAGACAGCAGCATTCTATCCCAAGAAGGGCGTTTACAGTCAAGTCTGGCTCTTCCCCACTGCATTATGATGGTAATTAAGTTCTGCTAGTGTCCTGACAAGCAGATGGAATGCTTAGAAGTTTAACTTATAGAGAAAAAATCTTAAGTTAATCATGAAGCAATGTTCAACATTATATATTACAGATTATATATATTTTAGAGTATAATGGTGCACCCTTATCACAGACAATGACCTTTAAAGGTCAGAGCAAATTGTTGCCACAATCTAGACTATAGTAAGAAGTTCCAGATGTGCCCAGGTTTAACCAGAGTCAATGCATTTATTTGGACTACTTTCACACTATTGTGCAACTACAACAGCAAGTAAGCAGCTATCATGATAATGCATATTTAATTTTATTTGATTTATTAAACAAAAGGCACATACTTCAATACAAAATTGATCAAATTAAAATGTATGACAATTACATGACAAATTGGGAAAATTTAAAGATATGTACTGCATGCTATGTTTTTATTTTAAGGTCTTCTTTTACAGGAGAAACGATTTGTCGAGCTAAAACAGAAGCAGTCAACATGGCAGCAGCTGGTAAGAATGGTGTGTTTGCGGAGCACAGTGTCAGAGGCAGTCTCATACATGATAAACCAATCTGCCCAGCTCCAGGAACAGAGACTGAATTTTATGTCTTAATGCTTTTTTAGTTTTCAGCATGTCTTAGAAAGAAGTACAAAGAAGAACAACAAGGGATCAAATTTGATGGAGAGAATTCAGTACCAAGAACCTCCTTTTTTAGCATGGCTTGAAAAGAGAATTACAAAAAAACTTACTGATCATACTAACTGACTACTTTGAAAACGAGTTGCCTGGAATTATTTTTAAATGTGGCAAATATTTCCACAGGCAGATTCTCCTTTGAGAAAACCAAGGCAAAGTAAAATAAACAGTTACAGAAAAGTGTCGGATGTCTTCAATATTGTTATGTATGAAAGGCAAAACCACTCCCCAAGATAAACTTTGCAGCCATATGTCACCAATCGATGACAACAGGTAACCTTTTCCCCGTCCTCATGAGCTCAGCTGGAACCCATTTAAACATCAAGTCCAATGTTAGATGCTAAATTGGGACAACCCAGCCTATAAACCACACAGACTTTTAGGTACTAGATTAGCCTGAAGACCCATAAGGTAAGTGTGTTTAACTTTATAGTGTATTTGGCATCTTGTACACATGTAACTGTAACTGCATAAGGAGAATAAAGCCTGAAACACTTTTATGTTACCGTCACTGTAAACTACTTACTTATATCCAAGTGCATTTGCATAGGTAACTTGATTCCATAATCATAAAAAATAAGCTTTACAGCAAGAAACATAAGCAATGGGACGGTGCCGTGAAATGGCTTTTTGTTGCACATCACTGAAATGTCTATTTCAGATATAAATAATGTGAGGATCTTGGGTTTTATTTCCAGTTAATAGTTTTCATATGGGGTTAACCATGCTGGAACAATGTCATTTATGTTTGCTGGACCCACTCATGTGTCTTCCATTAATTGTGCACACAAGAAAGAAAGAGTGGACTTGAAATATTCATTTGGGCTTTCCTTGAATCAGACTTGTGTACTGTATAAAATGAAAAGATGTGGACAAAGGCTCAAATAAACTACACAGTGAATGTGTGAGGCACCTACTACACATAGAAGACTTGCAGGTGAAATGCTAAAACTACATTGGCAGATTCAGCACAAAGAAAATAAATATTGTTCTAGAACTTGGAAAGAAAAACAAAGAGGAAGTTCTTGGATGAAGTTTGGTGGACAGTAGAACACAGTGTAATGTCAGAGCAAGTTTATTCATTAATGGAAGAAGAAATTACTATAAAATGAAAGATCCACAAAGCTTGGCTATGCATTGTTGCAATAAGGAATTGGCTTATTAATCTTTATGGATCAAGTAAGTGATGATGGAAACATTAAACTGAATTATCTTCTATTTGCTAGAGGAAGAGGAAATGCATCTTAAAACCCAATGACTAAAAGTTCAGAGAGCAAAACAACAATCTAACAAAAATTCTTAACGTGGCCAATGACTACTCAAATGTTCAGTCTGTTATCAGACTACCATTTTACTTCTGAAAGGAGGAAGCTGCTGCTACAGCTTTGTAGAGAAGCAGAAAAAGACTATGATAATGTCAGTAGGTAGACAACCACACAAAGGACAAAAGTGTTTAGATCTGCAATAATCCAATGTCGTTTGTTAATCATGCTCAACATGAAATTAACTGTGGAATTTCTGTTGAATTTAGTTCAACTGAGGAAAATGATTGCACCAGATGTCTGAACATTCTTTAAAAAAAAATATTCCACATATTTTCCATAATTGTGAATATTTTATAAAGGTGAATATTTAGTTAACAAACTAGTTTCATACTCAGCTAAAGATATAACAATTGAAAATTGACATCTGGCATTCTACACATTAAGCTGTAACATAAATATGGAGCTATAGGGAAAATTATTTTACTGTTCCAATACTCGTGCCTACATATGCATTCCAAGCTTTTATATTATGGTATTCTAATTGTGTTACTGTACCTAGGTGCCTTTTCTAAAATGATCACTCTAGCCCTGGCAAGTTAAAAGAATGAACCAGATTTTTGTTCTGCTCTGAGGTCCTGCTGAAGTCAAACACCTGCTCCATATGTCTCTCATTAACACATTCCTCCCAGCTGAGCATTCTCTGTTTACTCCGTTCAGTTTTATGGACACATGACAACAGAGCAATAGAAGGCTGTATTAGCTAAGGCACATTTAGCCTTCAGATATACTTTATGACACAGGTGTGATCAGCAAACAGTATTGAACTTCTGAAAGCAACTACTTTGTACTGGATACTATAAATATTTTGTTGGAATTAAATTTAATATACTATGTCTGCTTAGGTTGATCCTATATGTCAAAATTAGCTTTCAAAGAACATTGAATTCTAAGTTTCTAGTTCTTTCTATGATGCTGAAATTGTCTGAAAGAATCCCTTCACTTGCAAGAAGAAACCCTGCAGCTAAACCTTAAACTATTTGAATGAATTTGTAAATCACTATATATATTTAAGGTGGTCAAAAGTGATTTTTGAGAACTTTTTAATGGTTTGTGCTCTAATTTCCAGTGGTGGAAATTAGACTATGTGTCCCTAAGTTATTAGTCTCAATTTTCTTTGACATTGTAATCGGAGTTGCTGGTATTCTGTAATAATGCTCTGTATGTATATGCTGGAATATGCAACTCTGACGTTCACACTCAGACACAGACATGCTGGAATTTCCTCCCCATCTGTGCACCAGCAACAGTTATTCTACACACAGCTCAAATGGAACCAGACCAGGTATTGGTGCCTATGCAGACAGACGATAACACAGAGATAAAAGACCCTTTGTAGACTAATCTAGTATAGCGCTTTTAGCATCAAGAAATTTCCTGAAGATGTTAGTATTTAATATAAGATATCAGTATGAGATATTTTATTCCTGATGGTTTTTAAAATACAGGTTAAATATGTTTAGGCTTTTTTGTATACAAATTACATCAACAATGATAGAGTTATTGTAGTAAAACTCTGTTAGAATAGTTTGACACAGTATTCTGAAAAGTGCAGTTGTGATTTTATTCGGATTCCTATTCTATTCATTCTATCCTTTCCATAGAAAGTCATCTGGATAATTCTTTGCTGGGTCAGTTTTTATTGGAAAAAATATACAGATACATATCTAAACTTTTAAGGCTTATTTCAAATATACACAATCTCATATCTTATTTTATAATAATATCTAGATTGTATGTCCACAAAAATTAATTAATTATTTTTAAAAATCTGTTTTGTGTTTTTTTCCTGGTGTAGCCTACAGTTTTTGTTCCAAGCCTCATCTGTTGTTAATTTACAGGGTATTAAATTAAAATAACATCACATGTTATACAAATACACAATAAAGAACCATGAAATATTTTCATGAGTGCTTTGCCTTCAGGGAATTCAACTTCTAATCAGACCCTTATGAAATTCAATTCTAATACTGTAAAAGATGTGTGAACTACACGCCATGTTCCTACACCATGATCATCGATGCAACCTGAGATGTTTAGGTAAGTGGAAATACATTTTATATTGGCACAGTCTAGTTAGAATCACAAATGACAAATCTGATTATATTGTAACTACATACGTACATCAGAGTACGCCTACACAACTTTATTACACAACTCAATAACTAACTTTATAGACTGGACTGGACCATAACCTGTGCTTCATTTTAACAAATTATATTATATAATGTTAAAACATACAGCTTCATAAACAGTGACTATGTTTATATTGTAGTGCAGGGTTATGGTTAGGGTTTTCAGAACTGAGATTTAATATAAAGGATACTTATTTCCATAGTTTATCTCTCCAGTAGCTCTATAGTGTTTATGATTAGTTTTTAATCAATTGCAACTGAACTGCAATGACAACATGCTGCTGATACATATAAGTCTGGCTGCTTCCGTCTATTGAAAGGTCAAAAGTGTTGATGTTAACAGATGGACTATAAACTGTTAATAAACCTGATACTCAAAGCAGAATGCAATTGAATTCTTTAATCACAGATTTTGGCCAACCTGACATAAAATTACACAAACCTTCACCACTCTGGTATTATTATTATTATTATTAATTATTATTATTAATTATTATTATTATTATTATTAAATAACAATATAAACTGAATATTCTGTGCAAGTTATCTGAATGAACCTTCATATTATAATTATTAAGCATTATACATATTAAAAATATTATATTTATGCAGATAAATGTGTACATTTTGGTCTCTTTTTGGAAACCGTATAATTGCTTTTGTCATTCGTCATGTTATACATTTACTTATTATAATGTACTAAGAATACAGAAACCAATATTAAAACTAATATTTGCTGTACTACATGTAACAGACATTCTTTTACTGATGCATTAGGCCAAAACCCAATTTTCCGAAGCATTAATGCCAAACTCAGATTTTAAGCTAATAATTTCTTGGTTATAATGAGCACAGTTTATTAGTCATTACAGGCTGTTACACAGTGTTTGCTTAATTAATACATTTGCAGATGTTAATCAAAATTGCACTCCTCTGACAAGGTCAGAGGTCAGACATCTTTTTGAACTTTTTTATGATCCTCTTTATTATCATTGTGTATTATACTGAGGAAAATAATTGTGGCTCCAATAAGAGACTGAAATATGCAATCTGACATTGAAGTCAGTAGGATTGAGACCTCAGAATGCAAGTTAATTTTGGTCTAATTAACACTGGTCATTCTATGATATCGATGGTAGAATCTTCAACCAATGACATTATAAATTGAAAAACAACACAAGTTGTACAATCCTTAATAAAAATTTAATATTTGTATAATAAGAAACTATATGTAAACATGTGCATGGTGTTGCATTGCAAATGAGCCAGTTAAGGCTTGTTGTGAAACAAAGGCACATGACAATGTGAGAGGTTGGAGTCGTGATCCAATGAGCAGGTTAAGTTAAACTAATTAAATTAACAAGTGCCATAAAGAGACAAAAGGCCTAAGTGAAACTGGATGTGAACCTTAGACTTTTTGCATATAAAAATAATTCATACAAATACAGAAGAACTGAACAGTGAAAAGACATTGAGTTAAAGAGTGCTTCACACCAACGTTAGATAGAGAGATAAACAACTGTTTATGGTTTAAAAAAAAATCGCATGATGAGGCACATATCACATTTAATCCAGAGTACTCAATGTTCAATTGTAAACAAATAAATAAATCCTTCAGAAACACTAAAACTGGTCCAAAAAAGCAATAAATCACCTATATGTGACCAGAGAGGTATTTGTGTTTCAACAAATATGGGAATGAACAAATCTGAACAGAGGAAAACATTTTAATCATGAAGTTGATTGAATAGGGCTCGGCCAGAGTGAACTTGCATTTATAGCAGGTGCAGTAACATAGTCTGATTGTCATTTCAGTCTGGACTGTCTAGTTGTGTTGTTAATCACAGGTGGTAACATGAAGATGATGATGACGACTAGGAGGAGTTATACATCCTAATGAAATGCATTGTGAATTACATCTGTATATTTGCTGTTTTTCTTGAAAAACAATTAGTAACATGATAAGCTACGCTGCTATACTCTCTCTTTGAAAGCAATTACTCCTAGTAGTGTTCAATAATTTGTCGGTGAACCTTTATAATTTAATACATTGCTCAGTAAGCACATCAACCTTTTACAACTGAAGCACCAACACTTCTTATACTGGAAATCATGGTCAGCAAAGTGTGTGTCATTTTTTTTTTTTTCCTTTGTCATCACTATTTCTTTCTTCCAGTTTAGATTGGAGAGAAATCACTTATTTTTAAGAAATTAGCCCTTGCAAAGCTGGCTCAGCTATTTCATGTTTAAGTGCATTGAGATACATTTTGTGATTTGAGGTATTAAACAGCTTCTTTCCCAATCAAATATCAAAAATATCTCATGTCATTTTTAAATTATGTAAAATAAGTACCTGGTAGTTAGGTACTTCATTTGCTACATATAATCACTAAATTGTGTTAAAACTATTCAAACAGAAGAACCTTGTAAAAATAATATTCATGTTTTTTCATGTTTAATCTCGGAGAAAAGACCAAAACAGCAACGTTGCATTTTCCTGTACAGTTTTGCCACTTGCGATTGCGATGACGTGCAAGAAGTCAGATTAAGAGCATCACTGAAGAAAATATTAAATATTACTGTTTCAAACTGCTCCCGTTTAAAAATAAACTCACACTGTACAAAGATACACCTACAATATACAGTAACAGTCATTTGTTGCTGTTTGATAGATAATATTAGAACTCTTATACACAAATATACACTTGTGTTACAGGGAGCACCGTCACTCACAACCCCACTTCACGTTTGGTCAGCAGAAATAAATAGCATGTGTTTTCCCAGGAAAATATTCAATGCTGTCACTAAACAATATTCCACAATGGGTCATATATCTGTGATGGTTGTGTGTGCATGTGCAAGACTCCCAGTTTTGGAGTGGCACTTGATTTTGACTCATCTCAGCACCATTATAGTGCCTATTCGATCAAGGTCTGAAGTTAAATCACCATTTTTGCCCACTGGATATTAGACACCCCTGGAGTTTGCCCCTTAAACCCTGAGCCATATTTTGATAGATGCTATGGGTGTGATGAGACACTCAGCTCACGAGACGATACATGAGACTGGGTTCATGAGACTTTAACACTATTTCAATGATGAAACATATGACTGGAAGATGTCCTTTTATTGGACTGGAAGACATAAAAAGTCAACAGCAAAAAAGTGCATTTGGAACCTTAACTGACTGCACCAATATGTTAGCATGAAATATGTTAATTAAAACATGTTAGAGGCGTACTCTAACAATAAAGACCCAGTAAGGTGAAAACCGTGTTTGGTTTGGTAACATGAAATGTGTCAGAAAACTGTGTCTGAAAAGATGTGGAAAACCCCGAATTCAGTTTTACAACGTTGTGGTGCTATGCAGTTTAACACCTTTTCGCAGCTTTTCACGGTCGGTCTAAGTAGAGTGGGACTAAAACGCAGTCTGGAAAGGTTATGTTTAGGTTATCTACTGCTCTGGCCCTGCCCACCTGCATAGCGTCAGTAGCCTACCTGCTAGTCCGGGCAAGATCGCTAAGAGAGTCTGTCAAATGCTATGTCCGAAGCGGTTCCTAATATCTCCATTCCCTCACTGCCGACAGCTGCCGTTGAACCACTAAGTGAAAGTTTACCTATTTTGTGTTGTCATAGTCATTGTAAAATATGACATGTGCATGGTTAACCTGTCATAAAGAACTCCAAATGATTAGCGAATGCATGAGAACACGCAGCTAATCCGTATGAGCTAGCTCAGATGTCAGTTATAGCAGTGGCGTAATGCATAGTAAAATGTAAGTTAGCAAACTATCTGCTCTAATCGATCAACTCTCTCATTTTTCCAGCGTTCCTCTGTCATTTTAGCCTTTCCTTCGCTGTCCTCCTGCTTAAATATTTCCTCGACATTATCCCTTGTATTCCGTATTAACCCAGACTGTGCTTACTATCCTGACACTGTCGTCATCCCTTCCAGTTGAACGTATGTTGCACATAAGGCACAACAAGGGAAAATTTTACATAGTTTTACTTGCACACCTTTAGAGTGATCTTTTGCACGTGCATGCATCTGTTTTACAGTCAATGAGTAGGCGATCATCCGAACACAGAAAGTACCACCTGTATTTTCACCAATTTAATTTAATTAATTTTACCTATGTCGCAATGTTCATATTCACTCAAAATTGATGAGGTGATTAGTGACAACTGTTTCTCTGATATGAGGAACCTGGAGGCGTTATTATTTTGACCTTACTGGGTCTTTAACAATTAGACTAGGATACTAGCTGAAAAGTACACCAAAAATTTTCAAATTGTCTTCTTGTTGCTCCTTTCGGCAGCATACTGGAAAAATGTGTGTTCATATTCGGTATATGGAGTTGGAACTATATTAGTGACCTAATTGGAGACAAAATCAATCAGTCAGCTTTTGGTTGTTTTTGGGCACATTTCTACCTCAAGTCTTGAGTGTGAAGGCAAGTTGTGCACTTGCAGTCAGAGTTTTCACAAGACAGCTTTTCACCTTGCCGAGAAATAATCACATTTTAATCTCATGGAACGAGATCTCATTACACCCCTAGTAGATTGAGTTACTTTGTGCTTTGTGCATGATTTTCAAACCACTTTATGTGTGGTTCTAAAGAGTGTTATGTGAATCTGTAAACAACTGGCATCATGCAATGGCTAAACAAAATGGCTTTGCACACCTGAAACCTGAAGAAAGTCTGACTTGCTGCACTTAAAAACATTTTCACCACCAATATTAAATCTGCCCAAACTGGCCTGGTATAGTTACCATGGTAACTCACAGTTGCACTAGAAGCCATTTTTGGGTTATATTGGTTTATATCCACACACTTTGGCCAGCCGTACTAAAGCGTGCAACGCAACACTGAATTCAGGTGGAGGTGCCACAATGAAAGAGACAACACGGGAGGTGAACGAGTTGAGGATAGAAGGGAAGAGCGTTAGGTGTGAAGAGGAATTACTATCGTACCGGCTTCCATGGTCTCCGGTGCCAGGAAGCGCTGCCAGGACACGGATGCATGTTGCAACGCTCCACGTCTGGGGGCTTCTCCAGCACCTCACAGCTGTGCTCGCTCAGCCTCTGGCCGCTGGGACGCTGACACACCACCAACCGCGTACGCTGGCCACCTCCGCACAACTGACTACACTGGAGAAGGGGACAGAGGTAAACAAGCTTTACTTACAGAGCGGGAGGAAAAGAGGTTAGAAAGAGAGAGAGAGTAAAGAACAAGATGAATAGGGTGAGCGCAAGAGATTGAAAAGAGTGACAGAGGATGAAAACAGAAAGACAGACAAAACAGAGCGAGAAAGAGAGGGAAAGAAGGACAGAAAGGCAGAGAGACAGAAAGAGGGAATGAGACAGAGAAAAACAGAAAAGAGGGGGACAAAGAGACTGAAAGACATTACAAAAGAGATACAGAGACAAGAAAAGAAAGAAAGACTCAAAACAAAAAAAGATAGCCAACAAAGAGAGGGAGAGAGAAAGAATGAAAAAGAGGGATGCCAGAAAGTCAAAGGGAAGAAAAAAAGAGAATGAGAGACACAGATAAAAGAGAAAGATGGAGAGAATGGAAAGAAAGACAAACAGAGAGACAAAGGGTCAGAATTTTTTTAAAGACGGGCAGAGATAAAGGGAATGAAAAAGAGAGAGATAAACTGAGAAAGAAAGACAGACAATAAAATAGAGGGACAGACAGACAGAAATGCAGAGAGATAAATAGAGACAAAGAGAGGCAGACAATGAAAAACAGAGAGAAAGAAACAGAGAGACGCCTAGCGAGAGACATGAGACAAACTATTGATCAGTGCCATATAGAGATGACTGTGAACAGAATAAGGGATGAGTCCTACAACACTGACATATGATGTGCTGACAGGTGAAACTACACCACTGGTGTCTGATGTCAATCTGTAATCATCTCAGAAGTTTTTGTGAAGAGCCAAAAAAGGAGAAAAGCCTACAATTGCTCATATCTTTTCAATAAGCCTTCCATCACAAACTAACTGCCTTTATAAGACTGTCATAGGTATTTTTTACAACAAGAATAATCCACGTTATAAAATAGTCATGACAGAAGGGAGTATTGGCAGGGCTGGTGGAAAATCCATTCGAAAAAGCCTCATGTTTCAGCATAGCCTTTAACAGAGGACCATACCACGGAGATGAGGCTCTGATTAAAGTTTCCATTGAAGTCCTTTGGCTCGTTAATGTTAGCAATTTTGCAAAGCTGCAGCCGTAATCACAGGACGTGAGGACAAATGTGGATGATGTAAACATATAACAATCACTTGCATCAGATAAAAGTCTCAAAATAAGTGAGATGTCGGTGAGATTTCATTCCAGTCGAGTTGTAATTGTTGACCTTGTGCTCACTATCTTATCGAGATTATGGAGAACTAGTGGAGTCTGATGACAGATTAAACCATCTCGACTACTCACCTCCCCCCAGATGCCGTAGTTCCAGAGGGGACAGGGCCCTGAGTCACAGCTCTTGGACTCGCTGGGTTTGACTCTCTCGTCGCAGTAATTGTTGCTTCGACCCTCCGAGTCCTGACACACCACCACTCTCCTCTGGAAACCACCCTCACATGTACTGGAGCACTGTGGCAAGGGCAGAGACGGATCATATTATACACTCTCAGGTCTTTAAAAACATTGAGATAACTGGATAACACTGTGAGAATTTTCCAACAACAAATGTGTAGAGGGCCAAGAGTTAACACAATGCTAATTTAATCAAAAGTACCACATTCTCAAAGAAGAAGTACAAATGTGCTTCATGTTGTTTCTGGGGTGTAAACCTCAAATTAACCTTACTGTGCCTTAACGATTCAAGATTCAAGCTTGTACTTTTAAGGCACATTTTGTGCAAGCAAGCAAAAACTATTTTTATTGACTGCACATTTTAAATTCCAAAATGTGCAGTCACATGAGTATGGAAGCCCATTTCCACCAGTGTGGTAAAAAAATATTTATAATTTAAGTCAAAATAATGACTATAATTTAATCTCAAAATAATGAGAAACTTCCTCGAAATAATGGCTTAGTATCTTAAAATCTCGGCTTAATATCTCAAAATAACGACTTAGTGTCTCAAAATAATGATTTAGTATATAAAAATAATGACTTAATATCTCATAAATTTGACTTAATATCTTAAAATAATGACTTAATATCTCAAAATAAATGATATGCCTATTTTCAATTTTTCAAAATTATTTTGAATGAATTATTATTTTGAGATATTAAGACTTTATTTTGAGATAAGTCATTATTTTGAGATAAATAAAGCGAAATGTTGAGATCTTAAGCTGAAATTTTGAGATATTAAGTCGTTATTAAAAAAAAACTGAGTCATTATTTCAAGAAAGTTTCTCATTATTTTGAGAAAACTAAGTCATTATTTCGCATATTACATATTTTACATCATTTATATTTATGGCGTTTAGTAGACACTTATCACTTCAAGGAATTAGGAATATTGATTTCCTAATTTCAGGGACAGTCTCCCTGGAGCAACTTGGTGTTAAAGGTCTTGCTTGCTTGACCCAATGATAGTAGTGCTGGAAGTAGGATTTGAACTCACAACCTAACCACTAGACCACCACCACCACCCCTAAAAACCCTATTCCACACAGCAAGTCTGCACATGAGAGAAGATGTTGTTGTCTCATTCCTGAAAGAAAAGAACTCGAGATGGATCAAGTCCTTTTGAGAAGTAAGACTAAAAAACTAGTTACTGAGAGAATTTGAACAAATACTGTCACTTTGTATTTTATTTATACCTATTTTAAACCTGTTTGTTTTGTTTCATGACTTTGTGAGAGCTTTTCAATTCAGCTGATCAATAGTGATATATTTATCTCATGATACAGAAAACAGGCTTTAAGAACAAGTTACTCTTGTTGGCTGTGCATATGTAGTGCAGCTGTTAGCTGTCAGACATACTGATCCCCAGGGTCCAGTCCTCCACTGGTTGTGACTGGAGGGGACGTTCCAGCTGCTGTGGCCGGGGTGGCTGCCCGGGTCCTGGGGGAAGTAGGGCTGGTTGTTGGGCCAGAAGTGCGAGCGACATGGCACCGCTGCACACTCCTGCTCTGCGTTGGGCTTCTCATCCGGGTGGCAGAAAGACTCGTCTACCTGCTGGTTGTAGTTCATACAGACCACCTGGCGTGTGGAGTGTCCCACCCCACATGATACGGGGCACTGTAGGGGACAAACAAGGGATAAATTGGCACTTGATTATTATTTATATTTATAGCATTTATCAGAGACTCTTATCCAGAGCAACTTCTGCTTTCTAATTTCAGGGACAGTCTCTCAGGAGCAACTTGGGGTCAAGTGTCTTGCTCAAGTATGTTGTTGTCTGCGCACTAACTTCCATTTTTCCAATATGATTTTTGATTGAAGTATATAATTTAGTTGCCGTTAACTTGGTTTTAATGACAGTTGTTGATTTTAAGTCTAGCTTTACAGAGTGAAGAACAGTAGTGGACTACCAAGCACTGTTGTAAGTCACTCTGCATAAGAGCATCTGCTAAATTCTGTAAATGTAAATGTATTGATTGTAGTGCGGGATATAGTACTTGAGAAATGGTCGGTAATGTGTGAATATGGAGACATTTCAGTTTTTTCATGCATGTATAAATGGATGGATTTATTGATGAATAGTTAAGCTAAATTGCTAGATGAACCAACAGATGAATAAAGGAATAAATAAATGAGTGTATGCAATGCAAGAATATAACCACATGTGGATGTATGCATTAATGTAAATTAATGAATGATATGATTAATAAATACTACATACAGGTGACCACTCTCCCTCTCTCCACTGGCCACAGGGGCTGAAGCAGGTGGAGGTTTCAGGAGGACGGGGCAGATGGGCACAGTAAGACTCATCTGCTACACCTCCATGAGCATCTCTACAGCTGACATACCGAGCCCTCTCACCCTTGCCACAGGAGACTGAGCACTGGAACAAACACAGAAAAACATGTGAAATGTCAAGTGAAGGATTACTACAAAACTGAAAAGTCAACTGGTTCTCACTTCCCATGTCTAATATAACATCATTTATTTATTCATAAAGTCCATGCAAAGACGGTTCTCACTCAAAAAAGAATTCATCATGAATTTATTTTTTAGCTTTATGAAACATTGATAGCGCAACAGTTAGGGAGTTCACCACATGACTATGCATCAATAAATCGGAATGTCGCTGGTTCATATCCCAGGAGGGCGAAAGGTATCACTGAGGTAATACCGTCTCCAAGCACTGCTCCACCAGGTGCTGCCCATGTTAGCTGCCCACTGCTCCTTCACAGATGGGTCAAACGCAGAAGTCACATTTCATTGCTTGTGCACTGTGTGCTGGGCTATGGTGTATTCACAACGACAAATAATCGTTTGTGTTCACAACGACAAATAACATTCATTACTTTTATTTTATATGCAAATTCATTGTCCTTGAAAATCATCCCAATCATTTACCATTTATGCATTACTTCCTTGTGCAGCTATTCAACAATTGCTTACATTGCAGATAATGATCATAGTATCAATTTTTGCCAGATATTAAAAGCAGTCTTTTGCTGCTTGCTGAAATCCCAAGTTCAGCCATTGTAAATTCAGGCTGAGGGGTTTTGCAGGCTGGAGTTTGGATTGCGGAGATGGAAGCTGTTCTTGGACCAGAGCACAAGGGCAGCTACTATTAAGAGTGGAATAGTAATGCAATCAAAGCACAGAGCAGACAGCAGCTAGTGTTGAAACTCCTCATTTCAGTTACAGTTACCATTACCATAATCTTACACAGGGGAGGACTTTGGAGAACAGTTGTGTTTTTTCAGTAGCACCACACTCATCTTCTCAAGAGATGGATGTCCAGGCGACTGGCATACACACACTATGAAATCCAAGTAATGTTTGAGTGTGTGTGTGAGGTGTGGTGTCTATTTGGAAAGCAATACTTTGGGCACTTGTAATGGAACCTTTATTATGTCAAAAGGGCGCACCCATGCTGAGCTGAGATCACCTTTTGCAAGAAGGTTTCATTAAAGGCGTGTGTGTGTGTGTTTTACTCACTGTAGTCCAGGAACCATATCTCCACTGGGTAGGAAGTTGCCCAGATGGTACAGGTCTTGGTGTGCTGAGTGCAGAGGATGCTTGAGGGCAGGCTGGTAACTCACACTCCTAAACACACAAACACACACATACAAAGGTTTACGTGATGGCAGCCTATAAGTATGTTTGCGACCACACACATAAACAGATTTTAATTCTGCCTGTCTGTGAGAGTGTGTGTGTATGTGCATGTCTTTGTACCTGATTATCCCTCGGTCTGGATGCTGCATTACACTCCCTGTCATCCAAGGTTTTACCATAAGCTCCAGACACACACCTTACTGCTCGCATTTGGTATCCATGCCCACAGGTCACAGCACACTGCAAGCACACACACACATACACAGGATTAACACAAATCAATGCAAGATGGTGGTTAATTGTTATTAACTGGAAGCTTCTCTCTAGCAGTTAGTGAGGTCTACATACACCACAGACCTTCGGCTCATGTGTAACTCATCAAGGTGTTTAGATTCATTAAACAGTATTCAGTCTGTCTTCACCAGAACATATCAATATTCTGGAGCTCATTTAGACTCACTAGAGCCTGACTAATGCCACTTTACTCAAACCTCCAACACACACACACACACACACCACTCACACCAGGTTTTGCCCAGCATCTGCCTCAACTCAGGACATGTTGTGTTTAAAAGGCTCGGAGGAAGTGCTCCAGCATGTGTTTATTTGAGCAACAAATTATGATTATGCAGGCATTGGGTCCCACACACACACACACATACACACAGACACAACTCCTCACTCACAGCTGTACTAACCGGACATACAGTATGCACTACTGCCACGTGTGGATTGAGCATTTTAATGATGACAGAAAGAGAAATTAAGAGACACTTCTGAAAGCAGAATTTTTGATTACCGACATAACACTGCAGCTGATGTAGAGGCACAGTTTTTAAGATGTTGTTGGGACACTCCTGAAGTACGGAACAATGGAAGCATAAGGAGGAGTGACTCAAGTTTCTGTAGAGTGTGTATGTGTGTGAGGTCTAAGAGAGAAGCAGACCCGCATTTATTCATGAAGACAGTTTGGCAAAGATTGTGTGAGACGTGTGTGTGTGTGTGGGTCTGAAGGGTTGGTAACTGATATTCTGTTGAATTATGGTCTACGCTGCTTAGACATCAACTCTATTTCCTTTCAACCAGCTCCACTTCCACATCACATCCTAAAACAGAAATTTAACCCACAGTAATGCTCATGTGTAAACACACTCAAAGAGTTTTTTTTAAGTGAGTGATTACTTGTAATTGTGAACACACCTCTGCACAACACACAGTGCACCACAATCAGCCTCAGATAACTGACTGGGCACTTTAATTTCTTATTTTCAATCTTATGCACTTTATCTTAATGTTTTTGGCATCCACTAGTTCAGTGTGTTAAAATGCAAAGACAATAAAGTTAAAAATCAAGTTCCGAGTTATGTTGTTTTACCTGAATTATTAATGTAATGTGATTGATTAAGACCATCCAGACTGTACACAGCAACTTGCATTTCAGCTCTGTTTTTATCTTTTCACTGAACTGTAGAATATATTGCAATATGTATAGTATCGCAATATATTGTGATATAATCATATTGTTACCCATGTATCGTGATACATATTGTATCGTGAGGTCCTTGCCAATACCCACCCCTCCTATATGAGTCAGTAATTTATACATACAACTCACTTACCATCAGTAATAAAAAAGACATTTGCACTGGATCTTCGGGAGTGGAACTATTAAGTTGCATATTTTTTGCTTGGATGAGCTCTGAAGCCACTGTGAATTTAAAATCTAAACTCATGCATGAAAGGGTTAAAAGCTGAATACTGTACCTTTATGTACTGTATGTACCCTACCTTTATGTACCCTAATGTATCTTCAAACACTGATTACTTTTGGATGTTGGGACACTTTTCTTCTTCTGATATGAGGGAGTAAATGGCATAATATATTTTTTTTCCTGAGAGCGATTTCGTTCACTCTCACACAAGAACACACACACACACAAACACACTTACCGTGCTCCAGACTCCGACCTGCCAGGAGGCGCACTCAGGGAGCACACAGCTGCTTATGGTGGAGGGTTTGGTATTGGTGTCGCAATGCTCATCAGTGAGCCTCTCCTCTGACAAAACACAGAAGACCTGTCTGTGTCTCAGCCCCTTACCACACGTCACCATACACTACACAGAGGCAGAGAGGACACACACAGGGGTGCTCAGACAAGTCATACAGCTGGCACGATTAGCATGTGCAGGTTTGATATTCCGTGTAAGCAAACCCACCTCGCTCCATTCGGTGGCTGACCAGTCCGGACAGGGCACGTTGTTGCAGGGTTCGGAGACGACTCTCTGGTACTCGCTGCACTCTCTGTCCACCAGTCTGCGGCCGAAGTTGTTCATGCAGTAAGCATCCCGAACCCGTGTGCCACGGCCGCAGCTCTTAGAACACTGCAATGTGCAGAGCCTCACATGAGCTAAGCAACAACTACAACTTTAGTTCTGTAATTTTGCGGTGCTAAAAGGATCAGGAACACAAAGATTGTGAGTGAGAGCTGATGTTGTTAAGGAAATTAAACAGTATAAACACGTGAATTGCTTTTGGGACTGCAGTGTGTTGCGTCGCTTGTTCTGCTCATTGTCATATCAATACATATGAATTAGTGTGAATGCCGAACAACAAAGCAACTTTACCACAGTGCCACTTCCGATGCATAACAAATTGGGCACGCACACATTTACGGATCGGCTCCATAGACTGGTCCAATGCCACCAGTACCAGATCCAGCTATTTATACAATCCTTGTATCGGATCGGTGCCATCTCGTATTACTACACCACCTCAACATTTACATATTTACAACAGCCAGGCTTTAATTTCGGTAGTAGAACTGTAACTGACTACACTATACTGAGCTCCTACAACGATGCAACAACTCCCACAGCTTTACATTAGCTTTTAAACCACTGCAACAACCCTAGCTTTACATGGGCTACTACAATACTGCAACAACCACAGCTTTACAGCAACCAGTGCTTTATATTAGCTATAACAACAACTCAAAACTACAAAATTGTAACAGCCAGGCTTTAATTTAGATCGGAGAACTACAGCTGACCGCACAACAGCTTTTCATTAGCTGTAACAACTTTTACGACAGCCACAATTGCTATATATATAATATCAAATTTACATGACTTTTAGAACACAGATCTACAGTACATAAGCTATTGGAACATTAAACACAACTTTACATCTCATATTATTAAAACATTATAAAAAAAATCCTAAATATTTCATAATATTGTATGCATGCATTATAAAATCTTCCCTAAAGCACTGAGAGCTTGAGCCGGTGTCTGCCACATCTTCTAAACTCAACACTACACTAAAATCATTACTTCGAATGATGGGTGTTTCAAAAGATGTAAATGCATGAATTTTATCACAACAGCTTAAACATGATGTGACAATCCAGACTCAATATTCCAGATGCCAATCACTGCATTACATCTAGATGTAACACATTATATTGGTACTGATTTTTTTCAAACTCTTACCTGAGACCAGGCACTGTACTGCCAGCTCTTCAGCAGACAGTCTCCGTGGCATGACTCTCGAGTCTGGGGCTTTGCCAAGTCTGTACAGGCCTTGGACTCCACTCTCTCACTCGTGCTCTTCCCCTGGCTGTAGCGCATACAGAGCACCTCCAGGGTTCGATACCCGGGTCCACACTTAGTTGAGCACTCGCTCTTACCTGCCACATGCCACCTGAAGGGGAAGGAGTACACTTTTTAAGTAATAGATATGGAGCAGTAGGACAGTGGGGCAGTATTTAAGACAAACCAATTAAGGATGTTACAATGTAGTTCTGTGTGCACATGCTTCTCTGTGTATATCTGTGTGTGCTTTTCTGTTTGAGCATGTGTGTTTGTGAATGCATGTCTGTGTGTGTATGTATGAAATGCATGCATTTATATGCAGTGGGAAGTAACAAGTTACATGTAACAAAATTACATAATTTAATTACAAAATAAAAGTAACAGTAATCAGTTACATTACTTTGAAAAAATGTGTAATTAAATTACAGTTACTTTCAGGAAATATTCAGGATTACAATTTCAGTTACATCTCAATATCTTCTGCAGAACCATTGGCTATATGTTTAATAATATTATTTTGCCATTTTTTCTTCTGCACAACATCCTCCATTTACAGCTTATACTGTTTCGATATGTCTAATTGGTTCTCTTATCATGTTTGAATTTGCAACACCCACTTGCTGCTGGATCTACAGCCTACAAGCGGTCCGAGCTGCAGTTGTGAGGAGGCCTGCAATGCCAGATAGGAACTACAATGTATGCCTAGCCCACTGCAGGAAATAAAAATTAGCTGTAGTGAGCAGACGCTATATGCACAATCAATCCCCATGAATAGACAACTGCTTATTCAGTGATGTTCACCAAATGTTGAATGTCAAATATTTGATTTAGCAGGCATAAGTATTCAAAGATCAGCATGATCTCACAGTAAAGCGGTGTTGAGGTGTTGAAGTCCAACACGGCTGTGGCTGTGTTGAGGGAGTTTAAAAGGATTTTGACAGCAGTCAGTGTTGAGTAATGCTGTGAGGTTAACCAGGTTTCAAAAACTAAAAATGGTTGACAGTTGAAAAAAATCATTCAAAATGTAGAAAAGCACAAAAGTAATCAAATGTAATTAGTTACATTACTTTGTTAAAGTAATTGAAATAGTTACACTACAATTATATTTTAGATAGGGTAACTTGTAATTGTAATGCATTACATTTCCAAAGTAGCTTTCCCGACACTGTTTATATGTATGCCTAAGTGCATGTCTGTACGTATGTCTTTGTGTGTGTTATAAAGAGTAATAAGAGTTTATTCTTTTGGTTACAGGGGTTAAGGCAATGGATCTATGGAAATTTAGATTTTTATAGGAATCAATGGAAGTGCTTTACAAAGACAGCAGCTGTGTGTGTGTGTACCTGAGTTCACAGTCTGTATTACAGGCCTCCATTGCTACTCTGGGTTGAGGTAGATGCTCACACCTCTGGTCTGACACCACAAGGTGATCGCTCTTACGTACACACACCACTTTCTGCCGCCGCTGTCCTGTAGAGGCACACAAACAACTTGTTAAGATTGCCCAAAGCATGTATGCACGGTAGTAATTAAGTCAAATGTATTTATATGTGACATCACAGAAAAAGGTCACTAGTGCTGAACAGTATGGAGAACTGTAAAAAACAATGCAGATTCAAAAACATATACAGCATAGACAACATATACATATATCCAAGCAACATAGGTTAAAGTTATAGGAGAGGTACCCAAACACCTGCTTAAACAAATGTGTTTGGATTTGGCTCTTAAAAAGTTTTATGGGTGGAGCCAGTTGTAGCATCATAGGAAGACTGTTCCATAATCTTGGGGCAAGAGACTGAAATGCACAATCCCCAAGTTTTTAATCTGGCTTGAAGATCTCAAAGTACATCCAGTGGAATAATGTTGTAGATGGCCAGTAATATACTGGATTGCTTGAATTTGGAAAGTTGAATTGGATCCTCCACAACGAGCCAATGAAGAGAATATAAAATAGGGGTGATCTTAGACCATATCGTGAGACCATATTAAAAGCCTAACAGCTAAATTTTGGATAATCTGAAGACAGGCATGAGGTGACATTTTTATTATAAGCTGTTATAAGAGAATGAACTAAAATGGGACTAAAGGGAAGCAAGTGAGAAATTCACCTTGGCACATGCGGCTGCACTCCTGCAGGGACTCTGAGGAGTCCCACACAAACTGCTCTCTGTGCTCCTCTATGGGAATGTTAAAAGAGTAACGCACATCAGGATTGTACAAGTTCCCCACACACAGCACCTGGGAAAGATTAGACACATTTTAACGTCAGTGAAATAACTGAAAAAAGTGATAAAACACTGGCAGGAATGTAAAACACATATTTAAACAACATTGGTTATGGCTAAATTAATAAGTGCTGTCACACTTGCCTGCAGAATGAGCTCCTCCTCAATGCGCTCTGTGCAGTTGATGCGCTCCACCGTGGTGTTGGAGCCACTATACTCAATCTCTGCTCCCTTAAACGAGATTTCCCTTTTAAACATGGACACCACAAAGTTGCCATTCAAGAGGAAGTTGGACTGACTGTCAGAAAGGGCTGGGGATAACAGAGAACATACAAGCACAAGCATTAGAAGAACAGAAATTCAGACTTCATCACTCAGGATTGGACTGGGTCAGATTAAGGCTTATGTTTCCATTCACCTTTTTTCTCATACGTCTGCCAAAAAGCCCAGGAACCACCACTGGACCACTGAGCAAGGCCCTTAAGTTCAAGTTTAATTAGGAAATAAAGGCACTCTGGATAGGAGGATCTGCTAAATGCTTTAAATGTAAAAGTAAAAATGTGTTTCTTAATAACAGTCACTTTTCCTTCTGAGAAACTCTGTGTGTTTCAGAGAGAAGAAGAGGGAGAGGTGAAGAAGGGAAAGGCAGAGGAAGAGTTGAAAGGGAGAGAGAGAGAGAGAGAGAGATAGCACCACCACATGCGGGTGTTTGTTTACTCAGTCACCCTTTACACTCTGCTACTTTGCCTCTGCTATGGTGTGAACAGTTTAAGCAAACTCAGCTCACGCCTTAACACACTCACTCACTTTCTCTCCGTATTACAAACTTTCATCAACCCCTTCCCTCCATCTGTCTCTAATTACCACCACTTTGCCCCTCATTCATCTTTCTCCGGCTCCGACATTTCGTTTACTTTCCCTTCACCCCCTTTTCCCCCCAAAGTTTTCAGCCTGGATTCCGATTTCCTCCCTTCACTTTCAGAAGAAATGATGTTTGAACTTGGGCTACAACCTTGCACTCTCTTTTTCTCCAGCTTTAAGAAGATGTCATACTTACAGTTTCTGTTCCAGATAATACACATCTGACATATGAATATTTAAAATTGCTAAAGAAACAGTAAATGTTATATTGCGATATAACTAAGGCTGGATTGTGAAATACACAAAATAAAATAGCAAAGAATCAGTTGCTTACCGAGGTAGTTGTCATCTTCTGGTGTTCCCGAGTAGCTGACTTGCTTTATGTCTATGTTGATTGCACCAACCGGAATTCGAACCACAATATTGTAACCTGAGAAACAGAAAATAAAAAGGGCACAATGAAATCACATATAGACAAAAAATCTATAATTTAGAAGTCCTCCCCCTTTTGTTTTATCTACTGATGCCTATAATTAGAAAAAAGGAGCTTGTTCTGTAGTCACCATTATTTGGAACAGAACTCTGAAACTAAGAAACAATGACCAATGACATTTTTGACATGGCCCTTGACAAGCCTTGGTTGTTTTCCCATGCCACACCTTGAGTTAATAGTTTCACCATGCCACACGTCCTGCTTCAGGGGAAATGGAGGTTGCCCTTAAAGCTTCAAATGTCACTTGTAGAGAATGCAAAAAAGAAAAGAAAATAAAGGCAAAAAAGAGGTCCCTCCCACATCACCTCATCACCCTTATGGAGGCCCACTCACAACACAAAATCAGTCAAAAAGTAAGGCAGGGCTAATTATGCCCTTTAACCCAAGACTACACTGTTATTTCTGGTCCCAGAAAAAGCAGTCTGAAGGAGAAGAGACGAGAAGAGATGAGACGAGACGAGAAGAGAAGAGAAAACAGTGATTTAAAGAAGTTACTGGACATTTAGGTCCATAGAGGGCAGCACTGGTTAGGGTTACATCTCACTTCCTTGACCAGTCCTGAATCCACCTCCCTTTAAGTTCATTTAAGTTGAATCAATTTTGAATTGCAATGCTAGACGTGTACTACACCTTTCAATGTGTATAACTTTATACTCATGTATGGCTTCGTGACTTTGCATCCCTTAAAACCTCAGCAAAGCAAAGTTTCATGTATTGCCTGTTCTTTATACTAAATCCTCAACTAATGATCTCCATTACAGGCCTTCTAGAAATAATAGCTCATCAGAATTATGACTATGTCTTTAAACATCTCTGCAGGACATTGAGGACCAGGAAAACTAGGAATGCAACCAGCACCTGTCCATTTTACCTGTTAAAATCAATCAAGACAATTTTTTAAAGTATTATGCAAAGACAGAGGAACTCAGGAAGAGCTTCTATCAGAACATAAGATTCCTAAAACAGACATGCCACCACAACTTTTTACTTTTTAAAATTCGTTCACAACAGACAGTTGTCACATTGCATTTCACACACCACATCACACACTGCATATTACCTAGTCATGAATGAATTCATACATTTGCAAATTTTAGATATACTGTGTATTTTATAATTGTAATTGTAATTGGCGGGGATCTATATGTTGTCATAGTATTACATTTTTTCCATAGTACTTTAATTACTTAAAATCATTTGCAAAGTTTTAGTTTGAGTGAAACTTGTACAATAAAAGTTATATATCAGCAATATTAAATATCCAACAATGAAATTGTTCAAGTTGCAACAAATAAAGAATCTTAAATGTTAAATATTGAATGAATGTGCTGAGGACAGACAATGCAACCATAAGAGGTCACAAGCCAGTGATTCCTCTTGCCAGTCCCAAGTTCGGATAAATCCAGCGGGTTGTGTCAGGAAGGGCATCTGATGTAAAACCTAAGCCAAATCAAACATACGAATCACAAACAGGGATTTCATACCGGATCGGTCGAGACCCGGGTTAACAACGACCGCCACTGGTGCTGTTGACCTACAGGGTGCCAGTGGAAATTGGACTACTGTTGGTCGACGGAGGAGAAGCGGAAGGCGTGTGTGTAGGCAGAGAGAGAAGAGGAAAGGCAAGAGTGTGGAACTGAAAGTTGGGACTTTGAATGTTGGAACTATGACAGGTAAAGCTAGAGAGCTGGTGGACATGATGCAGAGAAGGAAGGTGGATATACTATGTGTTCAGGAGACCAGGTGGAAAGGTAGCAAGGCTAGAAGCTTAGGAGAAGGGTTTAAGTTGTTCTACCATGGTGTAGATGGAAAGAGAAATGGTGTAGATCCTGAAGGAGGAGTTTGTTAGGAACGTTCTGGAAGTGAAAAGAGGGTCAGATAGGCTGATGAGTCTGAAACTTGAAGTTGAAGGAATAATGATCAATGTTGTTAGTGGTTATGCCCCACAGGTAGGATGTGAGCTAGAAGAGAAGAATTTCTGGAGTGAGCTAGATGATTTGATGCAGCATATCCCCAGAGTTGAGAGAGTGGTAATTGTTGCAGACTTTAGCAGACATGTTGGTGAAGGGAACAGAGGTAATGAGGAAGTGATGGGCAGGTTTGGTATCCAGGATAGGAACGAAGAGGGACAGATGGTGGTAGACTTTGCAAAAAGGATGGAAATGGCTGTTGTAAATACTTTCTTCCAGAAGAGGCAGGAACATAGGGTGACTTGTAAGAGTGGAGGGAGGAGCACACAGGTGGACTACGTCTTATGTAGACGTAATTTGAAGGAGATTAGTGACTGCAAGGTAGTGGTAGGTGAGAGTGTAGCGAGACAGCATAGGATGGTGGTCTGTAGGATGAAACTGAGGGTGCCAGAGAACAAAGGTGGAGCAGAGGACCAGGTGGTGGAAACTGAAAAAAGAAGGGTTTTGCGAGGTTTTCAGGGAGGAGTTGAGACAGGCTCTTGGTGGCCAGGAGGTGCTTCCAGATGATTGGACAGCTAATATAATTAGGGAGACGGGTAGGAGGGTACTTGGTGTGTCATCTGGAAGGAGTAAAGTAGATATAGTATAGTCAAGGTAGAGGTGACAAAGGCCAAACAAAGGGCGTATGATGACCTGTATGCCAGGTTGGACAGTAAGGAGGGAGAGAATGATTTGTACAGGTCGGTGAGGCAGAGAGATAGAGATGGAAAGGATGTGCAGCAGGTTAGGGTAATTAAGGATAGGGATGGAAATGTACTGACAGGTGCCAATTGTGTGATGGGAAGATGGAAAGAGTACTTTGAAGAGCTGATGAATGAGGAAAACGAGAGAGAATGTAGAGTAGAAGAGGCGACTGTTGTGGATCAGGAAGTAGCTAAGATTAGTAAGGATGAAGTGAGGAAAGCTTTGAAGAGGATGAAGAGGGGAAAGGCAGTTGGCCCTGATGACATACCTGTGGAGGTATGGAAGTGTCTAGGAGAGGTGGCAGTAGAGTTTTTGACTAGGTTGTTCAACAAGATCTTGATGAGTGAAAAGATGCCTGAGAAATGGAGGAAAAGTGTTCTGGTGCCGATTTTTAAGAACAAGGGAGACGTACAGGATTGTGGCAACTACAAAGGAATAAAGCTAATGGGTCATACAATGAAGCTTTGGGAAAGAGTGGTGGAAGCTAGGCTTAGGTCAGAAGTAAGCATCTGTGAGCAGCAGTACGGTTTCATGCCAAGAAAGAGTACTACAAATGCTATTTTTGCTTTAAGGATGCTGATGGAGAAGTACAGAGAAGGTCAGCGGGAGCTGCATTGTGTCTTTGTAGATTTAGAGAAAGCATATGACAGGGTGCCGAGAGAGGAGCTGTGGTATTGCATGAGGAGGTCTGGAGTGGCAGAGAAGTATGTTAGAGTGGTTAGAGCAGAACATGTATGAGAGCTGTGAGACAGCAGTGAGGTGTGCTGTAGGAGTGACAGAGGAGTTCAAGGTGGAGGTGGGACTGCATCAAGGATCGGCTCTAAGCCCCTTCTTGTTTGCTTTGGTGATGGACAGGCTGACAGATGATGTTAGACAGGAGTCTCCATGGACTATGATGTTTGCAGATGACATTGTGATCTGCAGTGAGAGCAGGGCGCAGGTAGAGGGGAGGCTAGAGAGGTGGAGATATGTACTGGAAAAGAGAGGAATAAAGATTAGTTGCAGCAAGACAGAATACATGTGTGTACATGAGAAAGGCACAAGTGGAACAGTGACGTTACAGGGAGTAGAAGTAAAGAAGGTAGAGGACTTTAAGTACTTGGGGTCTATGGTCCAAAGCAACAGAGAGAGTGGAAAAGAGGTGAAGAAGCATGTGCAAGCAGGTTGGAATGGGTGGAGAAAAGTGTCAGGTGTGATGTGTGATAAAAGGGTTTCAGCAAGAATGAAAGGAAAGGTGTACAAGACAGTAGTGAGACCAGCGATGTATGGTTTAGAGACAGTGCCAATGAGGAAAAGACAGGAGGAAGAACTGGAGGTTGCAGAGCTCAAGATGTTGGGGTTCTCTTTGGGAGTGACGAGGATGGGTAGGATCAGGAATGAGTTCATCAGAGGGACAGCTCATGTTAGATGTTTTGGAGATAAAGTCAGAGAGGCCAGACTGAGATGGTTTGGACATGTCCAGAGGAGAGACAATGATTACATAGGTAGAAGGATGCTAAGGTTGCAGCCACCAAGCAGGAGGCTGAGAGGAAGACCAAAAAGGAGATTTATGGATGCGGTGAAAGAGGACATGAAGTTAGTTTGTGTGAGGGTAGAGGATGCAGAAGATAGGACTAGATGGAGACAGATGATTCACTGTGGCAACCCCTGAAGGGAAAAGCCAAAAGAGAAAAAAGAAGAAGGAGTGCTGAGGACAGACAGACAGTGGGAGCCCCTGAGCAAGATGCTTGATCAGACACAAACAAACAGCTACAGTTGTATTCAGAGAGAACACAACCCACACACACTCACTCACAATGATTTGAGATCACAGACAGCTTGTTGAATTATAATAAACTAACCTCACAACACGCACACAGACTCACATACACGCAGGAACTAATCTGAGTTTGGTAGGAGGCAGGAGCACGACCACAGACCGGCGGCATAAAAGGCCACACACGCTGATCCGAGATCAGAGACATCACACCGAACCTCAGGCTATACATGCAACAAAACCAGTTTGGGGCCTGACCCCAGAATACAAACACGGAACTGAAACAGAAAGAGAACACACTCCTAGTTAAAGCTTCAGCATTCCTGTGGTCTACCTCAGATTGAAACCAAATAGCCTCGGCTCACAGCAGAACAAAGCAGTATGGGAGGGCTTGACCACAGGGACTGGCACTGGCAAATGAAATTATGCACCACAATCCCTAGTGGGAAAATGTGTATCCCCCTATTTTTTCCAGAAAGATCTTCCTTAGGACAATTATGAACAGCAAAATCCAGTTTCATCTGAAGTAAAATGGTATTAAATACACGTGCATGCACAAATAGATGTGCATAAACTAAGGCTGCACAATATGGAGAAAGAACATAATAATACAAATCTTTTTGGCATTTTTCCCCAGATGGCTTGATTAGCTCTAACTGGAAAGAATGAATAATTCTAAAACGAATGATGGGGTAGCGTTACGGTTAGGGAGCTGGCTCTGTGATCAGAATGTTTGATTGAACACCCTGACTGGCTGCTTCTGAGCTGTGTCAAAGCTCATTAAGATAAATTTTATTGCCGTTCCCGATATGAATTTACCATAAGTTGGTACACATAGAACTTACCATATTGTGCATTGTTGAAGGTACCAGCCACGGTCTTACAGGAGGAGTTGTCCCCTCCACACACTCCACATTTATCATTTCTTGCCTTGGAGTTTAAAACATGATCGCAACCGGCTTGCTGGAGAAACACACACACACACAAACACAGACTGGTAAGTAGAACTAAGAGCACTTGAAGTACAGTATACAATGGTAGTAAGGCAGAAGACTGTATCTACGTACCCTACAGAGGCCTTGCACGCAGATATCGTAAGTGTCCGGTCCACATGGCGTTCCATCGACCACTCGGTCTCGCAGCTTGAGGTAGGCCATCGTTCCAGCAACGCGACAGAACAGCTTACATCGATCCTTCATAAAGACTACAAGTAGGAAACATGGCAGTAGTCTATAACAAGCTAGACTGAACATACACAAGAAAAAGGCAACATTGTTTTAGTTTTAAATTGACCTCAAGATCTCACAGAACTTCACAATGTTAAATCAAAAATGCAGACTTTAGAATTGTATATGGACCAGAGTTAAAATATCAGATCTCTGTATAAATTACAGTAGAATTTTAACATTTTATTTATAATTTTTTATGTTACCAAGGGCAAGATATGAGTATATGAGATGATATGAATGCTTACTGAATGCAATTCTCAAGCGGCATGTTTTTTGTGTAATTAAGGAGAATGTCACCTAAAGTGAGTCATGGTGAGCATAATTATTATACAGCTTCTTTACCTCAGGCAAAATTGGCCAAAAATAGATTTAACTGACAGTGAAAAGTCAAAAAATGGAAAATGCTTTCACAGGGATGCAGCACTCCTAAAAAAGCTTAGCTACTGAGGCATGATCACAGAACAATCTAACATTTTGTTGCAAAACGTCAACAGGATCGTAAAATACAGGTGGAGAAGAAAAGATGCAAATTAACCGCAAAAGACTTGAAAAGAATTAAACACAATGCTACCAGAACCCATTCTCCTCCAGTGCCACCATATTCTAGAACTGCAGCCTGCCTGGTGTGTCCAGATGTACCAGCTGTTCAGTGCTGAGAGCCAAGGCCAAGGTAAGGAAGGCTGAAAAAGTTGGCCTGGAACCCCACCACCACTAAACAAGACTTGTGTACTTGGTTGCATGTGATGGAGTCTTGTTCTGCATAAAAATCATGGCCTTTCATTTCAAAAGATTTGTATAGCTCAATTGAAAAAAAAATCTAAAATTTGAAAACGACTGGGCTGAAAAGATAAGTGTATCTGTATAGAGAATAAAAATAACAATGTAAAGATGAAAATGGCTTTTTTAGTGTGAAACATCCTTTCTTGAACTATATCCAAAAACCTTAAAAATGATATAATGTTATATCATACACACTTGTAGATTAGTCATGGAAAATAAAGAACCAGGTGAGTTTTTCTTTTGTTTCAACCAGCATAAAACAGTAACATGTTCCACATCTTGAAATCTGACCTTGAGGACGATGCTAAAACGACATGTAAATCCTTAAAAAATCCATATAATACTCAATGCACAGTTTAGATCAAGATCTGTAGCTTTCTACTGGCCCTTGGACCACCCCAGATCAGTCCTTTCAGCATTCTGGCAGAGGTGACTTGTCAATTTGCTTGTATAATGTGTTTATTGTGATTGCTCGAGGTTAGTGTGTTTAGTTTCAGCCAGGGAGCTGTGCTGTGCCAGACATCAGTGTTCACCCACCGGGAGGGCCAACAGCATTACCAATACACACACAAACACATGTAGATCCCACGAGGGATGGAGACATGCAGACTATGCAAAGCAGCCGGTGATATATGATGAGTCACGTATGTGTGTAAACATATACTGTCCCGTCCAATCAAGTGTGTGTGAAGTGGCAGGGAAAAGCCTTCTGGAGAACTGAAAAGTGGATAAGGGGGTAAAAGCAGTAACTGTTTAACTATGTATTGTTCTATATGTGTAGGAAAATCTGTGTGTGTGTGTGTGTGTGTGTGCGTGTGTATGTGTGTGTGTATATGCGTGGGCACTATAGAAGTACTCCAACTTGTCATTACTGTTGTGAGGCAGGAGTGGTGAAGAGAGCATTCTGCCAGATCACAACTGGTTCTTCTCTATAAAATACCTCAGATCTCCCCACAATCCCCTACTCACCTCCCGCAAATTCATCACAGTTCAGCAGTTGCAACACAAAAATGGAAGTAAATCTACCTAATTTACATCAAATGATTTGATGCAACCACAGAAGAGGCTGAGCATTCCATGAGTCATAGCTCAGCATTTCAGCCAAACAAGTATTAATATCAGCCTGAGATATCAATACAGTTACAGTTCTGCTAAACCCAGAAAGTAAAAAGAAATATTTTACAGCTTAATAACAGTCAGCTCATTAATAGATGCACAGTGTATTGTAAGAATGATATTCTTGCAGATGCATAGTTTCCAAATCATATTAGCATTTACAACCAACTCTAATGCAACATCAAGTGATATATACAATAAGAAGAACTTCCTCAGTGGACTAAAGCCTAATGGAACAGAAAAGGTCTAAACCTAGTGGTAGTATATTGATTATCAGCCTGAATGGTTATTGCATCATAACCTTCGAATTGAATCTTAATATTGAATACACATATATATACATACATACATATTATTATTATTATTACTATTATTTATTATTATTATTATTATTATTATTATTATCATCATTGTTTTATCCTACAAAACGGATTGTGCAGCTTGAACCGTAAGTCACAGGAAGCTGAAATTTTCAGGGTAAGTAGGTGCTGTGAACCTTGCCAATGGCCAAAAATCATAGTGATTAAGCATTCAATTTCTGTGACATCATAACTGAGCTGAAATTTTGTCATTTATATGAAATTATAGAAAACCATCTTATTCTTATATGAACACTGTTAGAGGTTAGTTTCTTATAAACACAACCTATTGAAGCGCTCATGAGCTCCTTATGTCTTGATATGATTAATGTAGTTATGTGATTTTATCTTAGGTCATTTCACTTTATTGTTCTATGTTATGATATGATTAATGTAGTTAATCAAAACTATGGAAAAGGGAAATATAAAATGATACTATTTGAACAACAGGGGCGTTAAACGCTACATAAATTATTATTATATGACCACATAATGATGGTAGCTTTTTTTCTTTTTTTGTTGTCCATTTTGACTTCTGACTCACTGACTGCTCTCTTTGTCGCTTACTGCATCAGCTGCTATTGTTCTGCTTTCTGCGACCTATGCTTATATATTTTGTTCTTACAATGGTTCCAAATGGTTATTATTAGATTGCTGTTAATTTCCTTGATTACTAATAATCAGTATTGGTATTGGTCCTGAAAAATCACATGTCAATCTCTAGAATTAATGATACTGCTTCAATTGATTTCTATTCCTTGTGTTTGCCTAATGAAGTTTAAAATGAAGACATATGATCTCTCTCAGTGTGTGGTTTGAATGTGCATGAGATGGGTCATGCTCCTCTAATACTCACTGCCGCTGTATTTGGGCACCCAGCGCACGGTGGGAGGTAGACCATTAATGTTGAAGTGTTTGCCATCGAACTGGGAGCACTGCTCTTCTCTGAAGTCCCTCGAGCCTTTAGGGCACGGCTTCGTGTTACAAGAGCGGAACTTCATGCGCCGACCCACACAATAGCGCCCACCGTTCCTCGGCCTGTTGAACACACACAAGCAAATAAATATATCAATTTTCTGACCAATAAATTATGCAGAACTTTTAGTGATAAATTACATTAAGGGGTTTAATCTGAGGCTGTCTGAGGAAATACTTCAAAGATGCTGTAAAACATGACATGAAAATATGCATTTCACATAAAGCTTTAATAAATGACAGTAAATTTGAAAAAACAAGACTTACATTTGAGCAGGGTTTAAATAAGAAATGTTTTTCACTTTGTTTGTTATGAGCAGAAACATTTTACATTCTGGTTAAATGTTCCAAGGCCTCCTAATTAATAACAGGTTAGAATGTCAGAAAAACAGTTAATATCATTCTTTCAAAATTACATTCTTTAAGAAATAATTTATACCAATAGAACAAATCAATAAGCATCAGACTTTTTACGATCATGCCTTCAAAACTTGAAAACAGGATTACTGTCACAGTTGTGACTCTTAATATTGTGTTGGCTGAAATAAATGACAGTAAAAGTGGGTGTCTTGAAGTTTCTGTGTGTTGCTTGGTTATTATGTGTGTGTTGTGAGTAGGTTTTCACTTCAAAACAACTGAATTTCTTGTTCCTGTTTTCTATTATGTTCATTTTAACATTTAAATCGATTCCAGATTTAATTATTTGTAACATTTCTAATCCCTGCTCAGGAGTGTGTGAACTTACTCAGGTTCGTTGCACTCTCTGGATGTGCTCCGGGTCCCACCACCACAGGTCCTGGAACACATACTGAAGGGTCCCCACGGTCCCCACTCCCCGTGGACGGGTCTGGACTCCATCTCCTTGTTTACACACTTGCCATGTCTACAGTGCTGCATTTAATGAAACACACACACACACACAAAACATTAAAGACCAAGATTAGAGTGCTGCAAATAATACACCGCACAGCTTTCTGACACCCAGCACATAGAGTGTCAAAATATAACCGTCAACGCCTCTGGCAGATCTAACACAGGTAGATTGCATCTTCTGTTCATTCCTTTTGTGCTAATCCACTGTTTATGTGTAAAACTATATCTGAAAAGAAAACTCTGCATGTGTTAATCCCACGATTATTTATGCAGGTGGAATGAGTCGAGTTTAGGCCCAGCTGTGGGAATAAAGGTGGACCGAAGTGGAGCTGGTGCTAAGTTGCACTTCAGACAGCTATTCACAGAGCAAGTGTGAGTGTGAGGCGTTGGGTGAGATGATCCAGAGTCCCAACATTCTCCACTTACTTGCTTTCCACTCTATGTGTGTGTGTTTGTGTGTGTGTGCGTGTGAGAAAGAGAGGTAGTGAGTGAGTTAGTGAGACAAAGAGAGTCAAGGCGCACTATACTACAACAAATGAACTGAACACACATTTTAAGTCTTTAAATGGTTTAGCAGTTATATCACAGAGCATAAAGTAACTCCTAACCCCTCCTTCATAAATGCCGTCTGGTGATCTTCTCCATCCTCTTTCTCTCACACAAACACAAACACACACACACACACACACACTACACTCTACTGTCAATCTAGATCTGGGTTGTTATAGTGTTAATGTCAGACCCGTACATTGGTGTGACAATAATATTGGTTGATATGAGCTAAATGCAGATAAATTGGTGCTTAGGAAGCTTAAGGAAGTCAATGTCATGAGTACTATCATGCATAGTTTGTCTATAATTGAGGTTTTTATATTTTGATGCATATTTTCAACATTTTCTTGCACTTTTGATCAAAGTATTATTTATGACAATCCAATAAGTTTATTTTAAAACAGCATTATGCCTTTGCAATTTTGGTCAGCACTCTTAAATAACTACAAACAGATGTTAAAGAAAATGTCTTTGGTTACGTAGTATTCCTGGAAAGAAATTACAGTCCTTAAATATCAAAGCTTATAGCAGTTTTAAAACCAGCATATCAGTCGTGCTCTATTTAATACCATATTGAACATTAAAATGTTTCTCTCCACAGTGTAATATGGTCTTTATAAGCAACTTACAAAATATACCTTACCTCTGAGGCAAGACTAATGCTACAAATGCACCACGTGAAAGTGAGTGATTGTCGTTGTGAGCACACCACAGTACAGCACAACGAAATGTGACCTCTGCTTTTGACCCATCTGTAAAGAACAGTGGACATCTGACATGGGCAATGCACAGGGACCAGTGTTTGGGGACAATACCTTGTTCATGAGTCCGGGATTCGAACCACCAACCTTCCGATCACGGGCCGAATGCCCTAACTGTTCTGCTACCAATTGCCCCACACGTGTCCAGCGCTGAGCTGATCTCAAGGCCCAGAGTCACAGACCAGCTGATAGCGAGGGAGAGAAAGAGCTACTAGCACTGCTATTGGGCCCAGTTTCAGTGAGCACCAGTGCCTTTTCACAGACAGTAACCAAATCCGCCGCTCGGTGTCAGCGATGGCGGTGGGCTCCTTTCAGAGCTGGAATGCCGGACAGCCCGGCGTCTGTCTCGCTGGGTCGCTCCTGAGCAGACCAGGTCTGCATACATACGCACACACACCCCACCAGAGCAGTGAGACCAGTCACACACCCACACACCGATAAGGAAACTCAAGAGTGCAGATAACCCACTGACAGAACTCATTACAGTCTCCAACATCCAGCTATCCTCTCTCTTTTTCTCTCTGTCTCTCTCTTACTCTTTTGTCTTTCTCTCGCCCTCACCTTCTTTGCATCACAACATCACGCCTTCTCTCAGTCCTACTCGGTCTGCCCCTCTCTCTCTCTCTCTCTCTCTCTCTCTCTCTCTCCTTCTACTCTTGAATCACATAATTACTTTGGAAAACAAAGCAGGAGCTGGCATTGACGAGCCTGAGACACTGTGACCGTTCTCGGTGTACTGTGTCACTGGCTCTTCATGACTAGTTCATTCATAGCATGGCAGGATATAATGACTTTTGGCCCAGAGCAGGCACATGCATTTTTTGATATACATCTTGTCTATAGGATTTCTCGTTTGCCACAGATCAGGCAACTTTACAAAACCCTTTGTAAATTACAAAATCTCTCATTGCTGGCTTAAACTTCCACAACACTTCACACACTTATCACGAGGCTGCATATGGCGCATTGTGTTTTTTTAACCAGCGATGAGACCAAAAGCCCTGCATTTTCCACCCCCACTTTTGCTGGAAGACGAGGATTAACCTGAAACTGGCCACAGGTTCAAAGGGGAAATATTTGGAACGCAACGCACCTCTCTGTGGGAGAGGAGGAAAAACAGAGAGAGCTAAAGGGGAAAACAGACAGAAAAACAGCCCTAGCTTTCTGCTACTGTACTTCTCTCCAATGCACAACTCAGAAGATCAGGGCTGAAAATCTAAATCAGGCCTCGAGTACATTTTCTAACAGGCTTATCCAGAACAACGGGAATCAGGGCTTTACAGTCCAATGACGCAACGCGTTCTTCAAATTAGAAAAAGCAGAATCAAGAAATCAAGAGCTGCTAGTCAGCTAACCTTCAACCATTGCTGCAGTTAGAACCCATCCATGTCCTGTAAGAATACAAATCAATAGCTGCAAAGTCAAGAGTTCTGTGACTCCTGAGAAAGGTGAGCTATGTGTAACAAAATATTTTAAAGGAGTCACTATTCATATCACAGAGCGCAAAGCAAGATAATTCTTAGATTCCTAAACAAATTTCTCTCTATCACTCCCTCCCTCAATCCCTGATTTAACTGTAACATACATTTACTATATTGCCAAAATCAGATAGTAAAGCTTGACTGATAAAATGAAATGCTAAACAAAAGCTTGACAAGTGAAAAAGTACATACAACTGACATTGGTACATTGGTGTGACAATAATATTGGTTGATATGAGCTAAATGCAGATAAATTGGTGCTTAGGAAGCTTAAGGAAGTCAATGTCATGAGTACTATCATGCATAGTTTGTCTATAATTGAGGTTTTTATATTTTGATGCATATTTTCAACATTTTCTTGCACTTTTGATCAAAGTATTATTTATGACAATCCAATAAGTTTATTTTAAAACAGCATTATGCCTTTGCAATTTTGGTCAGCACTCTTAAATAACTACAAACAGATGTTAAAGAAAATGTCTTTGGTTACCAGTGGTGGGCAGTAACGAAGTAAATGTAATTCGTTACTGTACTTAAGTAGCTTTTTCACATATCTGTACTTTACTGAAGTATTTTAATTTGGGGAGACTTTTTACTTTAACTTCACTACATTTCAAAGTCAGATATCTTACTTTTTACTCAACTACATTTTGCGAAATCAGTCGTTCATTTTTATTTATGAGTGGATAAAAAACTTAATTGGTCAAGCATGCGCGAGCCACCAATCAGGGTACAGCGCGCGCGCTGTTTTTAATTGTTTTGGTTGCCGCTTGTTGGTATCTACTTAGCGCGAATGCAGTTCAGTGTCAGTTCAAAAGCAGCATTTTGAGAGCACCAGTGCCTTCATAAAAGATGGAAGAAACTCCCGACTCTCAATTGCCACAACACCCGTGGCCTTATCTGCACGATTTCTTTGAAGTCCTTGAAAATAAGAAAGACTCCTTCATTTTCAATTGCCTTCTCTGTCTGCCCTGGCCCTGCAAAATTTCTTCTTACAAGAATTCTCCTTCCAATCTACGGAAACACGTAGAGGTAAGCGATTTTCATTCTGGTGGTCATTTCTAATTAAGTAATCTTACAGTAGATCATCAGTGCCATACTGTACTAGCACACTCACCAGAAGCAGAATTAATGGCATGCAGATTAATGATGTTTGCTGACTCAAATTGTTGCCATTTGATGCCTGTTATTTTGTCATTTGTTATGACAATTTTTGTAATTTGTTTTGAAATGTCCACACTATGTTGAGGTCACCTTGTTTTTTTTTGTTTTGTTTTTTTATTTTATTTACCAAGTATCACCTGGTTTTATGTGAAGCAGTATAGGAATTAATGCAAAATGTTTCTTCTGATACAAAAACTAGTTTCTGTTACGGTAATCTGATATGGCCAGGTTATATTTACGCACAGAGACATTTAGGTACAATATAGTAAAAGAAAACTCATGTCAACCTGTGTTTAATAGTTTAAACATTAAAAAGGTTTTTATTAAACTTAAACTTGCAACTATGTTAAAAAATAAACCTTAAATTGAAATGGCCTGCTCTGAAATCGTGTTATTTCATTTGGTTCTAAAGGAAATTTAGATTCAAAGTTTTGAGCTCATGATCATTTAAATAGGCATAAGTGTCAATAAAGTCTTTTCACATGTTGTTTATTAAGCAAGAGTCTTGTGACAAAAATGATAATGGTATATTGTAGCCATAATAAATCATAGTACTTTGGATACTTAAGTACATTTTAAGGCAAATACTTTTGTACTTTTACTCAAGTGAAATTGTGAAGGGAACACTTTTACTTTTACTGGAGTAATATTTTACCTAGTGTATCTCTAACTCAAGTACTTGGTTTGTGTACTTTGTCCACCACTGTTGGTTACGTCGTATTCCTGGAAAGAAATTACAGTCCTTAAATATCGAAGCTTATAGCAGTTTCAAAACCAGCACATCAGTCGTGCTCTATTTAATACATTCTTAATACATTTAATAATTCTTTCTGAAAAGAAACAGAGAAACAGAAAACAATGTTCTGAGTGCTGTCACTACATATCCACTAGAGGGCAGACTTGAACTCTACTGTTTGTTTTGGGACTTTTGTATTTTTATACGTAACCCTTGTTTATCAAAACTCAAATATTTAATACTAATGAAGGTAGAACTGTTATTCAACTAACTTACAACCTTTGTGGAGTTAAATCCTATCCAGAAGTTCACATTAGTAGCTAAAAAGCTGCTAGTCATAATTCTACCAAATAAATAATGTCACTGGGTTTGGGGCCCATGCCAACAGAAAAGCACCTGATTTCATTAACTGTTAGGAGTGATTAGAGAACAAGACTGCAACCAACACATTTTAAGGTGCCTGTTCTCCTCGTGGCAGTGAATAATGACCAGCGAAGGCCAGGAGAGTTCTGTAAAATCTAGACAGACGAGGGCTCAGCTGGTACATGACGGTGCATAAGTGAGCTACGAGGCTGTGACCCGGGGTGAACACCTGCAAGGCTGAGTGTATAGATAATAAGGTCCACGTTACACCATCAGAACATGCCTCAAAAACACAGCCCATGTTTCAGCGAGGCCTATATTGCACATATGCACATATGCAGGCATAAAAAACATACGTGAAACACTTTTAATTGTATTCCCCAGAATGCATTTTTAACAGCTCCAAAATGATAACTCAAGCACACGCTGCCACACACATTCAAACATTCATAATATTCAAACGTTTTAGATAGGAAAATAAAAAGGGTTTACTTACGACTCATGTCCAAAATAATCAGTAGCGTTGATCTGGATTAAGAAGCACTTACCTATTACAGCTCATAAATAATTTACTGCAAAAATGTTTTACTATGAGAGCTTTACTGCATGTCCAACATGCCAAAGCATACATATGCAACTCCTAATAAGGGCCTGATCTTCTTTTTAGGTTTGGAAGATAAAAGCTTGTGAAATAAACATCACCAATAAAACTGACCTATATGCCAAATTTATAACCAACTTCAAAGCCATACCAACTGGAGAACTCGTTAACACACAAAAACAGTCCAAATGTTGGTGTGCTGGAATTTACACGCCGCGAAGCTCCCTCTTAACCAGAGTTAGCTTATTTATCCAATTAGTGATTGGTTCAGACTAGTGTTAATGCTACAGCTACAGCAGTAAACTCATCGGGGGCTTGGCATGTGTGAAGCAGGGGTCTGGGAAAGACAGTTCAGATTAAATAATGATGGAGTAAAAGTCTTACACTAAATGACAGGCAGGTGTTAATCGCCCCGGGGTTCCAGTTAAACGAATGCAAATGTTTGTATAAGCACTGGAAGGAGAGAAGGAGAGGGCATTTTGCATTCCTTCACAAGCACTCAGTCTCCACCAGCACCCGATGCACAAACACAGAGTGTTGGAAAGGAAACCTAATGCTCAAAACCCAAACCATTACTGTGATTTTCTTTGGACTGTAATCAAAATGAGCAAGTATTTGGTTTCAAGATCCTAAGGTAAGGAAAAAACAAGACAGTTCTCTCTGGCAACAGAATCATGAATTTGCTACACATACATGAAACACACGTGGTTAGATGTTGGCACCAGAGACAATAATATGTAACATATGTTTTACGTACAACTCTTTATGTATAATGACCTTTCTAAAGGTGCAGTCATACTAAATAAAATAAAATAAAATACAAATAAAATTCATTCTCACAGAATCCTTTGTGCAGTAAACAAAACTAATATAATACCAAAGTCTATACATTTAGCAAAAAATTCATTTGCTACCGGAAGTGAGGAGTCCAATTTTAATATTGTGTCTAAGCCTAAACCTATGTCTCAACCCTTTAAAATATAACCTGTATACCTATGTAACCTATTATAGCTAGAATTCTGGCTTATTATTCATTAGCTAGCAATAAGGCTTAGCATACTAGTAGAACTTAATGAAGACGGATTTGCAATTTCGTCAGTTAAAAGCTCAGCTTCAAGAAAATAAGAAAATAAAACCTAATATAAAACAGTTTTTTAAATCCTTCCAGGTACACTAATATTTCAATAGAAATGCAGCATTAGTTCAAACCAATAGCCAAGAATGTGTCACTCACACAAACACACAGACACAAACACTGCATAAGGAAGGATCAGGGTTATTTTATTTGTTCTATTAACACTATTAATTCCATGAATTTGAAGTAGAAATCTCTGCTGCAAAACTCCTCACAGAAGGAATTTCAGAAAACTCAAATCACCAATGGGGGGTCAGCTTGAAAAGAAGCGTGTGTTTCATGCCTTGTTTAGTGTGTTTCACTGAATGTTCAATTTTGTAAACAGGGTCTCGTTTGGCCGTGGTCTTGGCTTCCTTTTATACACATCTTTCACATATAGCACAAATACAACCTTTTAATCTCATTCAGTCCTGACACTTTCACATGTAGAACAGCCATCGTTTTATTTTGCAGCCTCTTAATTGCAAGAATGCAGGGCCAGTATGAGTATGCGCATGTGTGTCTGTGTGTGTGTGTGTGTGTGTGTGAGAGAGAGAGAGTGTGTCTTGCCCTTTCTATATGAGTGTGTATGGTAGGTAAAATGGTAGGATAGTGCAGGACCACCGGCGAGCGGCTGATGAGGGTCCTGAGACCTGTCAGCTTGAAGGGCGAGCTGCCTGTCAAACAGCCCCAGAGGCTCAAACCAGGCTAAGCCTTTAAGGTATTCCCTCCCTGCTGGTATTTCATGTTTACATCGCCTTTATTTAGCCTGAAAAGGTGGTGCGGACGGCGACAAAAAAGCTTAAAGAGACAAAGTGAAAAGGAAGAACAAAAGTGTGGCTGTGTGCATGAAGAGCTTTCTCAGGCCACACAGACATGGGGCCATGGCAAAAATTTCTAATTAACCTACTCTTAGGAGTGCTCCGGCACAGCCTTGGGGGGAAACGGAAAGAGAAAGAAAGGGGGCAGGAGACTGTGAGAAAAGAAGAGAAAGACAGGAGATTTTGACTCTAATATTGACAAGATCTGGTCCTAATTGACAATGTAGTGAGATATTTGAAGGCCTTGTGAGAGGGTTGATGCCAACACTTGTTGGAGAGTTAGAGTTAGAGTTAGAGAGTTTAGAGCACCCTCTTTATCTCTGTTAATGTGTCATTCATTCATTGGTATTTCAAATTAAAACCAAAAAGCAAAACCCAATAAAAAAAGTGTTCTGAAAAAGTGAAAAATATCAATGTGCTTTCTGATTTCCCATTTTGTGCTCAAATAAAAAAATCATTTTGTTTTTTCTGACTGATATTTCTGAGCATGTGGGGACACCTAACTACTGTAGCGGCTGGAGGTCTTGGCACGCATATTCCCATTCACATGCGGCGTTCTAATAATGTCTTAAAGCTTGATACACATGGATACACAACACAAATACCGTTGGGAGCGTAAGGTTTAGGGCATTTCTTGATTGGAAGGTCGCCAGTAAAGGTACCACTGAGGTACTCATGAGCAAGGTACCATCCCCATGCGTTGCCCATGTCAACTCCTTCATGGATAGGTCAAACGCAGATGTCACATTTCGCTGTGGTGCACTGCTCTATGGTTAGAGCCGCCCTGTAATTGTGTAGAAGTCTCATTCCAGCACAGCATTTAGCTGGAAAAGCCCCCACACATCAGCGGTGGAATGATAGGACAGAGAGACTGATTTAAAAAGCTTGCGCTCTTTCATTTTAACACGGCCGTTTCCATAAGACATCAGCTTTCATGTTGGCTTTCCCACAGCTCAAGGTTGGAGTTCACTATAGCCACTATAGCCACAGCAGGGCTCAATTTGCACAGACACACACACAAACACACACACAAAGAGAAATGGGAAACTGGAGAAATACTGTAAATTTTACATGCATGACATCACATGCAGAACCCCTCTGCATGCAGAAGTGAATTCATGCATAGCTGGTGTGAAATTAGAATTTTGGATTTTTAAAAAGGTGATATAAACCATTGGGATTTGATCAACTTTGAAGTTGGAACAGTGGATTAGAAGTATTTAAGGAAACCAAAGATTGTAATATTTTTCAGTAAGCTGCTAACGTTTGCCAAAATTTCAACGGAATTTACCAGTATAGTACCTGAGCTGTTATCTCCATAAACATCCTACTGTAGTTTCCTGGAACCATGCAGGACATGGTTTGGACAAAGCTGTGTGTGTTGTGTTTGTAGGTGAATGAAACACCTGATGTGTCCAAAGCAGTCATTTTCGTTCCTAATGACAGTGTGTAACCCTCAAAACAAACGGACACCTCTCATACACACACACAGTATGTACTACAGATAACATGTAAAAATACAAACACAGATGCTAGTTTGTTCCACACTCACCAAAACATTTCTTTGCCTTGAAGCCTTTAAATGTGTTTCAATGTTGTCAGATGGTCATTTAAGTCCTAACAAGCACCAACACTGAACTCTGATCTGTTGACTACTCTTGTGACAGCATCTGTGGTTCACACGCACCTGACTGCTTCACCTTGTCAGACTTCAACACACTTCTTCTCCAACTTTCACATTTGAGTGTCCCCACTGTCTTCCTGAGACTAAGACCCCATAACATCTCTCCACATTAGCCCTGCCACTGCATTTTGCAAAAGGCAGGGTGTTCTGTGTCTTTGGAGATTGAGGAGTAGGGGGTATTTCAGATGCTGATCTTGTATCTAGCCTCTAATTATATATATATTTTTTAAAAAATAAAAATAAATAAATAAATTAAAAAAAAAAAATACAAAATACAAATAAAAAAATAAATTAATTAATTTAAAAATATATATAAAAAATAAAAATTTCTGTCTAGTCTAAAATGTATATTGTATATTGTCTTGGTTTAAAATGTATATTGTTTAAGTATATTTTAGTATTTTTACTTATTTATTGTTTATTCCATGTGCCTAGTCGTGCCACTGCCTATTTATTCTCTGTTCTACTGTTCTTTGTTTGTTTGCACTGGAAATAACCTGGAGCCACGTCGTCTCGTCTCTCTATGTATCTGTACAGTATATAGCAGAGATGACAATAAAGTTGACTTTGACTTTGACTTTGACTTTGAGAAGGACGAAAATTCCCAGAATGATTTGCAAACCAGAAGAGAGAGTATAGCCTAGTGTGGGTCATTTATGAACTTCAAAAATATGCATGCAGCAAATCTGATAATGTAATCAGTGGTGGCCCATTGCCTGGGCAAAGATTATAGCCCCTTCCCCTTGTGGTTCTATTCTGAAGGGCCACATGCAAACTAAAGGCACTAGTAGCAGGGCTAAAGTTGGGAAATTGTAATTGGACGTAACAGCCTAACTGCCTGTACATCTTGTGTGAACATGTATTCTAGACCAAGTTTTCCTCACTTGCTCACCTGGCACGTGCAGCAGGAGCACGGCAACCCAAAACAACAATTTATTGGTTGAATCAAATCCTTATTGGAGGTCTCATGTGCAAAGCGGGGCAGATTAGTGAGCGCTGCTGACACCGATCTCCCGCCAAGCTGGAGAGCGTAGAGTGGAGCGGCGCTCGGCACGAGCTGCCAGCCGCCGCGGCCAACTGGCAGAGCCACCGCCAACGAATTCTGTTCCCCCGGACTTCTGCAGGCCCTCGCTATCTCGCTCTAATCGTGTGAGACGAGGGCAGCTTGCAGTGAGGGAGAGAGAGATCCCCTGAGTTTAATCATGAATGAGGCACAAAGGCCTCTCTTGTGCTGCCTTGATATAAAGTGTCTAGTAAAACGTCTGGGGAAGATTAGGAAGGGGTGCATGTCAGAAAAGAAAGAGCCATTTAAATCACAATATTGCATGGAAAACTGTTTTCAAAAAGCCTTAAATACTAGAGGTATATTTGCCCTTTTCTTGAATGTGTCAAAAATAATTTAACACTCTGGGTCAATTAGAACAGAACAATGAAAAATAGAATATGGAACTTACTCAAGTGCAAAGTACTGACAAACCACAGCATACACTCTTAAAAAAGTGATGTAATTGCAATATACACTGTCATGTTCAATCCTTTAAAAGCATACCAATGTTCCTTAAAATCAAAACATTGCACCTTTCAGTACAAAAACACGCCTTCCATTACTGAGATTCATGGTCAGGTGTAAGACAAAATTAACTTTTTCTGACTTTGATTGCACCATCCCAGTGACAAAATGGCATAATGATGTACTTTTTCCTGAGACTACTACTACAGAGGCACTACTACAGTATTTTAAGGTAAATCATCACAAGGTCACAAGGTACACTGATAATATGTAGACTGTAGACAGATGCTTTTGTGCTATATATTCTCATGTTTGCTAAGTTGACACTCCATATGCAAAGTCAAAAGAGTGTTACAATTAATACACATTTCACCTCAAGTCGATTTAATGATTTTGTTTGTAATAATTATTTTGTATGTCTTTTTGAACATGATAAAGGATCTGTTAAAGGCAAACCTCATCTTGCACAAACTTCAAAGTTAACCACTATCTCTTTGTATGTTTGCCATTAATTAGGATGACCCTAGAATTCATCTCAAGGAAGGATTTTAAGGTACTTGTTTTTACAAACTACCTTAAAATTTAGCTGGGGTCACCAATCTTAGCCTATCTTACAAAGAGTTCACTTCTTCTTTGGCTTTGACTAATTTGTTTCCTAGATTAAAAGAGCCTTTCAGCTGCTTCCGAGTAACACCGGCAACAACTGTGTGATAATAAATAGAGACTGTCCAATCAGCACACAGCAGGAACTCGGTGCTCCAGTGAAACCCTGATCCTTTCTTTTGAAAGTCAATTTACAAATGCTGTTCTTGTTCAAAGTGTCCTCCCTGACATGGACTCTGTGGTCATCCTACATTAATCAGACTCTCCTTATACAGAGAAACTTCCATTTCCTAGTTGCAGGGACTCTCCCTGGAGCAGCTTGAGATGAATGGCCTTGCTAAGGGGCACAATGATGGTAGTACTGTAGGTTGGATTGAATTGGGCTGGATCTCACAACCTAGTTGTTCAAACCACCACCATCCAACTGAGCAAAATTAAGTCAGCAAGAGGTTCTAAATGTGCAACATTGTTATTAGCTGGGAAATTTCTGTTTGAGAAACTGACATTTTTGTGATTTGGTTAAGTGGCTGTGTAATTGATGTGTTGCACTGATATGACTGTATTCTCTGTGCATTCGTTGCTTTACAAAAAAAAAAGTTTTATATACTTTATATACTTCCATTTAAAAATAAAGGCAAACTTCACACTTTTTTCCTACTTCACCTAGCAACAACATTCACCAGTCAGCAGTTCGTCTTTGTGAAACACCTTTGGAGGAGGTACAGTGATTTCTAAAGCGATTTTGAACACACAGTTTGATACGCTCACTACCCTGCGCCCTCCTCTCCCCCCTGCTAGCATGCATTCACGCTAGCGAGATGCAACCGAGGCTCTTCAAAGGGCCCTGCAGACGGCAGCAGACAGGCCGGCGGAGTACAGCGTCTCTTTCTGAAGGGTCCAAGGGGGAGAGCAAGACAGAGTGGTGGCAGTATTTATAGGCAACAAGTGATGGGACGCCCTCGTTAGTGCAAGGCTCACTGACCCGGATGACAAACGGACTGCTGGGGTCATGTGACCACATTACTCACTCCAGCGCCCAGCTAGCGGAACGAAGAGAGGGTGGGATGGACAAGGAGGGAGGGAGAGGGCGGGGGGTTTAAACTAAAAAGAGCCAAAGCAATTAGTGCCGAAACAGGGTGGGGGAAGCAGGTCCAATAATCCAGCTACACTCTACTAGATTCTATGTAGTTCTGCTAGAAGTCATATCGCATATAATGTATGCCTTGTCATTTCCTATTTTACTCCTTTACTTGTTTTCACCAGCTTATGTCCTATCTATAACAGCCCAAGTATTAATTTATGTATAGATTATCACATAGTGTATTTGTACATTAGCTAAATACTGTTACTATTGTGCAGTCTCGTTGTCATACAGTTTATTTTAGCTTTTAATTTGTTCTTTTATAGGGTCACTCCTCATAATCTACCAGCATATCCAATTTATCAAATATAAGCCTTAACATGTATTGTGATGCTGCATTTTATCACAGAATGTTCATATTCCACTTAAAGCTTATGTTCAATGACAGTGGCTTGGCCACAACATTTGAGCACAATCTAGAGAGAAAGAAAAAGAGGCAGATTTTTAAACAGCCCTCTTGAGTTCCTCCCCACATTAAAGAACTCTTAACAGACAGGTGAGCTGAGACTGAGAGCCCCTTTCCTTTCAACTCGCTCCACTTCAAAGTGCCCTGTGAAGAGATGACACCAAGCCAGCACCTCAGCACCACAAACAAAGCTGCAGGTGTCATGAAGGGTAAAAAACAGAAGAAAAGAAGCCCCTTTGTACCCCCCGTGTTGTTTCGCCATTGTGGAGTTCCAGTCCCTAACGTTCTCACAACAGAGAATTTTTCTCTAACAATCATGTACGTTTGTTTGAAGTGCAACGCTTGGGACTGTAGGCAGTTAGGTTTTAAACAGAACATTAAAGGGGAATGGGAACCTCACTCTTGTTTCTGTCACATGACTGAGACATGATGGCATATTTACATTAATGCCGTTTAACAGACATTCCAGACCAAATATATTTCCCTTACACAAGAGAGACTTTCCTTGAACAATTTGTGGTTAAGGGCTGGTCATAGGTCCAGCAATTGTTTTACACACTACATTAATTTGAAACCATAAACTATGGTCAACAACACAATCCACTTTTTAGCCACTGCACATTAATTTCGCTGTTTCTTTCAGCAATTTTTAGTGTTGAAGTGCAGAAACTTCATACTTTTCTATAACGCTATGTGAACGTGAACTGTAGTTTAATTGTTTAGAATTATGATTAACAGAAAATTAGAACCTCTCACTGATTAAACTTTGCACACATTTATTAATTCGCATAAAACCTTTCCTCATTACTTTATTTTAAAAAGTGCTCTGTCTCATCCACCTAAAAAGAACATAAAAAAAGCCCTGATATTGATTTGAGAATATATCACCCACCCTCATTAGCCTGTTAAATGCCAAAAATGGAGAATTCCTGCCTTGTTATTTTTCCAATAAAAACAAACAACATTAAATCAAAATTCTAGCACTGTGCAAAACTGGGGGGCCCACTTAGCTAATGAATAATGATAGGATAGTTTAACACTGCAATGAGCCCCTTCACGCTCCTATGGTTTTAATCAGGCACACTCAGGCTCTCATAGCAACAGGCCCAGACATAAGCAAGGTACAGTTTTCTCACAAGCTCCCCTCATGCCGCACCACACTCCTGCAGTTAATGAGAACAAGAGAAGCATTTCCAGGCCCACAAAAATCCCACGACTTTGACACAGACAATGTTTTGGTTGGATTAAGGTACCAGCCATGCCCATGAACATTTCAGTGCTCAGGTACTCTAATGTTAGGGCTGGGCGATATGACTGAGCATTCAAATCACAATATTTCTAGACCAAATGTGTAGATATCTTTTCCACAAACAAAGAAATAACTTATGTATATTTACTTTTTCATGTTCTAATATTTAATTATTTGGATCTAATTGCATAGAAACAGCCCTGCGGTGTGTTGGCGTCTGCCTAGGGTTGTTCCTCGCCTTGCGCTGTGAGTTCCCGGGATGGGGTCCGGTCCCTCCGCGAACCCATTTGGGATTAAGTGGTTCAGATAATTAATGAATGAATGCATAGAAACAACTTTATATGGTAGGCATAAACAAAATATACACATTAAGACTAACATGACAATGACCTGACTGTACTTTGGCAGTGTAGGAGCAGCTGCTTTAGTAGATTTGTCTTTAAAAAAACTAAAAATGGAAGTGTTTCTTTTGGTTTTTATGAACAAATAAACCATAAGACATAGAAGTCTTTTGACTGCACCTGGTGTTAAAATTGCTACACAGAAATAACACTACGACCTGTGTACAGTGAAACATATTAAAGGAATATACTGCACTAGTTTTATTTTCAAAGGATGCATTAAAAATAATTTTATATCGTGGCACTCAATATATTGACCAGCCCTAATGTCAGCCAACTAATGTGACACCAAATGCTGTTGGGCTTCCACACGGCTCAATGCTGTCTTTTTGAAGTTTTTGAAGTTTCTTTGCAAGTCTCCTGTGCTGAAATGGATAAGCTGAAGAGAACAGAGACCCCCCCTTCTCTTTCCCTGCCCTCCCTACTGAGTCTGAATTGGTGATGTGGGTCTTTTGTGTGAAAGCCAGTCTCAGCCTAGAACTCCCTGACCAATGACCCACTCACCCGCATCTTAAAGAGGTTTGGGGGTCGAGGGTTCAAAACAAGGTAACTCAACTGAGTGCACTACGGTGTCCCATTTCAAAGGCCCTGTGCCCCCTCCTCTTTACCAACCACCCAATGGCTCCCACAGTGCCCGCTACAATGTACTAAACACTGCTAATTAGCATAGCATCCCAAATGCTGCAGGACAAAATGAGATGCTTTGCCTGGAGTGTTGCAAGTTAGACTACATGATATTTCAAGTTTCTAATACTCTGAATGCTACAGTCACCTTTAGATGACTATACTAGACTTTTATGTTTTTTACATTTGTTGTCATTCAACCTTTTCTGTGGAGTAATGTATAATTATGGATTAGCTTTGATGTTTGATTCTACATTGTGATGCGTGTGGAAAACTCGTGATCATTAGCCAAACTTGTGATCAAAACTCCAGCTATAATTTTTATCTGTCAATGCTGCATAGGTCAGAAATGCAAGTGCACAGCTGTTAACTTTTTTATTTATATACAAAGATTAAGTTAACTGAATGAGAGAAAACTGTACCATAATGACTCAGTAGCAGCGTTTCCACACAACACACTAAAACAAAGAGCAGGCACGCACAGGATAAAAGAATGAATAAACAGGTGAAAATGAAAATCAAGGCTGGAGTTGAAATCTTATTTTCGGATTCCAGGGAAAGGGAGTTGTGTAAAACTCTGCTGATGGGGGTGACATTATCTAACCAAATTAGAGTCTCAATTTGTCTCAACGCTTTGTCTTGAAGTTACTTAATGCCTCCACCTGATCTCACACCAAAATACTAAGAATTAATTATGTGCGAGATTAGATTTTACATGAAAATTACAGCAACTAACCTGGTCCAATAAGAAATTACCAACTCATGACAGTTAATATAATATAATCCACATTATAAAGTCACACAGCCAAAAATGGGTCATTATTCACCTAGCACGAAAAGTGTTCCAGGCCAAACTCGTAGAAAAGCTCGTGTTACCCTTGTCAACACTGCTGACATTTCCATGCAATGCACCACTGACTGTCAGACAAAAATAGAGGAACTAAATATTAGAGCAAAGAGTCTCACCATTCCACGCCCACACTCAGTTCCATCAGCCAGGGGCATGTGCTGGGTATAACAGCCCCCTTTATGGGCCCCTTCGGAGCTGGTGCACCAAAGTCGCTTGCAATGCTCCTGTGATAGAACAAAGTTTTTTTTTATTTCAACAGGAAGCAAAAAAGTCAAACTATTTATAGCTTGAGAAAAATGCACGTCTGTCAAAAAATTACAATGAAGCTCAACTAATACAAAATATATTGTCATTACCATGTAGTAAATGTATTAAATTGTCGAACATGGAACATAAGTCGCATTTCAACAGAGAAAGGGTGAAAAAGTCACCAAGAAAGGCTGCTTTTACCATGAAGGGGCATGCCTGTGAGCCGGGGCCAAACATGAGCTCACACTGGCGGTTAGCGCTGTACAGCTGACCTGGGAGCTTGACTGGGAGGTCATATGACCTTCCAACTGGTTCATCCAACAGACAGTCCCCATATCCAGTACTGAAAAAAATCAACAGACTAATTTAGCAATTAATTTAGCATGTGTTTTAGAAAAACATGTTGAGTTCCTGTTAAGTGTGTCATTTCATCATGGGAGGCCCATTTTCTTACCTGCTAGTGTCAATAAATGATGTGGCTCAAACAACACCCTCTTTATAGACACAAAGCAAAATAAAAACATGCACTTTCTCTCAGAACTTCAGTGTTCCTTGTCACAATATGTGAAAGAGGAGAGGGATTAGAACGACACACATGCTGAATGAAAAAACAATTCCACAACATTGATCCTACACCACAATGTTCTCTGTGGCCTGTCCGCCACACCCATCCCTTTTGAACCACACCAGAGGGTCACAAAAGAACAGCTGTTTGAAACATGTTCTCTGACACGCTGCCTTCAATTGCGGGTTTTAGATGCTGAATGGGCCTTTCAGTGTGCCACATTAGGGACCCATTCAGCAAAATACAGTAAAGTTCCCCAGCAAGAGCCGAGCTCCTGCCCTTGCTGTGTGTGTGTGTGTCTTTGCCAGCAGAGGAAATGGAAACCGAGCAGCACAATAGAAGCTTGATGTGTAATTATGAGACATGTTGACACTGCTCGTGCAATTTGTCCGCCGCGAGAGGACTAAACACCTGTTTCACGCGGGCCTTGCTGATCCCACGAGCCTTCTCATTACCTCAGCTTATCCTCTTTCAGGCTCACGGCCGCTCAGAGGCACTTTTGTCTCTCGGTAAGGTCAGTATAGCCGCTTGTGGGAATTCTATTCTTCAATAAGGCGGGAAAGAGGCTGACATTCTGTGTGCACGCGTCTTTCAGCACTGCGTCATCAGGGTCACAGAATGTTACGGGTCTGTTATTGAAAACAGAACGCCTGAAAAGTCTTATTTTCTTGGAAAGTTCTTATATGGCAGTGTGATGCAATAAGCTCTATCGAGACGCAGACCAGGCTGACGATCTCTGGCATGGACGCAAAGCCCGCACATGGTAATCATTCAGATGAATTCTCTTAAGTCAGTTTATTTAATAAAATACTATTCAGCTTTGTTGAGGAGGGGGCCCACATTTGTTGAGATGGATGACACAGGCTTGACTTATAGTCCCGTACAGTATAACATGAGGTGCTCTCGGTGGAAACTGCGTGTTTTGGGATGTCACACAATGAACATGTTAGTATTTTTATGAGGGCACTGATGGTCGTCAAGGACCTCAAGGGTGAAAATGTAAAAACGGGTCTGTCCAAACATCCCAGTGTAAATGGCCAGGTTCCACATTTGAATTGCATTAGACCTCTGTCACTCAGTCAAGGATGGGAGAACGTCTGTAGAGCTATTTATGTGGACATCCAGTGTGGAGTGATTTTAACCTGGTTCTGCTAAACGTGGTTGAGACGCCAGAAATCAGAGCATTGCACCAGCTGTTCCATTTACTGTTATCTAAAAGAGATTCATGTCTGGCAAATAGGGCTAACTGAGTCGACAGTGAGCAAAGTAAGGAGAGCTTGAGACCAGCCAAGTCATTAATTACAGCAGATGAAACTGTGTGGCCTGCTCAAGTCTGCTCCCAGCTGCAGAAGAGAAGCAGCACGGTGGAAAATTACATGCTTTGGCTGAAATGATTATGTGGCCTAAACACTAGTGTACACACAAATTACTGAGTAACAAAGTGCCATTTTCCATAGGTTTTGCTGGTTGGAATTATAGGCAAAAAGTTCAAAAGGAGAAAAGTGTTGCACTTGTTTTCTGGGACTAATTGGTGGAAAACTGTGGAACAGCTTTTCGGGCTTTCCGGAACAACTTGGCCTGATTAATTCAACATATAAAGGATGGCTGAGAGAAGAGTAAGAGTAAGTGTCTGTGTGGCCTTGGTCTCCTGTGTATGTCTTCATATTCTTGGGTGTGTATCTTCTTTTGTGTGTGTGTGTGTGTGAGAGAGAGAGAGAGAGAGGGAGTAGCATGGCAAGCATGGATCTTTGTGTGTGTACCATGTTTTTATGCGTTGTGGGGACCTTTTGGGGCCTTTCTGTATCCTAAAATCACTTTTATTAATTTATTTGGCTTTATGAGGACATTTGAGAGAAAAATGACCTGCTTACTGAGGTTAAGGATAGGTTTAGGGTTAGGATTAACTGTAAAATTATATACATGCTATGGAATGTCCCCACAAAGATATGTTGTATAAGTTTGTGTGTGTGTGTGTGTGTGGGTGTGTGCAAGAGAAAGTGCATGTAAGAGTATGTGTGTGGGTGGGCATGTGTATGTGTGTAAAAGGCTAAGCATTTGTCTTTGTTTAAGTGTGTGTGTATTTGTGAGTGTGTGTGTGTGTGTGTGTGTGTGCACTCCTTAATCCTCTGACAGCAGACGGTGAGGCCTGAAGAGCTCTTGAAGGTGAATGGACAGTCAAAACCCCGATGGACTTCAGCACGTCGTCCTCTCTCTGGAAGTGGTGCTGTGATCAATGCCCTGCATTGTTGCCCGAGCTCAAGCGCAGAAGCAGTAGGCATTGCTTTCCACCGTTCCCACCCGCAGTGGAGCACCCTTATGCGAACTCCAAACCCTCCTCCGTACTTCATGTTTATAAATATTGCCATTGTTAAGATAATCAGTTGTTTCTACCACATGGAAAAACTCAGTCAGTCTCCCCACTGCTGACATTTCAGAAACAGCCTCAAATGTGAGAGTTCAACAGAAGTCACTCTCGGCTCTGTTAAAGCCATTGCGTCAGCGACGCTGCAGTGGAGAGAGCGAGCAGCTTTAAATATCCGGGTGTAGGGCTGTCACAACTTTTATTCTTTATTAAAATGTTGACTAATTTTTTCTTTGACAAAATGTAACCACCCATTTCATGTACATTCATCTTATTTTGGTAATGGCAACACTACATCATAATTATTTAACCTGCAACAATTATGAGAGACAGTCCCTATGTTTCTATAATTTTAGTCAGTGATTATTTGTCATTGTGAACACATCACAACACAGCACACAGTGCACCACACGAAATGTGACCTCTGCATTTGACCCATCCATGAAGTAGCAGTGGGCAGCTCTATCAACATACGAGGGAGCAGTGCTTGGGGACAGTACAATGCTCTTGAGTACCTCAGTGGTACCTTTACTGGTCTGGGATTCAAACTGGCGACCTTCCCATCACAGATGAAAACCCATCCGTTATGCTACCAACTGTTCCTTTAACTGAATTATTCTGATTACAAATTGTCCTTTTCAGGAGCTTGTGCATAGCACTGCTGCTGCTGTGACCATTAAAAGTTTGCAAAATGAACTAAACATCTTTTCTGATCATCTGAAGTAGTCCCATACTTCTCCAGTTTTGCGTCTGTAGAAACCGTTATACAGAATGACAAATGAGTCGAACACCGCTGCATCGTTTACTGGTGTCAATAAATATTATTTGTTACAATTATTTGAAGTGTTGTAAAAACTTTGCAGCCTACCCACGACAGCCATATCTATGTGTTCTCATCTCTGAGTATCTGACATGGACAAAACTCATACAAGCCAATTTCGAAAAGTCAAGGCAGTGTCTCTACCATCTGCAGATGGGGTCTGTCCAATGATATTAATAAGGACTTTTTACTCTGGTGCTGAGGAAGGTGTCGTGACATAGAACGTCAACTCCATGAACAGCCACATCCAAGATGGTAAAGCCCTACAGAAACTGCTCTGAGCCGCAAAATGCTGTGCCAAATCGGCTCTACCATCTCTGCAGGACATTGAAACTAGGAGATGCGGGACCAGAGCAGGAAGAATCATCATTAACTCCTCTCACCCCAGTAGACGCCTTTATCTCCTGCTGATGAGAAACACTTCAGAAGCAAACACTTCAGAAGCATTATGGTAGAAACAGAGTTTCTATTCTCACGAACAAACACTCAGCCAGGACTCCCTCTTTCTCTCCCTGCTGTCCCATCTCCGAATCGGTTCAGTGGTGGTACAGTGGTCTGAATAAGTGAAACACTGTTTTGTTCACCATAAAATTTTGGGTTAGAATCCTGGAGAAGCCTTAAAAATGCAGGGAGACTGTCTCTGTAATTAGGAAATGTAATTCACTGTGGGTATATAGCATCTGCAAAATTATGTACTTCTAAAGTAAGTGTAATCGGCTGTCCGGCTCCTCCAATGGAAAGTTCACCCCAGCCGAGTGAGGCTAGCGCCCCAAACGTCAGGGCCTTCTACACAGCGAGGCCTCGTCAACAAGGCCGTCTTTTGTGGAGGTCCCGCGGGCGACAGCGGCACAGAGCAGATCAAAGGGTCAAGTCCAGCGGGAATCTAATTTTAACTGACATTTCCCATCTTAAAGGGAAGCCCTTCAGCTGGGGTTGCTGCCACTGCTGCTGCTCCACTTTGGGAACTCTGAATGAACCGTTGCCCTGGGATACAGCTGCCGAAGGCAGAGGCGCGCAGGCGACTAAATGACTGTTTGTCCGGCATTTCAAGAGTCAGTCCAACTTAGTGAAGTGAGGGAGGGGAGAGAAAGAGACTAATTGAGGAAGAAAAAACAGTAAGAGAGAGGAGAGAGAGAGAGAAAGAGGAAAACATATCTTGTACATTGGCTTTAATATTAATTCTTGTCACAATTCCAATTTCTTATTAAGCAGTTTTACCCATGAAATGGTAAAAGAACAACAGGAAAAGAATGAATTTGCAAAAAAATGGATTGAAAAAAGGTCAAGTCAAAGGAAGTAGGTTGCCTTTATTACATTTTTTCAGAATTGCTCCACGCATAGAAGTGCAAGTAATCGCAGACCAAAGCAAATATCTGTGTAGGCTACTGGCATTTTAATGTGCTGAGATTATTAAATATCCAATTAATAACATTATTTACGCTGCATTTTCTTGGGATACAGGAGATCTAGACTTCTCACTCATTTGCATGTTACGCATGAGCTGTCAATGATAATTCTTACACTTTTACTGGCCTCGAACTAGTACTGCCTTCAGAGTATTCAGAGCAATTTTGAAGCACCACAGAATCCCTGTGAAGCTTGAAAAAAGAATATTGATCTCTGGTGGTTTGCAAAAATTGCAACAGACACTTAACTCTCCTAACCCACTCACACACCACACGACACCCTTATACTTTTGGTTCATTCTGATCCGATTTCAGGATTCAGCTGATGTGGTTCAGATTTCAGTAGTCAACTCCAAAGTTAATTTGTTGGGAAACCAACATTTCGTGTAGTATCTTACACACACACACTTATCTCTTAAAGCAAGCATGTTTGTCTGGCATTTCAAGGGTCACTTAGTGAAGTGAGAGAGGGGAGGGATAGAGGCTAATTGAGGAAGAAAAAACTGTAAGAGAGAGAGAGAAAGAAGAAGAGAAAGAGAGTATATCCTATATATTGGCTAAAATATTAATTCTTATAAATTTTCTTATAAAACAGTTTTCCCCACAAGCACCTTGAAATGGTAAAACAACACCAAGAAAAGTATTAATTTGCAAACAAAAGAAGCTTGTGAGAAAAAAAATGCATGCAGACAAAATAAAGCAAGGCAAGTAAAATGGCAGCACTTACTCTAGAAACTCAGTGATGTACTTTCGGCTACACTTGGACCAGGACCACGGACTTGTGTCATGGTTCAGTGTTGGGGCCATGACATGATACTGATTCTTAATTCCTGCTTCCTGGCACTTTGGGTTGTCATCATGAGGCATGTTAAAGCTGAAAAACCAGCACATACAGAAGAATTTTTTTAAAAAAAAGGAAAAAGTGAGGCATGAAAAAGTAAGTTCTGTATTGATAGACCAGTCCATATTTTACCACAAAAAGCACAGACTTTAGGCTTTTATCTTCTACTTTAGGTTTAGAAATCACTGAACAGTTTTGCCAATGTGGATTTGTGTGTAGGTCTCCTTTTATCCAAATTTGCTTTATTAATTGCTTTATTGGGGCGGCACGGTGGTACAGTGCTTTGCGCTTCCATCTCACAGCAAGATGATCCTGGGTTCGAGCCCCGGGTCGGCCATGGGGCCTTTCTGTGTGGAGTTTCCATGCTCTCCTTGTGTTTGCGTGGGTTTCTTCTGGGTGCTCCTGTTTCCTCCCACAGTTCAAAAACAGGCACAATAGGTTAATTGGTGACTCTAAAATTGACCCCGTAAGGCGTGATTGTGTGAGTGTGTGTGCCCTGCGGTGTGTTGGCGCCCGCCCAGGGTTGGTCCTCGCCTTGCGCCCGTAAGCTCGCAGGATAGGTTCTGGTCCCATTGCAACCCCAGTTGGGATTAAGCGGTTCAGATAATGAATTAATGAATTGCTTTACTGCTTTATTAACTGTCACTCATGTTGATCATTTGTTGATGTTGATCATGAAGTTTGTTCAAGTGACTCAATCCATATCAATCTAACATTTATCCATTCAGCCATACGAATGGAAAAAAAGATCAGTACAATCTCTTTGAAACGCTGAGCCGAACAGATATCTGGTGTTTTGATGTAGCGGATGTGCTGTGCTTGAAAAGTGTTTTAGCATGGGCATAGTCCAGCTGTGATGTCTCTCACATACACACACACACACTTTCGTGACAAGGGTGAGGTTGGATGGATTATGCACAGCTGTGTTTACTGAAATATGCTGAATTTCTAGCTCATACACTCACACAATCACTGATATTGGCTTTTCAAATGTGAATAAATTTAAATGTGTCATTTCCATTCCAATATGGCAGAAAAATAATAAACAATCAGAGTTCTGTCACTGGTGGGCAATGTGACACTCTTACATGAAACCAGAGGAGACATTAATGCCTCATGATGTACGGAGGACCACCATGAAACCTCTCACACACAGTCATATAAATGTCCTGTCACCAGAACAACTCTGTCTCACAGTCAATCATCAGCAGTTTTGTGCCCAAGTCATCTTTGCTGTTCAAGTGTTGTGAAAAAAAACAATCTGGCAGTGACTGAGGATAATAAATACAGCAAATGACCTCTAAAAATTTATATTGGCTTATTATAGGTTGACACTATGGCCTGGAATATCGGTGTGCTTTTAAAAGAGCTAAACAACTCACTGAAATAATGCCATCTTCAGTGTTTAACCTTTAGCTCATTATACACTTTATAGCAATACACTGCCCTACATGACAGCTCAAGTAAAAAGTAAGTGATCAATTCAAGCATTGCATTTGTTAAAAACTAGTTTACAAACAAGCAGCACTAAGAGTACAGATTTCTACACTAAAGATATGGTATCTGAGGAGAAACTTGTAACTTTCTGAATGGAACTACACATCTTGGTTGTCGCTACACACATGGAGCCAGATGCTACTGCATGTCCTGTTAAATGTAGGTAATGATTTGGAATCCATTAACTACTTGCTATTATTGCTATGTGGCTGCTATGACTATACATGCTATACAGTTTGCACGTAATAACTTGGTCTCATTTTTGGTCTCTATATGCAGAATATTCACCTGTAGACTGGGAGCTCATAGGTCTAAACCCATCGCATTCCTACTGCCAGAACTGGGGTAAGGTAACGGTTAGGGCGTTCGCCCTGTAATCAGAGGGTCGTCGGTTCAAATCCCGGATTGGTAAAGCCAATACTGAGGTGCTAATGAGCAAGGTACCATCCCAAGGACTGCTCTCCAGATGTTGCTCAGGTTAGCTGCCCGCTGCTCCTTCATGAATGGGTTAAATGCAGAGGTCACATTTCTTTTTGGTCCACTGTGTGCTGGGCTGTGGTGTGTTTACAATGACAAATAACTACTAACTTCAAAAAAGCAATGCTAAACCTGAATCTTAACCAAAATGTAATGATTTTTGTGTTCTGGGAATGAACATAGTCATAAAAACATTACATAATGTTTAAGAGTGAGTTTCAAGGCAGAAGCAGGCTTTTTTGCAAGCAAACACATATAATGAAGTGAATCAGAGGTAACCATGTGGTAGACCAGAACTTTGCATATTTGAGACCCATCAGTTGCCAAAACACTTGAGGTTTGAACAGGTCATGTAATCCTAATTACTGTCTCTGGGACCAGATGTCCTGTTATAACCAAACTAAAATCTCTAATAGATAACTGCCTTTGGCTGAAGAGAAGGAAAACTTTGTTACTGCCACTAGTACTAAACAACACTAGTGTTGTTCTTGCAACTTAAGCCTTTTCCATTTTTAACAGGCCTGAATGGCATTGGTGGAAAGAGGAAGACGGCTGGTGTTAGGTTTGAAGCAGGGCCCACATGAGCAGCTGGAATTCGTTCCATCTATCAGCTCTGAGTGGGAGGAGGATTTCTGCCATACTTACATGCCGTCTGACACTGGACTCATTCACTCATCCAGAACAGGGTTAGTGCAAAGAATTATGCAGAACGGCTTTTGAGAGACTGACTCATATGTTACGAGTCACCCGTCCGTCCACAATGACTTGATTCATAAGCACACCATCTACACATTCACACATGTGGTGATAGTGGTGTGTTGTGAAAACAGACCCAAATGGAGGGCAGTGTCATTACAACAGAATCTTTACATGGTAATTACGTGGTATTGAATAACTTGCTTGCAGCATATTTTTTCCCAGCGTTTTGTGGAAAGATAAGGTACATCCTTATTGGTTGGTATATCGGTTTCGGATCCTAACAGAGCATGCAAATCTAAACTTGAGGCTGAATTATTCATTCATTCATTATCCAAATGGCTTAATCTCTATGGCCTGTCCCAGGAACTACAGGCGCAAGGCGGTGACACTGGACGAAGAAGATTACAGAACTAGAGACGCGCCTCCAGAAGTTAGTACAGTCACCAGGTAGCCTTTTAGCTGCAGGTTCGCAGGGAGTCTGGAGGCTTCAGGTTCAGATTCAGAGCTTTCAGGCCCAAAAACTCTGGCATTAGGGTTCCCGCAGCAGGACCAATGGGTGGCGGTTCGGCAACATAGACAGAGAGCCTGAGCTTTGGCAAAGGCTACTCCCGAGCACCACTCTCCATCTATCAGCGTGTCAAACAGGTTTGCCCCACTCAGTGAAACACCTGCTGAAACGCCTGTTGAAAGTGTTCTGGTGATAGGTGATTCTATCCTATGGCACGTGAAAATAGCTAGACCCTTAGCGGCACCAGTAGTCAAGGTAAATTGTTTACCGGGAGCAAGAGCGCTGGACATCAGGGCCAATCTTAAGGTGCTGGCCAATAATAGTAATAGATATTCCAAGATAGTCGTCCATGTCGGCACCAACGACGTCAAGCTTAGACAGTCTGAAGTAACCAAAAGTAATTTTAAAGAGGTGTGTGAGTTAGCCAAAACAATGTCGCAGGCAGTAATTCTCTCTGGCCCCCTCCCAGCTAGACCTAGCTCCGAGACCTACAGCAGGCTCTGGTCGCTGAACTGCTGGCTGTCAAAGTGGTGCTCTGAAAATAGCATAGGTTTTGTAGATAATTGGTCCACCTTCGAGGGAAAGCCTGGTCTTTTGAGCCGGGATGGTATCCACCCCTCGTGGGAGGGTGCTGCCCATATTTTAATGAACATAGCAGCAAGCCTTTATGCAGTTTCAGGTGTAGATGGCCACTGACAAACCGGAGCCAAGACCAGGCCGCAGGCAGAAAGGCTAAACCGACCGCCTGCGAGTTGACTTGAGTCGCCACCTAGGTATCACCATACTGACATTGTCTCTGTGCCCCGAACCAAAAATTGTTCATGTAAAATGTGAAAGGCGTCCTTTTCAAATCTAATTTCTATTAAATTAGAGCAGGCAATGCAGAATATCTGCAGCACTAAGCTGAAAGTAGGACTACTAAATATTAGATCATTAACTACTAAGGCACTTATTATTAGTGAAATGATTTCAGACCACGTCCTAAATGTGCTCTGTTTAACTGAGACATGGGTAAGACCCAACGAGTATTTAGCCTTAAACGATGCAACAGCTCCAGGATATAGTTATGAGCATAAATCCCGACTCAGTGGTAAAGGTGGAGGCGTTGCAACCATCTACAAAAGTTCTCTTTCAATATCACAGAAGTCAGGACCTAAATTTACATTTAACTCATTCGAACTATTATTCCTTAGAATTGCAGACATATCTGCAAAACCTAGTTCTTCGTCGCTCCCTCTCATTACGATTTACCGTCCACCAGGTCCTTATTCAGAATTCCTAACTGAATTTGTAGAATTTCTATCAGACCTGGTCATTTCAACCGAAAGAGCAATTATTGTGGGGGATTTTAATATTCATGTAGATAATGAATAAGATCCTCTGACAGCAGCTTTTACTAATTTACTAGATTCCATGGGCATTGTTCAAAATGTAATTGGGCCAACTCACAATTGCGGTCATACCCTTGATTTAATCCTATCGTTTGGTCTTAATGTACTGTAGATAATGTAACAGTATTGCCTCAGACCAGTATTATTTCTGACCACCATCTTATTACATCTGATTTTCACTTTAGTCAAAATACAAATACTACAACTCGCTCCTGCACCAAGCGTACGATCACTTCAGATACAGCTAGTAACTTTATTGATAATCTCCCCAATCTGTCGTTCTTGACAGGGGAAATGTCTAATCTTACTGAATTTGAGAGTAAAACAGATTATCTAACCTCTATGCTTTGTTCCACCTTAGATAAAATTGCTCCATTAAAAATGGAAAAGATCAGAGAAAATAAAACATCCCCTTGGTATAATGACCACCTACGTAGCCTAAAACAAGAGACACAGAAACTAGAACGTAAGTGGCGGCAAACTGGATTAGTAGTGTTTGAATTAGCATGGAAAGACGCTATGGGAAGCTATAAAAAGGGTCTTAGAGCTGTGAAATCAGAAAACCTACCATTGCTAATTGAAAATAACAAAAATAATCCTAGGTTTCTATCTAACATGGCATCCAAGCTGACTAATAGCCAGACTACTACTCAAAATGTACCAACATTGTTTTCTAATAGCAAATTAATGAACTTTCTTGACCAAAAAATTTGTTTAATTAGACAGAATATTCTAAAATCTCAAGTAACTACAGTGGCTGGCCTTGACAAGGCAAGTACTAATACTGCAGCCATCTTATTTGAATCATTTACTCCGGTTGACCAGTCAGATCTAACCTCCTTAATCCTTTCCTCAAATTCATCTACTTGTATGTTAGACCCTGTTCCATTAAGGTTACTCAAAGAGATGATTCCAGTAGTGAATAAACCTCTACTAACAATAGTTAACTCCTCTATTAGCATTGGTTATTTACCCAAATCTCTTAAATTAGCAGTGATTAAAACTTTTTGCTAAAGAAGCCTAATTTGGATCCCCTGGTAATGTTAAACTATAGACCAATGTCTAATCTCTCATTTATCTCCAAAATAACAGAAAAAGTTGTTGCTAGCCAACTAACCTCATTTTTGCAAGAAAACCAGATTTATGAAAGATTTTAGTCTGGGTTTAGAGCAAACCATAGCACAGAGACTGCTCTGCAAAAGGTAGTGAATGATCTTCTCTTATCTGCTGATCAGGGCTGTGTCTCGCTCCTAGTGCTGCTTGATCTCAGTGTTGCTTTTGATACTGTTGATCATGCCATTCTCCTACATAGACTTGAACATGTTGTTGGTATCAGGGGAGTGGCCCTCTCTTGGTTCAGATCCTACCTTTCAGGCCGCTATCAGTATGTGAATATAAATGGTGATTCCTCAGAGCATGTCAAGGTGAAATATGGAGTGCCACAAGGATCAGTCTTAGGTCCCTTGCTGTTTTCGCTGTACATGCTACCTTTAGGCTCAGTTATTCGTAAGCATGGAATTAGTTTTCATTGTTTGCGGACGATACACAGTTACATATATCGGCTAAACCAGAAGACAGACAGCAACTTCAATGTTTAATTGACATAAAAAAGTGGATGTCAGACAACTTTCTCCAGCTAAATCTGGACAAGAGTGAGGTTCTTCTTACTGGCACTAACGCCACCAGAAGTCAACTATCTGACATCATGGTCAATCTTGATGGATTATCTATTGTACCAAGTACTGTTGTTAAAAACCTTGGTGTTACTTTAGACTCCAATCTTTCATTTGATGTACATGCTTCTAAAATTAGTCGCACTGCCTTCTTTCAACTCCGTAATATTGCCAAACTAAGAATGCTATCATTTCAAGATGCAGAGAAACTGGTTCATGCATTTATTACCTCTAGGCTCGATTACTGTAATGTCTTATTCTCTGGTTGTCCAAATAGGTCGCTAAATAAACTCCAGCTAGTCCAGAATGCAGCAGCCAGAGTCCTCACTAAAACAAAAAAATATGATCATATTACCCCAATTCTATCCTCAGTCCACTGGCTGCCAGTTAAATTTCGTGTTGACTATTAAATACTCCTCCTGACTTATAAAGCTCTAAATGGTCTTGCACCACGGTATGTGAGTGACCTCATTTGCAACTACAGTCCGACGCTTACGCTTCGATCGCAAGACGCAGGTCTTTTAGTAATACCTAGAATAAAGAATGTTACCGTGGGGGGAAGAGCATGGGTGGATTGGTGCTGTCTCTCTCTTCTTCTTTTTTGAGCTGTTCCCGAGCTAAACCCGAGATGACGCTTGGCCGACTGAACCCTCACCGGGACTTTGAGGAGTTGTCTTGAGCTGATGTTTGACCACCTCAACCCTACCGAGCTGATGCTGACCGACTGAACTCACCAGGACGCCCTGGAGACGTCCTGAGCTGACGACCGTCTCAACCCTCCTGAGCTGACGCTGACCGACTGAACCCACACGAGGATGGAGACATCATGAAACCAATTGGGATTTGGACCCTATGGACCTCAACTGAATTAGCATCTGAAAACATCCCTCGGACTATTTTTGTATCTTTGCTTCTTTAAATAACTAACAATTCATCTTGAACTAATGCTTGCTGTATATGAAATGTTCATGTGCCCGGCCCCCAAGAGGAGGATGGGGTCCCCCTCCGAGTCTTGGTTCCTCTCAAGGTTTCTTCCTATTAGAGGGAGTTTTTCCTTTCCACTGTTGCCTCAGGCTTGCTTGTTGGGGGGTTTAGGCTGGTTATATGTAAAGTGCTTTGTGACAATGACTGTTGTTAAGAACGCTATATAAATAAATTTGAATTTGTCCAACCCTGGGCAGGCGCCAACACACCGCAGGGCACACACACAATCACACTCACATTCACACCTTACAGGGTCAATTTTAGAGTCACCAATTAACCTATAGTGCATGGTTTTGAACTGTGGGAGGAAACAGGAGCACCCAGAAGAAACTCATGCAAACAGGGGGAGAGCATGCAAAATCCACACAGAAAGGCCCCGTGGCTGACCCGTGGCTCGAACCCAGGATCTTCTTGCTGTGAGGCGGAAGCGCAAACCACTGCGCCACCGCACCGCCCCAATAAAGCAATTAATAAAGCAAATTTGGATAAAAGGAGACCTACACACAAATTCACATTGGCAAAACTGTTCAGTGATTGCTAAACCAAAAGTAGAATCTTTACAGAGTAATTATGTGTTATTGAATAACTTGCTTGCAGCATATTTTTTCCCAGCGTTTTGTGGAAAGATGAGGTACATCCTTATTGGTTGGTATATCAGTTTCGGATCCTGACAGAGCATGCAAATCTAAACTTGAGGCTGAATTATTCATTCATTCATTATCCGAGCGGCTTAATCCCTATGGCCTATCCCGGAAACTACGGGCGGAAGGCGGTGACCAACCCTGGGCAGGCGCCAACACACCGCAGGGCACCTGAATTATTCATTTACATAATTTATAACAAAACAGTAAAGGGTGTGCCTGTGGCGCACAAGCGTCGCAGGTGACTTTAGTTTCAGCATATAAGAATTTGTGGTTAGTGTGTACCCACGGAATGAAAAATTCAGCCATAGGGGTAAAAGCCTGAGAGGAGAGCAGAGTACAGAGGGGGTATTAAGGCTGCTCTGTTATTAAACATGCACTGGCTTTATTATGTTTTGCACCTGTGTGTGCCCCTGTAAGGGGGGGATAAGAGGGCTTTTGTGTGATGCAGTGGGCGGGGTGCGGGGCACTTTCGGCCATGCAGACCCCTTCGGGGGCCAAAACTTACACATGGCCCAGTTCATGAGCAATGGTGAAGGAGGAGCTCAGGCCATTCTCCTCACTGATGGAGCAACTTCGGTACGGGTCGCACATGGTGCCCAACTCTGCCAGGCCTGCAGTAAGAAAGTGACAAAAACACAAATTCAGTTTCCGAGATACTTTTCAATCAATTCATACTCTACCATGTTCTAGTTGTTGTGACCTGTTTTGGCAAAGCAATAACTACACATTTCAAATTAGAACACTCCAGAATGGACAGAGCTGCTGTAATAACCAGTAAAGCCAAGTAAACCTGTTCTTTTGACAGGTGCCAGATAGTATAAGTGTTACATAGTAGTGGCCTTGTGTCTTTTACACCATAGAGTCCATATTCTCTCTCATTTTTTGTTATTGCTAATACCACCAATGCAGTCATAAACCCATATAGATCTGGGCAGTTGGGGAAAAATAATTTTCAGCTTTAGTTTGATTTCAATACACTTGACTGCATTTCAATAAAAAAAAAAAAAAAGCTCCACACAGCAAATTTACATCCCTGACTTGGCACAGCAGTTGAAGATAACCGACCCTGACCTACACACCTGCTCCTAGGGAGAAAGGCTCATTACGGGTGACTGAGTACACTTTGATGTAATAGTCACTTTGTCATGAGCCTTCTAGATCTCCCACCTGGCACTGGGCCAAGATGACCATCATACACCTGCTCCTGCTAAAGGCTGCTGACCGCAGATCAGGGTCTCTCCATATGACAGAGACTCAGCCAGTACGATCACACTCCTTAAGCTCACCTGAGGATTTCTGTCTTGGGTGGAGCTGTGATCACCGTTACTGCAGGAAGGACGGGTAACCAAAAACACAGACGTCTTGCAACTCTTGACTTGCAAGGCCACTAAGGTCCTCAGTATAATGAATATATTATTATGCTGGAGGAAATTTATATTAACCTTTTCACTGGAGGTATGGAGAAGGGAACGTTACGCTGCATGCTCACTTTTACAATGTTTCTTAGACTTTTTTATCCAGAGCAACTCCTATTTCCTAATTACAGGGACAGATCCCATAGCAACTTGGGGTTGATAGCTTTGCACAGTGGCCCAATGGTGGTAGTGCTGGCAGAGATGGATTTGGTCATGCTGCACTTCAAACAATTCAGAATAAATGTTCAATTCTCTACTTATATATTATTAAATAAACTACAAAGAAACAATTGGAGGTCAAACTGGAAAACAGGACAATTACTGGTGCATCTGGAATCGATGCTCTGATATAAAACACTGCAGCGCCCATGGATGTGAACACTTTGATAAAATAAGACTTAATAACATATTTGACTGCCAAAGTAACCATTATTTTAGGGGTGCTGAAATTAATAGCATAATCAATGCATCACGATGCTAATGTGGACGATTCAGCATCGATGCAGTGGCAGACTATAACTGATTATAACAGAGGTTTTCAACCGGCGGTCCCCTTTCCCCTAGTTGTCCACGGCGGCACTGCAAGCAGTCTGTGCCATGCAATTTTTTAAATTATTTAATTTAATTTATTTTTCAAAACATTCGCAGATGATTTGGACATCTTTATGAATAATGAATTTAATGCAAATATCTAAAAAGTAATACAAAAAAATACTGCCCCCACACTCAGTGATAGTGCCTGGGACAGAAGCAGTTCAAAACCCTGAATTATATCATGACATTGCTTGGTGATTTTCTGGCTAAGGCATAAAAATTCAAGTTAAAAATGATCATCCTGGTAGCAACTACGGCTGCCCAATCTGCATGCGATGTGATGTAATGTAGAAAAATTGATGGAATGCATCATGATGCATCAAATATACTGTCATATAATATACTGTCTTTCTAAACTGAGTGGCAGTGTAACCTAGGGCATATGATTCCTGCAGAAATCCAGACATTGTAGTCTTACAAAGTGAAAATGTGCAGCAATCAAGCGGTATGGCAGTAATATAAACAATACAAGGAGTTTTTAATAATTGGGCAGTGATCTAATATTTGTGTTTTAGTTCTGCATTCCATCAAACTTGATGAGAAAAGGACACTAGGAGGATAAAGTGCAAACTGTTGCAAATGATTAGCATCAATCTAGTAATTAAAGCTTTTTTTTTGTATAGTTCCCTGTCCAATGTAATTGGATAGTTAGCTGCTTGGTTATTTTCTTAAGACCAGCTGTATGTCATTGCATCACTAGTTCATTTGCAAAAGAGCTAATAAACAGAACAAGAGCTGATTCTGCACGTGCCATTTCCATCTGGAGCTTGATGCTATCATCTCTCATCACATTGACCAAACTTTGTAAAAATTCATCATGAGGTTGTAAAATGTAAATAAACCGAACAGAGACATTGCCCAAACACTGTGAGTGCCAAAGTCAATAATGTGGAACATTATTTATTTATTCAAAGAGTAAACATTGGTGGTTTTTGCTGAAACAAAAATGTGCCAGAATATGAACTGTATGAAGTAAAAACAATTTATATTATCCACCACTTTTGATCAAATGGTGCTACTATACTTCAGCTGTCAAAAGAACAGCTTTACTTGACTTTCCTAATCCTTACAGCAGCTCTGGAGTTCTCTGATTGAAAACTAGAATTTTGAACTTATAGTTCTTACTTCATTAATACAGGCCTCAACAACCAGAACAGTGCAATTATGTGATTTATTATTTAGTGATTTAAGTGTGACTAATTATCAGTGTTAATTGTAAGATTAGCTGTTAATCATCCACAAGGTGAAAATAAATTGAATGTTACTTAATACTTAAATTCACTGTTCATATAATGGTACTTTATTCAGAATGAAAAAAACTATTAAACACATCTTTTCATTTATTTTATGTATTATATTTTAGTTAATGCTTCAGTACCTTGTCACTACTTTAGTAATATTTTTACTTAAGTAGGAATTAAGCAGAAAAATAAATACTCTTTCCACCCATGATCATCACAATTTTTCACTTCATGGAGTTTACACTTCACTTGAATTTGAATGTGAATTTTTTAAGCAAATGAACTTGTGTGTTCGCAGGATTATTCAGCTGATTGTTAGATGACACAAGGACATGAAGCTTCAGGCTCAGGCACCAACACAAGATCAAACAGTGAGCAATGACCGTGGAGTAATTAGGGATTATGACCTTTTTCATTTCCTTATTAAAGGAAATATATCAAATCAAAAAATTGTTATTTGGCCTAATCTTATTAAGAGTTCTGAACATTCGGTTAATGTCTACTAAACCTTTGGATAGTCTATAATAATTATTATTGCTGTGTTAGGATACTACACATTTTAAGACCAGAGGCTATATTGTCTCAAGCACGTCAGAATAAGTACACTAGACCCCTCTAGCAAGTCTCCCAAGTGGGTTTAAAGTGACCAGTGCTTCTTAATTAAATTAAAGCTAATTAAAAGTGCTGAATTTCTCTAAAGCACAGTTACATAGACAAGTGTTGATTCTCGCTAGCACAGCACTCGATACCATGAAGGTGCTGTGCTATGCACGGCGTGTGGTGATGAAGGCAGCAAGAGAGAGGTCGTACCTAATGTGTCACATTTGTCTTTTGCTCGACAGATGTCCTCCCTGTAGGAACAACAGATCAAATAGTAAAAATGTTGCAACAGATTATTAGGTAGACATCTGTGTTTTCAAACCGGAAGCATTAAGCTTTTAGTCTAGGTCTAGGTTTTAGTTTAGGAATATGATTACTCAGAAACACACTGAATAAAATTTTAGGAGTACCTGGTGATGAGCAGTGCAGTGTCGTGATGGGAGGGATTGCTGTCGTCCAGAACATTCTGACTCTGTTGCCACACACAGAAGTTGTGCAGCGTTGTAGCAGCATAGAAGTTCACATTTGGCCCTTCCTAAGAAAGTTTAAACAGCTTCAAATCTTCATTTTCATACAGTTACCTTTAACTAAATCCATGAGTCAAGAGTAGAGGTCGTCCAATATTGGTTTTCAGGCTCGATATTGATACCGATTATTGCTAGTTAAAGGGGCCAATAACCGATATTTGGAAAATATTTGCAAAAAAAATTGTGAAAATTTGGATTTTTACAAACGCCAAGCTCAGGTAAACTCTCGTCTCTCCTCTTCTCCTTCTTGGAGCTTCACACTGTGCTCGTATGTGAGTGTGGTCTGAATGAAAACAAGGCTTCAGGGTTGGTTGGCCACTACTCGTGTGACACAGAGCCAATCAGACACATCGAAAGTGGGCGGGACATTAAATGAAGCAGTGAATCGAGGGCAAATGGCAGAGAGAGAAGAGACACAGTGGAGCCACAGTATAACATCTTGTAAATTGCTTAATGGTCAAAATTAAATATTGATACCGATAATCAGCAAAATGCCTAATAATGGTCTCACTGTGCATTTTTAAAGAGTTTTTTAAAGAACTGGAGGCAAAAACTTCTGGCTGTAAATGTTTTGTCTGATTGATTTGATGTACTGTATCTCAGCGATGTAGGATGTATTGTAAATGAATGTTGTTTGTTGTAATACTCTCCTGTCAATTCTGTGTTGTTATGGTCTGTATTGCTGCCTGTATTGGCCAGGACACTCTTGTAAAAGATATTTTTAATCTCAGTGAGTTTTTTCTCCTGGTTAAATAAAGGTTAAGTAAAAATAAATAAATAAATATCAGCCCCCATAATCAACCTGGCCATTAATCGGTTGACCCTTAGTCAAGAGCTTAATTTGACTTATTAAAAGTCAGCAGTAACAGCAAAGAAATCTACTGAGAAGGTCAGAATGATTAAATGTAAGATTCCATGATTTTATGTAATATGCCAGTGATTCAATTACTGTATAGCCTTTGATATGACGCCTTTGACATGTACCTGTTCATTGTGAACAATGATCAGTTTGACAATCACAATATTGATGAGGTTTCCCACACTGGGATCTCTGTAGATCGCAGCCACCTGAAATGAGAAGAGAAAGCCAGTGCAGCATGATTAACTTCAGAACGCAAGTCAATGGTGAAAAACTTTGAAAAAGCCTGTCTAAAGTATTTAAAATTATTGACATGTAGCTATATTTGTCTTGCAGTGTCTAAAACAAGTCTGCAATTGAAGTCCTGTGATCTCAAGAGCACTGTGGAAATAAATCCTGAAAACTGTGTGTAGTGTTCACCAGATTCCCAAAGCTACTCTAAAGATGTGACACGAATTAATTAGTCTGTTAAAAACGGTGAAAAAACTAGAGCGGAAATTACAAGCAAAGCACAACTAAGAATATCTCAAGAGAGTTAAAAGGAGAATTACAGGAAAAGTGTGTGTGTATGTCCAGCATTTGATGACCTGATAGTTGCCTAAAAGATAGGGCATTTTGAAATTTGTTAGATTAGATCGATATTTATGGGAGTCAATGCAAATACTTTCACGGTTAGTTAACACATGGCTGTTTGTGTGTGTGTGTGTGTGTGTGTGTGAAAGAGAGAAAGAAAGTAGGAGAAGAGTATAAGGGGACCTAGGGTGACCTACTGAAAATAAATCAGTTTTGACTGCTGGACTGTAGCTGAGTTGACCTGTGAGTTGGGGTAGTTCCAGACCAACAGACTGGGCTCAAAACAGCAAACACACATAACGATGACATCATCAGCACTCTAAAAGCCTCATCCATCAGAGGGACACACCACAGAAAACCCAATTTGGCAGCCACTACTAGATCTCTCTCCCAGTCTGGCAGAGTTCTTACTGAGAGTCCAACACTGTTTCATCCAGATCTGTGAGTTATGTGTGAGTTACGTACCTTAATTTACTGAGCAACATCTCACCTTGAATAAACACACACCAAAACAGTCTACATAAAGGCTTCAGTGAATCTTAATTTAGATAATAAGGTCTGCACTTGCTGGTAAGTTTTGTGTATGGTAAAAATACACTCAACAGATATGCATATCCTTACACATCTAACTTTTAGATTACTACAAGGGTACAGAAACCACTATGCTACTTTGAGGTTCATATATTAAAGCAATTAAAGCAGTACTACAGAGTAACTATTTTTAAAACATGTAAACTTATAAACTATATTTGGTGTCATAACATAGTAATGGTGTAATTTTAAAGGTAGTAGCTTAAAAATCTTACTTACTACTGACATGATTGTTAGAATGTAGTGTTCCAGGTTGCGCCCGTGGTGCCGGACCATCTTAGCATCCGCCGTGACCATCAGCTCCACAAATCGGGGGTAGGACAGGAACCTTTTCCTGCGGCTGCCTCTATGGTGACTTTTGGGATTTGACTGGTGTGACCCTGAGAGACGTTTGCTCAAAGAGTCCCATACTGACTTGACCTCTCCTAGAACGCCCCCACTGCTATTAAAATGAATGTGATCTTTCAGACGATCTGCAAAAAAACACAACAAATCAATAGCATTTTATCTCCCTATTACTTATTTTTTAACTTAAAAATGATTTTGAAAAATTCACCAGTCAGGTCTCAATGACTAAAATCTAAATCAATTTATTAAGTCAATGTCAATTGTTGAGTCAATGACAATTCAAAAGCTCAGGGTCATGGCCGAGAATTTTAACACACTGAAGACCAGGCAAGGTCATGAACCACCTCTAAAAGCACATTAGCTCACTTTCTTTTCTTCTGCCTTTCAGTCTGAGAAGTAGGCAGTACATGGAAAGTAAATTCTTTAGGAATGACAGCAATTGTGTGTTTGTGTGTGTGTGTGTGTGTGTGTGTGTGCGTGTGAGAGAGAGAGGAAACTTCCCTATGGGCAAGCTGAAAAGATGATGAGTACATTTACTGGTCTGTTTATCTTGTCTAAATTTTGCCATGTGCTCCCTCAGAGTTTCCATTTTCAGGGTTACAATTCTGTCACCCATTTCAGAATTAAGTAGCTGATAAGAGTGTGTTTCCATGGCTCACACAAAACCAGAAACCAACAAAAACTTATCCTATCAGAACTTTTTGTTCCAGTTCTTATTCATTATGCATCTGTCAAAACAGAAGATCATTGACCGGCGTACGAGACATGGGTTTTGTGTTATTTTTCACAAATGAGTTTTTTACCACTTTTAGTGGGCTTTCTCGCAATGACTAGTTAATCATTCCACCTTCAGAAAGAAAAGCTGAACCCCTCGATAACAAAGCATGAATAAATAATTTTTTAAAAACAGTTTTTGAAGCACTTGTTCTGGTGCTTTTTGCAGTTGAAAAGCCCCAGAAACAACTATGACACTTAAGTCTATACAACCTTGTGCCATCACGCTGGAAAAGATAATGAAAGTCAACAGTTCAGCTAGCTCCCAGTATCTTATTAGTAGAAAGTATCTTATTAACTGAAAGTAATTGGTCTCAGTTGAAGGATCAGTTGATTTCTTATCAAAATTAGGCACCTTGCTCACTAGTCCACTTTACTTCGTACTAATTTTTACAAATCCATACATAAGCTAGGATGAAATCATACAGTATTATTTGCTGTCTCTATTTTTAAAGTGATTGTAACTTTCATTAAAATAAGCATTTAGCAAGGTAAGTAGAGTTTATATATTTTAAAAGAAATCATCTAGTTAATAAGTTGCCTGAATTGCCATCTAGTTAGGAATGTTATTGTTCAAGTCGCACACACATTGTATACATTAACTAATGCTGAAATGTAGTTTTACAGCAGCTAGTGAACACCACTGGTAAAGATCTTTAAAGGAAACAAATGAATTAGAGTGATGTTGCCGACACAGTTATTTCTAGCAATGAAAATATGTAAATAGTCCATTTGTTTAAGTTACTAAAGAATGGCAATAAATGGCAAAACAGCTCGCCCTAATGTTTGTGCCTGCCTGGTCTGGACTTTCTCTTCAAGTTCAAGTGATGAAATAACCAACTCACAGACGTTTCCCCCACATTGCATTCGTTGGCATAGGCTATACATAGACCAGCCACATGTGGGGTTATGTCAGAACGAAAACTTGTAATATTTTGGCAAACAGCCACATATGAGAGCAGATGGTTGCAATTTCAGTCCCACAGCCTGTAGAGTTATGGGGAGAAACTGAAAGGTGCAAGTGATGAAATGTTTTAATGTAACAGGTATTCACAATAATCCTATATTATTTGCAGACAGAAACAATAATAAAAAGTTGCTGTGGGATAAAAACTTTGACTAGTTTAACAAGTTATTTCTATATATTTAGTCTTCGTTCTTTCTTAAACAAATTAATTATTGTTTTCGAGGTGCTATATATTGGGAGGTGTAGTTTTGGTACTATAGATGGATGTTTTTAATGTTTAATGCCTTTAGCCTCACATTTTTCAACAGTAATATGAAATATTCATGTGAAAAAATGACATAAGTTTTAATTTTGAACAGTTCATAATAGAATTAACTAATGAAGTGAAGCTTTCTTTAGAGGTTTCAATCTAGTTAGTGGTCAAAGTGCACAGTCCTTGAAATCAGTGTTTAACTGTCTTGGGAAGTGTAAACACTTTAATGACTTCCTGCTTTTAGAAAAGTCGCCCTGTTTCCTGAAGTATGCTCACTATACCTCTGCACAATTTGTCAAACAGAGACATAAATGTCCTGTTCACAAAAAAGTGCTGCTATTTCAACTGTGAAAGAGATCTTAGATTTGAAAAGAACCCCAAAACAAAGAAAATGTGTAAAGCAATGGAAATGGAGAAATAGTGCTAAACCGGACAGTAATAATAATACCAATAGTACTAGACGAGATAGTACTAGTGCACATAAATCATCTCCAGCCATAATACCAACTTATGAAATCATGAGTTCCACGGATTCTGTCAATACAGTAACTTGTGATATTCACAGAAACGGCATAAAACTATATGATTAAAGACTGACACAATAATGTTAAACATAATCTTCAGGGGACAAACTAATAACTTTATGTCCATAAGGAGCAGTTTCACAAAAGCACTTTAACTCAAAGCCTTTTCTATTGAGAGCAGAGATTTGAAAAGTACTTATTTTATTCTGACATTTAACTATTAGACAAAAATGTGTCACTTCAACTTCTTGCACTTTAAATATTGAAATTAGTCCAATCTACTGCACTATGAGTACAGTAAGAGCAAATAAAGCAGGAATTCAAGGTACATGGTGAGAGTACGTCCAGCCATCTGCACAACTGTTTATTTACACTGATGTGAGAGTACACAGCTCTCCAATAAACTACACGCCGCCTCTGTAAACAACACCCAGCCAGCTCAAACTAAGAGTAAAATCAAAGGAACTGGCCAGTAGGTCAGTTGTGACACCTTTGTTGACATGACCCCTGAAAGATTAACCTGGAAAACATTACATGGGGATTGAAGCAAAAAAGAAGGAATCTCTTCTTCTCATAAACCACAGTTCAGAATGTGCAGGACAGTGAGAGGAAGCCAGTGGTCAGGCTTATGTACTTAACTTAAAGGTTATGTACACAGGATACAGGCTGGACATTAGGCTCTAGTACTAGATGCTACTTCCAGGATACATAGTGAATAAATGATGAGCTGACAGAATTTGTATGAAGTCATATGACCTCAAGTTTAGCAACCCTTATTCCACAATGTTTCTTCAATATTTCTTCTGAGGCAAAACCAAAAACTTGTAAAATGTAAGATGTAAAATATATTTTATATCCATGCATTTTTAAAAGACAGCTTGTTAAAGACACAGTAAGGTGAAAACTGTGTTTGGTTTGGTAACGTGTAATATGTAATGAGAAAACTATGTCTGAAAAGAAAACCCCCGAATTCAGTTGTACGACATTGTGGTGTTATGCAGTTTAACAGCTTTTCACAGCTTTTCGCGGTAGGTCTAAGAAGGGAGGGACTAAAATGCAGTCTGCTTACGTGGAAAGGTTATGTTTAGCATAGCCCTGCCCAGATCTAATGCTCTGGCCCTGCCCACCTGCATAGCGCCAGTAGCCTAACTGCTAGTCCGGGCAAGATCGCTAAGAGAGTCTGTCAAATGCTATGTCCGAAGCGGTTCCTAATATCTCCATTCCCTCACTGCCGACAGCTGCCGTTAAACCACTAAGTGAAAGTTTACCTATTTTGTGTTGTCATAAACTGTAAAATATGACATGTGCATGTTTAACCTGTTGATTAGCGAATGCATGAGAACACGCAGCTAATCCGTATGAGCTAGCTCAGATGTCAATTAAAGCAGTGGCGTAATGCATGGTAAAATGTAAGTTAGCAAACTATCTGCTCTAATCGATCAACTCTTGTTTTTTCAATGTTCCTCTGTCATTTTACCCTTTCCTCTGCCGTCCTCCTGCTTAAATATTTCCCCGACATTATCTCATGTTGTATTCCATATTAACCCAGACTGTGCTTACTATCCTGACACTGTTGTCATCCCTTCCAGTTAAACATGTATTGCCAAGGCACAACAAGGGAAAATTCTACATAGTTTTGCTCTACTTTAGAGTGATCTTTTTTGAACAGTGCACATGTAAGTATGTGTTTTACAGCCGATGGTTAGGGGCTCTATAGGAGTGGGCGCTGCACAGCGCTTTGAGCCAATACGCCTACATCATCCGAACATAGAAAGCACCGCCTATATTTTCACCACTTTGAGAGTTAATTTTACCTATGTCGCAATGTTCATATTCACTCAAAATTGACGACGCAATTAGTGACAACTGTTTCATATGAGAGTTGCATTTAAGTTTTAGTCTCATGTCACTAAGAAACGATAACAAGTATGTCTATGGTCACGTGACGATTTCTAATAAAATATTAAAATAAAGTTGACAGGTCACTGCAAATAACTATGACACATGGTTTATGATTACAGTGACGCAGGCTTAATGCGGGATTAAACGAGTAATAAAACACTTACAGCTATTTTTTTTATTTGCCATGTGAGTGAAGTCATCTGGAAAACACAGCATGTCAGGAGATCTTTTATCATCTTCATTTTTTTAGCATCATGACTCTTTAACATCATGACATCATCAACCATAAAATACTTTAAAATTAGCACTTTCTCTAATACCGTATAGTTAGTCTACTTATGGTTCAGGTTGCCATGCCATTTCTGTCTCCACTTTTATGGAGGCTTAGTATAGCTTTGCACACACATGCATACACACACAAACAAAGTCAACTAAGTTACAGGTAGAAGCTTCTCACTTGTCAACACCTGTCTAGTTTGACCGTGCAGACGGCGGCTGTCACAATCCTGTCATTTGGACCAGTCCAAAATACTCAGACAGTAGTCCTAGCCACATGGAGAGCAGAAAATAGACCTGGAATTTGTCACGGGGATGTAGAAGCCCACTCTCCACCGCCACAACATGATGGTATCACTACTGCAGCCAGGGGGAGTTCAGCTCGGTCACTTGGGCAAGATCTGCTCTGCCCGCCAGGGTCAGGTCACTGGGGCTACTAGTTTACTAGGCCAAAAGGTAATAGTTTGAAACAAGTAACGGAAGCCCATGACCACTATAATTACTGCTATGCAAACATGTACTGTAATAAGTCTGAGAACATAGTAATAAGTCCAAATCAGTGTGCAGATATTATTGGTCAATAAGGGGTTAGTGATAAGTGATGTAAAAAATAAACACTCATGTCCATAAGCACTATTAAATGACAATTGGACTAAGAGGTTGAGGGTTCAGTTCCTACCTCCAGCATTACCACCATAGGGTTCCTGAGCAAGACCCTTAACCCCAGGTTCCTCAAGGGAGACTTCCCCTAAAATTGCTAGAAGTCGTTTTGGAAAAGAGTCAATTTGGCCAATTCTACATAGGTCAGATTGTAATCTTAAGCCTCTCACAACCTGTGCAAAACTAAAGAAATGACGACTGAGCAACAAAATAATCCACTATATTTAATATACAAACACACCCTTTTACATGCTGTGTCCAGTTGAATGGATAATCATCACTATTAAAAGGCTACAACTTTATGTAATGAAGAATACGTCTACCATTCATTCCCTCCTTTTCTAAAATGAAATCAAAAACTAAAACCCAATAACAGTTTTTTTTAATTTCCCATTTAAAGTAAAGTTTAAAATGGAAAAAAAACTGAAAACACACACTCATATTCCAAGTGGCATGGCATAGTTTAAATTTTAAAAATGAATGAACAAATTATAGACAAATCTGAAAAGGTTAGACTTGCTTCCTTGAAGAAAGCAAGATCAACAGTGAAGGACATCTCCCAGCCAGAGAGTGCACTAGCAGCCCTGCCCCCGCACAAAACCGGCCTTGGCCCAAATATTCAGATCCTCTCAGGCAAACCAGCAAGTGACCTCAAAACAAAAGGGAAGAGTGAGGTCACAATCAAATGAGCGTTCTCTTTCTCTCACTTGAAAGGGTTGAGGAACACTGTCAGCTGGCTGACTCAGTCCAGTTGCTAGAAAATGTTAAAAAAAAAAGGTCTTTCTTCCATGGAAACTAGCCAGCAGCCCCCCAAACCGACCTGGCCAAGCATTTCCAGCACAGAGTCAGTTTAAAATGAACCGTTAGAGTGAGAGTTGAGGGTCAAGCCTTGCAAAATCTAAGACAGATTATTGTGTTCCCACAATTCTATGTGCATTTTTATAGTATTTTAGAGTATAGTGCATTAGGTTTCCATAATAAGTAATGGAGAACAGTCATAAATCAACATTTAGAAAAACAAATTGCACAGCAGCACATTTTCAGATCAACTTTCTCAGACTTGTTTTATCAGTGCATTTAACTGAACATGGCAGACTGGTGATATTTCTATATTTTTTAATATTTGTACATTGTATATTTTATAAGAATACTGTATTAGTAAGATTTGCTCTGCCCTTAATAAGCCTATAAAAATAACTGCCTATATGGTTCTACTGTGCACATAAGTGTATGTGTGTGCGTGTGTGCGTGCGTGTGTGTGCATGCATACGTGTTCACCCGTATTCTTTGTAGCCCTCATGCTTAGACTATCTCCTCTTTTGTGTAGCAAAGACTTTAGCATGCTCGCCAGGGGAGACAGATAACCACCTGCACATTTCATTAGGCCAATACAGAGAGAACAACTCTGAGTCCATCCACAGCAAACACCTTTACACTCAGAAACTTACTTTAAAAACACCCTTTTAAAATCAGCTGCTCCACAGCTCACAAAGCATAAACCATTCAGCAATACACAGTTTAGTTTGTTAGCAATGCAATTTTACAGTACATACCTTTATTATTCTAAAAGTTTCACAGGTTGTGATGACACTAACACAGTACTAAAGTTTTTCACTGACAGACAGTGTAAGAATGGCATCTCACACTGAGTTCAGAATGAGCTGAAGTCTTCACTTTAAGAGCCCTTATTGGAAAAAGTCTCTCAACACCACTCTAAGCATGACAGCATCCAAAAGTAATGTCAGAGCTTCTGCTGATAGACTGTTGAAACAGAGGAAATCTTATACTTCCAAAGACTCTCACTACTGTTTCTTTTAAAGCTATGAAGAAGCGTCAAAAGCAAAATCTGTGAAAGTGATATGTGACCTGCATATTACATTCTGATGTTGCCTTCGAAGTAATGAACATAAATCAGCATGTAATACAGTATAGAGTATTCTGCACTCAATATTACTATATCTCAACATTAAATAAATTTTCTGCCAACATTTCATATTGTAAACGTGTTCTTTCTAAAAACTAAAGATCATCCCAAGATACATGATTCAGCTCCAAACTAATGAATCATACAATCAGCACTTTTCTGCCCAATGCCATCAACTGGCACATAACTCTCAACATCTGTAAATGCAGTGAACAAGATCATATAAAAATGTTATGAGAGGTGAAAGGTTATGGTTAGGTCTGAAGGTCAAACTTTAATATGTGTTAGTGTTGGGATATCACCACTAACACTGTTCACTTAATCAACATTACATACAATCCCTTAGATCTACGTTATTCCTTTCAAGAGATCTTTTGTAAGATAAGATTTGAATAGAACAATGAGAATACAAACATTTTACAGCCTAGATCTGTTTTGGTGTTTGAAGGTCTTAAGTAGAAACACAAAACTGATCTCAGCACAGACCATTTACTTAACCGACTCCATACATTTAAGCTAGCACAAAGCTACTTGGCACTCCACTAAGTTCTGACATATTGGGACATTTGGCGCGTTCAACATGCTCCCTCTCACTCGTCCCTCTCTCTCACACTTCCCACTTGCTCTCTCTCCTCTATCTACCCATCCCCTCTTCCCTTCTGTCTCACGTTCTCTCCGAAATCAGACGGCAGTGAACAACTCTGATTTAAGACAAGACTCCTCTTTCAAGGGGGGCATAAAGAATGGAGGCCATGAGCCATGAGATCACTGACCCTCACAAAGAACGCTTTTATTCAACTCTGCAACCTGCTGAGGACTGTTGAAGGGGGGGAGGATTCTGCAGCAGCCTCAGGTGCCCACACTATTCACTCCGTAGAAAACCTGTGTGCTAATAAGTAATTAGTAGCATACTTAAATGCTGTGATCTTTGTGCTCACATCTGATAGGAATAACATTGTTGGTTTTTCTTCAATTGTTTGAAAAGTGCCTTTCTCTTCAACGTGGTTAAAAAGGGGAGTGTGAAGTTAGAATTTGTCAGTCAACACATCTGTTTATCAGACAACACATCTATAAAAGTCTTTTATATAAAAGTCTTGTATAAAAGTTTATATTTCAGTAGCACAGCAAACAGACTTACTAAAAATTGATGTTGAAAAATAATAAAGCAGAATTTGCCCTAACTCCTCAAAACATGGGTTTCTTTTTTTGCTTTATGGTAGACGATGGCAAAACAACATCAGGCAACTCTGCCCAAACTCCTTTCCCAAATGTTCAGACAATCTTACAACATTTACACTGTTTATCTAGGATTTTGGCCATATTAAGTACAAAACAAACAAACCTCCTGTCAAACCTGACTTTTCTGCCAACCATAGAGCTACATGGCCAAGTATTGCAAAAAGCCATTTTTAATAGGGCAATTAAGTCAAGGCGTAAAGCAGTTCCACATTTAGCCGGTGCTGGCTGGACCCGGTTGGGTGCATGCGGCAAGCGTGCTGTCTGACTCACAGGCTTAAAGTGTCTGGCTCAAGTCTCTGTCACAAGCCTGTTGCCAGCGTGGTGGTGTGGGGGTCAGCCCGCTCACAAAGACAGGTGCAGAAATCCTACAGGTGATCACAGCCTCAGTCTCAAGCACTCAACTAATATGATTTAATCAACAAAATCTTTTTTGTTTTACTTCAACATTTACTGCGTTTGACTAGTGGAATGGTTAGGGAGTTGCTCCTGTGATTGGAGGGTCACCGATTTAAATCCCTGACCAGTAAAGGTACAGCTGGGGTGGTACTAATTTCACAATTTCCCTGGAACTGGTTAAGTATCTTGCTTTGAATATCTCTGTATAACCACCAATGCAAACATCCTAAGAAACAGTATGATCTAAATTCCAATCCCTGCCAATAGTCACCGCTGATGTAACATCACTGCCTGACTTACATTTTCTCTAAGCACACTCCTCTTCTCAAGCAGACAGTCATTGAAGTTGTATGCACAAGATTTTTACAGACAGCACGAACATTAAATGTGCTTCAAAGCAGGCATTTATCTCAACATCTCAGCGACTGTTTTTATCTTATAGTGGCTAGAACCAACACGGAGGACACCTTGTGCCACAAGAGCTTGTCTCTTTTAATCCTGAAGCATTGTGTTTAGATGCTGGCAGCAGGTCTTCTTTCTTCTTATTGCAGTGCCCAGAAATTCCTCACTCTTGTCAGCCTCTTGGAGGAGCAAAGGAGTAGTCTAAGCTTTTGGTAAATCAAGGTCAAGGGTTTGAAACACAACTTGTATTGCTACCAATGGAAAGTGTTCTGTGACACAGTTAAGTAGTGATATAGTGATGGCACACTGGTATGACTGAATGACTGAAAACATGGGTTGGTGACCAAAAATCTTGAATGAGCCTTCAAAAACATAGTTGGTCCCCCAAGAAATACCCTTAACCTCAGGTTGCTCCAGGAAGACTGTTCCTATAATGAGAAAATGTGAGTCGCTCTACACAAGAGCGTCCAATAAATGTTCAATAAATGAAAATACAATTGGTTTTCACTGGAAAGTATAAAAGGTGTTCTGCATTTCATAACTGTATTTGGTATCAAGATAGTATTTAAGCCTGCAAAGAAATTCCAAACATGGTCTCATTCAGCCAAAATGCAAAAATGGATCTGAGACAATCCAGATTGTTTGTACCACACACAGACTGCTCAAGAGAATAGGAAGCACATTAAGAAGGTATCAGCCTGGCTCTCAGGGTCATTCTTACTACTCCTCTTTCCAGCACTGACAATGGCCACAGCTTGGGAACAATGGCTTACTTCACACAACAAGCAAATCAAACAGCCCTCACATGGGAGATTTATAACACAAGACATAAAGGCCGCCCACGAGGAGAACCGCCAGCGATCCTTCAATCTCTCGTTTGCAGTGAACTTTGACGGGTCACTCTTCTAGAGGGGGCCTCTCAACAACCAAAAGGCCTGAGCCATAAAAATTCTAATTAAATGGGAGGCTTTAGGGTGGTTGGTTATTATTGCAAGACCGATCTTTTTTCAGGGGCGTTGTGTGTCATTTATTTGCACCATGTGGGGCTGATGCTTAAGAAAAACTAAGGCAGAATTTACAGCGTTATGGATCTCATTTGAATGTATTAAATGAAAAAAAATCAAATAATGTTTAAATGCTTTAATGTTCTCCAGAAGCTTTGTGCCAAAGTGTGTGCTAAGATGCAACGTGGAGCTTGCTCAATGAACAGCTGCAGTCAAAACCAAAGCCTATGCCCAGTGCACTGAACAGTACCAATGTCACCAAATATCAATCCTAAAATCCTAAATCCAAACTCCTAAAGATCAGTCTATGTAACTTAGCCTGACAGAAACTACCATAATCAGAAATTATGAGATGGTAAACTTTTAATTATTTTCTAAAATATTTTGCTACTGCTCTGTGAGTATAAATTAGTCAAATGCTTTTATACACACACTTAAAAACCGCCAGTCTCTGAGTATACGTTCAAATAATTTCATTTACACTCATATACACCAGCAAGTTGCAAGTAAACACTCGAATACCCGCATAAACACTCATTCACCGGAAGCTGCCTGTGAGTAAGCCTGTGAGACTCAAATACACTAATTTACACCGGTTTGAGAATAAATTCATGAGTATATACTGTGACTATATGCTTACACACAAAGCCTCCTGTACCTACACTTACTGGCCAATTTAAAAGGGCAACATAGTTCACTTCCACACGTACTATATGTTTTGTTGAAAATGCATTTGTTGAAAACACACAATGCATTCATTACTGACCACATTACCAGAGCTGACCTGGTGTTTATTTAGCTTGTGAGCCATTTTCAGGACAGGAGCTGGAGCTGGTTGTGTACTTTGTGCAAGAAATTGCCATTGTCAGTGTCACTGCTAGATCAACAAAAGTCTGTTCAAAAGCATTAAATGTCAGGTCCCAGTTTCTATTATACACCTACACTCACACCTAACCCCTAATCAAGTGCAAGGTGAGTGAAGATTCAGTTTTATATTGCAAGAGAATACATAGAAATCCCTTTAGATTACCTGAAGAAGCACATGGCTCAGACTCATCACTGACTGGTCTCTTCTTTCTCTCATGTCTGTAGACTAGATGAGGTTTGTTGTGTTCTTCCTCATAGTCCTCACCATCAGTGGCAATCAACGGTTCTAAGAAGTACTCTCCACTGTGTGTTGTAAATGTACCAGTCTGCAGGTTCAAAGCAAATAAAGATTACATATTACCTTTGGGAAAATGACAGATCAAAGATAAGACACATGCATCCTACACGCAAAGTAAATAAAACAATCACAAATTCATTCAGACATTAAAGGGAGTGATTATTTATTATTGTGAACACACCACAGCACAGCACACAGTGCACCACAACGGAATGTGTTCTTTGCATTTGACCCATCCATGAAGGAGCAGCTAACACGGGGAGCGCCTGGGAGAAGTGCTTGGAGATGGTACCTTGCTCATGAGTAACTTCACAGATTCTGGCATTCAAACCGGCGACCTTCGATCACAGGGTGAACTTCCTAACCGTTACATTACCAACTACCAACATACTCATTCATACTTCAACAATTTCAACAAATCCGGAGCCATGATCTGAGACTGTGAATTGTTTCATGCCTGCACCCCCAAAATATGCATTGTTTTATTCTACTGCATATTTTAGGGGTGCAGGCATGAAACAATTCACAGTCTCAGATCATGGCTCCGGAAGGTGCCTACACAGTCAGGAAAAATTAAGATTTATTAAATAGAAAGATTTTTTAAAAATAGCCTAGCTCTTTGTGTTGCATTAAAAATATTTTAATAATTATTGACTGAAACATTGGCTAATGAAATGAGGCTCCCCCTGGGCCTACGCACGAACATCACTACACAGTATATCTACGCTTAGTAAAAATGACAGATGTTTCATGTAATCACAGTGTAAAGCCTCCTTTGGGTGTGAAGGATAAAACTGTGATTTTAAGGCTGAAAGATCGCACAACTGCAGTGTCTTTGTGAGGTCCTATATTGCATCACCAATCCGGTATTCTCTTCTTCGAAGAGAAAGAGTGGAACAGAGGAATCTTACCTTCTATATCACACTTGACCTTTACTGTCTACATTTTCCTTTGTCACTCAGTAGTGCATGCATCAAGCACCCTTATAAAAATGTCTAAATAGTCTATTTACGAGCCTCACTTTTTTACCTACAAGAGACATGGAACCAAGAACATATGAAGCAGCATGACTATCAATTGCATTTCCATCTGAGAACACTTATGGCTGCTTCTGGTTCTAATGCTGACTGACCTGCGAGCGGTTTGATTGATGGAGCTTTGTTGTTCTAGGTTGGAAAAACTCATTGCAGAACGGACCTGTCATCAAAGGAATGCTTAGACGTGAGCAAACCCAATACCAGCGCAATGGTGTTTATGTGCCAATTTTATATAGTCACTTTAACAGGATATTGCCGGCTTGAATGATATCTCTCCGAGGATATTTCCACTCGGAGTGAAGAGGGGGAATTCTGACAGTAGAGCACATCCGGACACAGCCTTGGGGAAGGAAAGATGACATAACTTGGCCTGTTCACGTGCTGTAATAACACGTCTATTCTGACAGACATCACTGCAGCATAGTGACTGGCACACCCACACATTACATTCATAGAGCAAGGCATCCACTTCCATTCTGTTCACAAGCAAAAAAAAATCAGACGGATAAACTCAGGGCTGTCTACATGCACACCACTTGTAACTTATCCAGCACCTATCCAGATTATCCATTTTTACATTTGAGGTTTTGTTCTGAAGGTTTGGTCAACAGTGAAAAAATCTTTTCATTAATGATTATTTCATTACTGATTACATTTCTATCATAATATATTGCTATCATTTTTATCATCCACACCTAAAGCAGGCCTATTTGTCTGCATCATTTGAGGCCTGGTGTTATTTAAGTTTTTGGTCCAAGCCTTTTTTCAACCAAATTCACTAATGACAGACCCTGTAGCCAAAAAATCAGGTGAAATCAGGTGCTTCTTCACTGAGTTGGCCTCCAAACATGCAAACACTAGACTCTTGTATGATCTAGCTAATGAAGAATTCTCAGTGGACAAAAGTCTAACAAAATCCTCTGCAAAGAGAACAGCAACATCACGAATTATACTGTTTCTCAGAGACTTCCTGTCGCATCTGCCTTCAGATATGAAAGGCATTGTGCTCATCAACAATCATTATTCCAAGTTCAGAGAGGGCATGAGAGGCCAGCAGTACAATGGGAGTGAATGAAGGGGAAGAGCTGGCAAGGCCTTATTGCTGGGCATTATGATAGGCTCAAGTTACAGAGTATCTCCTCGCTGAATGGTTGTGAGCATCTGTACACAAGGCCATCAGAAAGAATCTTGTACTCTGGGTTATTAAGTCAAGGTGCAGACAGGGGCTGTCAGCCGGGGCTTGAATGAGCCACTGCTATCAGCTGATGTCATTACCTCAGAGAATAGGACGGTTTCTAGGCTGACATGGACTGACCCTCTGTGGCTGAGAAGCTAATTATGGTGTATAAATGCAATTGTGACAAGAAAGTATACAAAGAGTATAATTGATCTTACACTGAAAAAGGGCAAAACATTGAAGGAAGACAGCTGAAAAGTAAATAAAGCAAGTGTAAAATGTCTTGATTACAGTACGTGAGTTCTAATGTGTTTTTGCGAGATTGTTAATGGAAATATGATGACTTTCAAACAAACATACACGCAATGTTGTTCCACTGTGTTTTTCTGTGTGAACAAAGAGAGTCTCAGTGCTCTAAGAGACAGGAATCAGAATTGCAGTACTTACTGCTGTTCAGAAACAAGTGCTGAAATCATGGTGATGACTTAAGTATTTCCATCTTAGGTAACATACACATAGACTCTTAAACAGATATAGACAGTAGATGTGAATACCACACTGACTGGAGAGAAGGCAGCTGCAGTCACAGATTTAGATGGTTTAGTGTAGAGGTATAAATCTTGGATCCCAAATAGGAATGTGTTTACAGTGCTGATCGTTGCAAAGATGCACATCATCACGCCGAAATGAAAAGCGTGGCTCTGAATCTTACCACCAGTGATCCAACAATGTTTCTGTAAGCAAATATATTTTCCTGATTTGAACTAAATAATAAATAACCTTCAAGTCCACGGCTGTACAACCTGACAACTATGAGTCTCACTTTTGGTGACAGTAAAATGGTGTTTTTTTCATAAATATTCTTCTTATTTCAATAAAACACAATCCTCCTAAAACTGTATAACACAAATATAATAACAGCATGATAGAACATTTTCTCAAATAGTTCATAAGATCTGTAGAACAACATTCTTACAATCACATTACTAAATCTTCTCCAAACAGAAGATTTGCTTGAGGCTATTTAAAGCCTGTTTACAAATGCAGTTGAGTTAGCACACTTAGATGACCTTTCACACTAAATACATTAGCTCATTTGCCAAAGTGAAATGTCTATAGTGCTAAAAGCATAACATATATAGAACAAACCGAGACCTGACCGAGACCAGAGTGTGTCAAGACCCAGACAAAATCAAGACTCTGAAGGGGAGAGACTGACACCAGGGCGGAGCAAGAGCAAGTCGAGACCGAAACCGGACCCATACACTTCATGACAAATAAGTGGAACACGCGAAGCCTAGGCACCCCTCAAAAAGAGCTGAACAAAGCAAACAATAGACAGTAAACCACATTAAACATGTTCATAATGAGTTATCACATTTATATAACAGCCATGTAGACATTAAATTCTATTGTACTGTATGCTAGATAATTCAGTTATATATGGTACCCTTTCTCAGCAAAATGTCCAACTATTGCCAACTGGCACACAAAGGAATGACTTACTTCCTACTGCCGGTACTTGGATATCTTAAATAGCACCCATATATATTTCCACCTCAAAAACTGAAAGACTATAGACCTCTGATAAGGCAAATGTTCACTGAAGCCAACTCTAGGAGTTCAGTTTAGACAGAGTAGCTCAGTCTAGTTGATATGGATGCCGGCTGTGACCCTAATCAGTGTGTCAAAATCAGTATGCTACAGATAGGATACAGCCTTTTAAAGATATCTCTTGGGATGAAGCCAGTGCCAATGGCTGTTGTGGCATGTAGCCAATGAGATGTAACCAAAATCTATTGCATTTGGTCACATGTTGGATGCTGGTGCCCATGTTGGATGTGTTCCGATGGCATTTAGCTAGATATAGCTCATGTCTGTGAAAGCTGGGTTATAGTGGCATGCAGTTTTGGCAGTGTTTAATAGTGTGCACTTTGAGATATCTTTTGCAACAAAGCCCCAAAATATGTGAAACAGAAGGACACTGTTCCGTTTGATGACCTGAAATATTCACACACTAAAACACACATACACAGCCAACGCAATGTAGGACTGTAAGCCACATAACATTAAATGTGAACTGATCTGAGTCATATTTGACAGAATTGACTGTGTGTTAGTTTTGTCAGTCTTAACCACTGATGGAAAAACCCTTTTAGAATCATGTACCCCTTAGCAAAGACCATACATTCAGCATGAGTGATCATTGCATTAAGACTAATTAGTAAATGGACACATGCTAATGAGTCATTGCATTCTGAACCTGAAACAGAGAAATGATATCATGACCAGTTAATGGAAAAGGGAGTAACTTAAAGTGGAATAACACTTTCTTAGGTGTCAGATCATTGATTTATATCTAAACAGACACACGCAATGGTTCTAATGATATGAATCCGTAAAGAAACATATGTGCAGAGAATGATCAATTTATGATGATTCCATGATCATAATCATTTATGGTTCTGGAGTATTTAAAGAGCAAGTTCTAGCCATTTAAGAACTTTTAAGTATACAATTTAATATAGTATAGTATAGTATAGTATAGTATAGTATAGTATAGTATAGTATAGTATAGTATAGTATAGACTGCAGTGCAGTACTCAAGGCAATGTAAAAGTGTAGGCAGTATTTATTCTTGGATGCACTGACATAAGCAAATGGGATATACAGTAAGGCACTTTGGAGTTATATTTTCTCTGAACAATGCTTTCTTTGTTAGTAGTCACGACCACAGTGAATACCGCTAGTTGAGTATAGTATAGTATAGCATAGCATAGTATAATACTGTACTATTAGTATAGTATAGTATAGTATAGTATAGTATAGTATAGTATAGTATAATACTGTACTATTAGTATAGTATAGTATAGTATAGTATAGTATAGTATAGTATAGTATAGTATAGTATAGTATAGCAATGCAAAACTGTTATAATCCACACTGTCAGTTCTTTGATCCTGTATTAAAAACCATATCGTCGGACCTATCTGAGCCACCAAAATGAAAGAATATACAGTAGTTACTACCTGTTGCAGAATGTGTGCTTGCACACACCACACACACACACACACACACCCTGCCAAGACCAGGCAGGAGCGTGGTATGCTGCATAACACCAATCTATGAGCTGAGTAATGTTTAAAGGTTTAGTTCTACTCACGAGGCCAGTACACAGGCTGAAGACGGCACGGTGTTGGCTTTCTGCGTTGACGTTCCCTCGGAAGAAGCAGTGGCGCATGTCATTAGCATCATCCCTAGTGTCGTTCAGGATCTCGTCTGCTCCCAGGTGCCTCACGGTGTAGGACGGAGCGATGAAGTCCGCATCGGCGGTCAGGTTGAGATGAAATCGCTCCCCGAACGCCTCGATACTGTAGTGGGCGATCAGAGACGACACACCCGCATCCGCGCTCCTGCGTCTCCGCCTGTAGTGGAGCTGCTGGGGGAAAGACTCACCCAAAGCGTTCAGACGAACCGGCGTTACGATTTCGTACGATGACAACTGTTTGATGAGGGTTGCTGGGGAAAAAAAATAGAAATGATAAAAAAAAAAATCATTCAACTGGCAGTAATATCCAGAGTTTAAAGTGTTCAGTTTCAATGAGCCGGCTTTGGTCGTCCTTCTGTGGACCGATTTTAATTCATTCTTAACTAGGATCCACAGGTTGTGCAAGAACAACTACACCGTTATAAACGCTTCTTAAATCATTTGTGATCTCACTGGCATCTATCACTCTAATCCACACTTTTGCATACTTCATTTTGGCACTAATTTATGACAGGATAAAAGTTTGTAATTACCTTGCTTTGGGTGGAATCGATACGTTAATGAGTTTCGGACAAGTGCATGGAGCAGACTCGTTAATCCCAGCAGCCAGATTGCACACTGCATGATGTTGTCCGCTAAATGAAGTCCGGCTCTCTTCCCCAGTTCCCCCGTGCAGCACCTTCTTCAGGCGGCTTCGCCCCCTCCGTCTCCCGGCGTGTCAGCAGCAGGTCGCGGGATCCGCGGAGGCTCTGAGCTGCGGAACTCTGGTAAAGTGCAGTAGCCTCATTGCATAGCGAAACACACGTCCACTTCCCCTGTGAACCGGGACTATTTACACCATATTCCCGTAGACTCGATGCCTATACAAGCTACGTCCAGGCAGAGGGATCGGTGCCAATTACACTTTTTCCCCCTGGCCATCCATAGGACTCCCCCCCACCCCCCACCCCCCAACTCCGAGCGTTCACCCACTCCAGGATGAAGAAACGCCCCTCTGCCGCGGAGCCAATAGCGAGCGGTGTAACAGCCCCTACTGCCCCAGCACCGTCCACTTCACTACCACATTATTACTCTACTGCCACAGCACTCTACACCTTCCCACTGGACTACTGCATTACTGCCTCAGCGATATCCACTTTACTACTGCACTACTGCCACAGCACTATCCATTTCACTATTGCCCTACTGCTCCATCACGTCCCAGTTAATTACTGCACTACAACTTCAGCACTATCTACACTACACTACACTGGTGCACTACATTGGGCAGACACTTCCATTTTGTAATTTCAGGGACAGTTTCCGTGAGAGCAACATGGGGTTAAAGGTCTTGTTCAGGGATTCTGTGATGGTAGTGATGGAGATTTTCAGCCAATGGCCTCTTAGTCCAGAGGTAAGTATCCTAACTGCAAGACTGCCACCCCCAGTTATATAAGAGAGAGAGATTACTTCCCAACTTTCTAACAGAAATTGGCAAAACAAATGTATCATTTTGACTTTATATGATGTCTGTACATATTGTGGTTAAAATTTACAAATATGTAAACATTTGGTATGGAGTAACAATGTTCGTTTCCTTTATTTTAAATGAACATCTGGAAATCTGCATATATAAAACAGCAAGATTTTGACAAATTCTGTTTATATTCCCAGGTCAGTAATGTATCAAATTAAATCTTTTAGAATATTGCCTCAAGCTCTTATAGAAATTATACATTTCAAAGTACAACCCTTGGTTTACAGCTGCCTTTATAGGCAGACACATGACATGTAAACATCTGCATAGGGAAAAAAGGACTGATTACAGTGTAATAAAAAGTACAGAGGTGCGCATGCAAGGATACATTTTCTAGGGAAAATGAGATAGGCTTCAATCAAACAGTTGGAAATGTTAATGATGGGAAAACTTTCTACTCTGGTAAAACATGGATGGAGCATCCTGTATAATGGAAGAATATCATATATTCCCATGCATGACATCTTAATTTTGAGGCAAATCAAACATGAAAATATTACAAATACTTTCAAAGTGTACAGTGTTGCAAGTTTAGACTAGCTTTAGCTTTTCACATTACTTTGTCATAATAGGCTATTTGTTCTTGCAATATATTTATTCAAGTACAAGTCTTGATTTTGCTTTAACTCTGTTAACTGTTTTCTATGGCCAGAGTTCCTTCCGGCAACGGTTATGTACAGTCCCAATCTCATGCAGTGCTTCCATTGGCTCTAAAAATGAATGCCTACAGTACTACAGTGCCTATAGAGGGATTAAATGCAATGTAATACCACACATATGGAGCACTTCATTAAGGACATGTTTAGAGATGCTTTTGTAGGATTTTTTATTGTATCCAGATGTTCATGTTAATGAGGACAACCATGTTGTGGTTTCCTTTCACAAGTTGGTGTATGTATCTGGGAATGTTTATAACACACAACAAGACTAACCTATAAAAACTACATGTATGGGATTGGAGGCAGGCCAATCCCATAGAGCTTCATAGTGCTACACACAACTGCTGTAGCTTAATATTCACTTTGCAATGTAGTTCCAAAACATGTTATGTTGTAAGTATTTGTTTCTGATTGTTACATCTACTTATTGACCTCTTCATAATGTACTGCGTTTGTTTGCTCATTGTCATACTCAAGAAACCAGAATGTCAAATCATTGATATTTGTGACAAATCATTATAACACCACCAACGTGAATTGTTGATGTATGACAAATGAATCCATGCTTTAATGTTGTTTATGTCAAGTCATGACAGTACTATCCCAATGCTGCAAAATCAAGACTCATCAGTCCAGGCAACATTGTTCATCTTCTGTTATCAAATTTAGGTGATCCTGTGCCAAATCAAGCCTAATTCTTCATGTTCTTTAGCCTGATTCTTCCACAAGGGGCACTTCCAGTGTGGTCTTCTGCAGCTTTAGACCATCTGCTTTGAGGTTTAATGTACTATGCTCAGAGTTGCTCTTCTGCATACCTCGGATGTAATAAGTGCTTATTGTTGTCTTATTATCATCTTGAGACATATGCCATCAACAAAGTGTTTTCACCTAAGAACCACTACATGTGCTGCTTTTGATATTCTCTATAAGCTCCAGATATGGCTGTTAACAAACATCAGCAGTTTTTGAAGGTCTCAAAATCAGTGTACCTGGCACCAACACCAAGGACTGTTTCAGTGTCACTTAAATCCGTTTCTTTCCCATTCTGACACTTGGTTTGAAAAGTAGTGAATTACACCTACTGAAGTGTAGACTGTAAGTAGCTGCAAAGGGAATTTAAATGCCATTCTTGTTTTTTTTTATCACTACAACATAAACACCATTAACAAGATGTGTCACTGCTTTCTGCTGTATGAGTTCCACATGATGAGAACCATTGTCATATAATGGAACACTCTAAAGCGTCTCCTCTCTCGACCTATGACTTAGAGATGAACCTTAGCATGACTGTGGGGAAATGAGGTTAAAGTGAAGTGCTTAGTGTTCAACCCACAGTATATGGTCATTTACAGATAGGTATTCTTGAAATGTATTATTTTATTGAACTAATGATTCTTAATATTTAAATTTAGAAATTAGAAATTTAGAAATTTAGAAATTAAATTAAAATTGTAGTATTTAGTAATATGCACAAATTTGGTTGTACTAACTACAACTTTATGCAGTCGCATAAAGTCTTCATAAAGCACCATCAGTACCTGTTGTTCACTCTGTGAAGAAGCCCTGCGATAATAACTCAATGTTGCATGGTGACGATGCACAGCTTGGCTCAATTTTGGATTGCAGAAGAGAAACACACGGTCTCACATCTCTGTTTCTCCTTTTCTCCAAAGCATGATATGTTATCACAAACTTTAAAACACTGTTTCCTTCCATATCAGTTCACAAGGTCATATCTGTGCCTTGAGTAAATACCCATATAAAACAAGTCCACTCTAGAATAAACCTCTTTCTTTTAAGTTTTTGTAAATATTGTTCTCATTACTATACCACCTTCACTCTTTTTATGTTTGCTCTTTTAATTAGTGCAAATTATTAAGGCATCTTAAGTTCACTGCGAAACTATTAATTTATTGATTTATTAACTATTATTATTTTTTTATTAAAACGAAGTCAACAATTATGACTAATTAACATTAAACAATTCCCTCATATTAGCATGAGCGTCATAGTATTACACACAATTCAATTAATTGTGTTCCTCCTAGTTGTAGTAACATGGATCACCTGGAGCGGTGGTAGCCATATGACCACACTCACATCAGAGGCCTTCCATAAGGGGGTGGTCAGTGGTTCCTGCTGAAAAGCATGACAGTAGGACTGCAGTGTAAGCCTTTCAACTGACAGGGTCAAGATTTACTGCTCACCACGCTGACCCTCTTCTATCCCACAGCTTGAGCAGCTTGGCCTTCAGCATTCAAACACTTCCCTTCTCTTTGGACAAGGTTTGGACCTGCAGCAGTTACACTCATCTAGACATCAAGCGGCAAGGATCTCTGGATAAAATCAGTGGTGGAACAACTACTCTGAATGCTTCAAATGCAACATGTCTGATAGTAAGGCTACAAGGCAACAAAGTGAGACTTTTGCATATTTTGTCTATTGTTGATTTAAGATCCACATTAGTTGTGTTCACGTTCCAAAACACAGATCAAACTAAATTAGCAAAAGCGAAACTAAAGCAACTAAATTCACACACCCCAACACACCGCACCCTTCCCCTTTTTAGGGTAGTATTCAAGTGGAGCAAAATTGAACAAAATGGGGAGCCATGAGATGACGGTTAGTTGGGACTGTTTCAATGGTCCAGTACATGAATAAAAAATTTTGTTTAATTAATACAAATATTATTATTTTTTGTAGTAAGTTTAGGGTTAATGGCATATTTTTCAGTTATAAAGAAACCTCTGCCGATGACCCCGCCATTAACACTATATTACAATGATAACAGGACTTTAGTGAATGCTTAAATTGTAGTCTTTTTTAAAAGGCTGCTTGAAGATAGTGCACATCTAATGGTCAACATGAATTAAGAGAGATGGTTGCTGACCACTGCTGACTGTACACTAACAAGTGATTTCAATTACTAAAATACCTCACCAAGCTGAGGTAGCATTGAACTCAATCACTTACTGTACACATCCTCAGTCTTGTGAAAGATTGCATTGCTTCACTCGTTTCCATTACATATCCTTAATGGAATTAGTATTTGACCTAAATTTGGGCACAGCTGTTTTTAAATCAAGGAATTTTCCATGCACCATGCAATGTAGAGTGTAGCCTTCTACCTAGATCAACGTGACAACATTTTTCGTCATCATTTTCTCCATGATTCTCTTGATTTTCCTTATTTGAGCTCTTGGGCTATCTTCTTGACTCCTCATTTCTTAGAGATCATGCGTCAGGCCAAGACTTTTGTCTTCTTGTTGGTCAGATTAACACCACCTTAGCTTCCAAACCAGCTCTACATTTAACCACTGTAACCTGGGAATTCTGTGGCGCATGAAACACTGCAGTCTGTTGTCACCTCTCTTCCTGAATTTTGAGTGCAGCATTGTCAAGTTTAGCCCTGGAGACAGCTTTAGGAACTCTGTCAAAACAGCTCCCCAATTTTCACACCCTGTTTCTGCAGCCTCACTCAATGGCTTGATTTTTAAAAGTAAAAAAACAAGTCTGTGTGTGTCAGGAAAAGGGTGAAAGGAAGAGATGGAAAATAAGAACATTGTCACTCTGCAAACAAGTTGAGGACATAGTTTGGAAAGGCATGGTTTTATCCACACTGAAAGAACTTAAGTCGTAATGAAAGGCATATCCTATATGGCTTATATAGATATAAATCTGCCTTTTTCTAGACTCGTAGTAGTGACTGCTGGTGTTTACACTGAAAGCATTTGTTGAATGGCAAGAAGAAGAAGGCTAAAAAGCCTCTTGTTTGCTATTGTCTTGGCCTGAAAGTGCATTGACAGGCAATGGCTTGTTGAAAGAGCCTTTAGCATTAAAATGTTTTAGGAGACATTGTGTCTTTTGTTGCACTGATGAAGTAATATTAACCGGCCCTACTAACTGTTTTTTATTCATATTGTTTTCATGCACCCTGGGGATGCTAGATAAACTTCCCTTCTTTTCTATAAAGCAGAGGACTTTCACAGTATCCATTTGCAGACAATATGACTAACACTTCTACAGCTTAAGAATCCTTGAAAAATACCTTACCCACATTTCTAAAGTTACATTCAACATTCTTTTGTTCTTTGAACAACTATTTACTACAATAACAAAAGCACTCTATACACAGAGCTGGCCTATACCATGCATTTAAAGCCTAGAATTACATTGCCTTTCCCTGCCAATTTTTTCTTAATCCAATTTAGATTTATTCCATATGTGCTTTCGACTTTAAAGGTGCTTGACCTGGGATGAAAAGCTCTAGTAAATGAAGCTTTCCCTCCTAAATGTGCTTCAACCCTCTGAGGTGGTAATCCTTGTTCCGGCCTGATTCTCTGCCTGTGTTTGCCTTGCATAAACATTTTTTTCCCTTAACTATAGGCTGTGCTTTATTAGAATAGAGAATGCTTTTCCATGCGGGATTTTGCAGAAACATTCTACATAAGCAGTACAGGGAATAATTGCCAATAATTTTATTGGCAATTTAATGATTTAATGAGAAAATTAATGTTGTCCTCTTTACCACAGCCTGCTATGGATCATTATTGTGCATGCCATGTATAATCTAAAATTATGATTTTATTCAATCTTTCAAGCTTTTTAAATGGAGGCGTCAAAACAGTGTCTGTATTTTTTTCCAAGTGCCAAGCAGTAAGAAAAGTGGACATACTGAAAGAGGCCTAGAGCCACGTGAACAGGTCTGACTTATCAGGTTTCACTGGGAATCAGAGGAGTCTGCACCACAGCTGCCTTGTTCTTAGTACATCACTGAAGCTACTTCAAACACTAGGCAGAGGAACGTTTGGCTTTCTGACATGGTCTGTAGTTTAATGCCAAGAAATACCCTGATTCACCTCCTGGTGCAATTATGATTCTAACTTGTGCTATAAATCGGTTAGGCAAAATCATTGTGGGCCTGCTGCTAAGAGCAAAGCTTACACTGCCCCTACAGGCTTTGTCCAGAAGCACTCGCCTAAGATCTGTTAGACGCCACTGTGGGATTATGTTGTTTAGTGATACAGATTAATGTATAAGTATGCATGGAATCTTCTTCATCATACTCAGAAAAGTTACCTGTTCTGCATAGCTGTCAAAGATCAAAAGATTAATATTAACCTCTTTCAATATTGTTTATTAATTCCAATAAGTAATAAAATGTGCATTCTGTACATCATCTTGCATTATTTAAACAGTATTGTAATCTCCCCTCCTAAATGCTCTCTCTATAAAAGAGACAGCTGCCCATTTTTTTCCTCTTATGACCAGCTGTGAGCTTTTAGCTGTTCTTACTCACAGGGTCTGGTGACAGATCTTCAGGGGTTCCTCTGCTCTACTCTTCCTCTGTAGCGTGTCTCAGACATGGTTCTGTTTGAGTGACCTCACCACCACAAATAGCCTTGATGCAAACCACCCTCTTCACCTTTATCATCACCCCTCCAGTGTTTTAAGTCTTTCCCATGTTGAGGGTGTAATAACTATGTCTGGTTTTCAGAGGACAGTAAAACCCAACATCCCTTCATCTCCCCTTTTTTGCTCTACTTTTCAACGGGACAGAGTAAAAATGTATCTTTAGCAGACAGATAGGATGGGAAAATGCTTCTGATAACCTTATCCCAAAACATTTACGGCTATTACTTTTGCAGTAGTTATTTCATGCAAAAATATATGTATATCTCTAAGAGATCTATATATATATATATTTATTAAGTGGTGCATTTGTATAGGTGCAGCAAGAATTTTCAAAAGTGGAAAAAAGCATTAAAAGTGTTTACAATTATATTTAAACATTCTTCAATAGCCAGTAATACATACATGCATGCACTGCAATTCATGACCTTTGGAATTCTGGATGTAAATGTTTTAGGCACAGAGCATTTTCACATGGAAGAGTTGCACTCAATATAAGAGATGGACCATCTGCATTTATACAAGTGTTGTTACATATAAAGCTCCTTTAAAACCATACACACATGAGAAAAGGAAGAGATGAATTCTAAGGCTCAGTCAGATGAACATGATGGAATGCTAGTTAATGCCTTGAAGCCCACAGGCGAGACAACTGCTGAACTATTTGTGAACTACAACAAAAATAGCTAGATAGGGTACTGGGTAGGACTGAATTAGAGTAGCCAATTACAGAGCAGAGCAATGGACCCTTACGGCCCTTAAATGTTCCCTGTTAGAGTGAAGGAAACTCTCCAAAGCAATGAGCTTGAGCAACAATCCTATTCTAATTGGAACCACTGACTAAACAAGGCCAGCTGAGACACTCTTATTGGGTTCTGACAGTGTACAAAGGCAAAATACCTCAGACAACACAGCTTGCTGTCAGATGGTTGGTCTACCATGTAATTTGTTTAAATACCTCTTAGAGGCCAAAATCCCAGGAGCATGCCTGAGACTAAATGAGTCAATATACAAACTTATCACTGTCATTAAAGTTAAATGCTAAGACTTGGTTTGAGTAAGCAGTACTGAAAATGATTTAAAATAAAAATAAATTAATGCACAAAAATGATGAAAAATTGATAGACAAATGTCACAAAGACTAACAAGTAATAATCTGTATGCACAAGATTATATGATGCATGTTAATGAAGGAGTTTATTATTTGTTTGGAATGTGCAGACTCATCTACTACATCTGTGTTAGGTTTTGGAATCAGAACTGGAATCAGAACTGAACACTCAATTAGTATCAACACTCAATTAGTATCAACTTGCATTTCCTACTTACAGGGACAGACTCTTTGGAGCACGTGAGGTCTTGCTTGGAGTCTCAATGTTGGATTTTCTAGTAGCTGGATTTGAATCTACAACCTCCTGGTCTGTAGTTGATTGTCCTACCACTAATTCAACTTCCACCAGTATACTATAGTATATTCTTATAGCAATCTACAATTTATATAATTTGTTGTATAGTTTTTCTTCAAGGACACTTGCTGAAGTCACTCACTGCTAGATATGTGAACTCAAATGAACCCAAATTTATCAAGAATGTGGTTTAGTATAATTTTGTTTGGATGAGAAACAAGTATGTGTGGTAGTCTTGCCTCTTTGAAACAGGTCATAACTGTACATCAACACTTTGTCAGCAGCAGTAAACATCAGTTGTTTATGGTAATTATTACATATTTAGATCATTGTGGTTGCGTTGTAGATCCCTGCCTGAAATATCAAAGAGCATGAAATATGCATTCAAATCAATATTTACATTTGCATTGTGTATCTCTGTGGATATACACTGTTTCACATTCACATTTTGAAGTCTTGTTTATAGAATCAAGATTTCAGACTCTTTCATTGGTGAAGCTATTGACTCAGTGTCTTAGTAGCACTTACAGTGAATTACGGTGAGACTTTTGGCAGCTGCTAGCACAGATATTTCAGACATAGTTGCCAAATCAAAGCAAAGACTGAACACATCTGTATTCAGATCTAAAATAGCTCAAGACAAAGAAATTCAAAGACATAAGCCAACCACCACGACTTTCAGAAGTATGTTCCTGCTGTGAATGCTATTTACGCAGAGATTGGGTTGTTATACTTTTCCCTCCCAAATGACCACCTACTTTCCTCACAAGTTCAGATCATTTTATATGGGGGTCTATTCAGTATAGAGAAGGTAGAACAAGTGTTTTGCAGAGCAGCTAACTAAAATTGTGATGCTACTAACTTTTTCAGTAGCACTCTTTTTCAGTAGCTTATCAGTAGGAAAGCTATTTTGTGTTTCTGATAGGACAGAACTTGCATCTGAGAGACTACCATGACCACACGGAGCATGCTTATTGCATAACAGCAAGCTCTTGACAACTGCCAGATAGAGTCAGAGAATGGAGTTCAGCTTGCCGAAGATGGAAGCAAGAATCTGTGGCTGTGAAAGAGAAATGTAGTTAGCTACTTTTCTTTGTAGCTTTTAATATAGCTGTATTAAATCAGTTGATTTTACTCATGAGTAGCTTGTAGCTTGAAAAGCTACCGTTTAACTGTTTATAACTTATACAATGTGTGTGAATGATATGAATGATCGAGAGTTACTCTAACCATACCATGTAGATATAATTGAAGAATGTCCAAATTAAAATGTAATGAAATAATTCACACTATTCATTAATTTGGAGGAAGTTAAGAAGTTGCAGCTGGGATGTGAGCAGATTGTGATGTTAGATATAAAGACGTAAGTACTAAACTAATTTACAGAGGGTTGCCTGACACTCCTCAGCTTCTCTCTTTCTCTGTCCCCTGTGTAATGTCTATTTGAGTGTTGGCACTGACAAGGTGTCTCTTGATATAGACCAGAGCCATGCAGAAAACATGGCAGTTCACACAGACTTAAGGTGATAAACCTACACTAATTATGTCAAGGAAAACACTCTCAATCTAGATATTTTTTAAAAATCTAAACTAAAGTTGGGTCATCTGACATTGTGTACTGTACTTTTCTTTAAGATGATGAGGCATGATGATCTTTTTATTTTTTCAAATATTAATACTTTTGATAAATGTTTGGACACACTCAAAACTCAGCTCACTAAAGACTAATCCACTGCATCTATGACTCAGTAGTGGGATTTTTTTCATAACTCAAGCATACAGTATGTTATCAACAGTCAGTCTCCGTCGAATATTTGCTTACTATATCTTGGTGTATGCGTACTGCACATGTGTGTGATAAGGGCCTGATGAAAGAAAACAAAGTGAAAACTTGATATTATCATCATTGCTATGGCCAGCATGACTTATTTTCCCAAGATTCAAAGATATAAAATCACCAATGTTAATCTGTGTTGAGTTATGCTTCTGTGTGGATGTAACAAACCTAAAGCATGCATTTCATATAATACCCAACTATTAAGGTGTTACAACAACACTGTATCTTTATGCAGGAAAACCCAATTCCTCTTGTGGAATACCTTTAACCCTTTCATACATTTTTTTAATTTATTGACTATCATTTTTACACTGATTTCTTATCTGAAACATGGCCATGAAAAGCACTGAACATAAAAGGAATAAGCTGTACAATGGCTATACACTGTTTTAATTTGTAAATCTACATGAGTACAGTATGTGCTATGCTGAATTATGTTGAAATCTTATGAAAAATCCACAACTTAAAGTATGGTCGTGTTTCATTATCTGTAAAGTATCTTTCAACCTGCAGGTCCAGACAAGACAAGACCATAGTAAATGTTGCAGTAGACATGCAGGGAAGCAGAAGTACATTTAGTGCTCCAGTTTGATGAAGCACACCACCTGTCTCTCTTCCTAGAAAGCGAGAAAACAAACTCCCACTCCTGCTTTCATTCCTAACCTCTGTAACTCTAAAGTCTCGACATCATGCATCATTTTTTATGGGGGATCCTGATTGAGATTATTCTCACTGCAGGTGGTCTTCATTTTCAGCCTCATCTGGTGATTTTGTGCTTCTGCATCCCTCAGCCCCCCTTCAATCTCTCCATCATCATTCTTATCTGCCCACTCTGCTGTCCTCCCCTCTGTTGTGCACCTTGGCTCAATTTGCCTATGCACTCCTCACCTGAGCTCCCAGCTCGTAAAATCCTGTTGAATCTCTATTACACTGGTCATAGTCTGGGATGGATTAAGAGTCCGTCACCAGAGGATTACGTAGCTCTACATCTGGGAATTACTGTCTCTGTCTGAGAGAGAAAGGGAGATAGAGGGAGAGAGAGAAGATTAATATGGTTGTATTTTCTATGCTGACTTGATCCATTACAGTTATCTGTGAACTTTGACCTCAGTTAGTTGAAACACATCAGTTTGTGTTTGTCTGTATTTCACTGACAGTCTATTTCTCTTGCTCATGTGTAAGACGTTCAGTTCATGATTTAAATATGATGTGATTTATCTCATTGTAAAATATTCTCAGGCAGGAACATTCATATGCTTAATAAAGTTCATGATTCTACCTATGTTAAAATAGTTAAAAGATTATTGAGACAGAACAACATTAAAAATACCTCTTTATCCAGCTAAATCATGAGTTTATTTTATTCAAGAAGCATAATCAACATGTAAACACACAATTAGATTCTGTGAGACAAAATAAGTTTTTGGGAAAGATGCTCAGGATATTGTTTACTTGTTCAGATTTGTTGGGATGAGAAAAAGTATGTAACAAAATAAAAATTCATGCTACAAAGGGCACTGTGGTTTGTATTATACAGATGTAATCAGCTATTCATTAATTACACGTCATCATAAGGGAAACAGTTAAAATCATTTCATATAAAGTCCATTTCAGCCGATTTTAATGGGGAATCAGAATGTTAATAGACGTCTTAATGTCACTTTGGATAAAGAGATTCATGTGATCTGTGAGCTGTGTCTTTTGATGTACACGATATGTAGTTGGTGTTTGAAATGTAGAGTCCGATGACAGTCTGAGCATGGAAACATTTTCCTTTTCCAAGTTTGAACCTTACGCAACTAATGCTGAGACAGACACCAATATGTATCAGATCAACTCATGCTTATGACCATATATGACCCCATTTGTGCACTTCATTGATTTAATCTTTTATTTATTTACTTCTAATGTTCTCATCTATCAGCCAATGTAAGTGAAAAGAATAGTTTAATAGAGAGGGTGCAGTTACATAGCTTCCAAAAAGAAAGAGATTCTGGTTTCTGAAATTGCAGTGGCATGCAATATTTTTTTGGATGTGATGAGGGCTAAACTAATCCCAAAATCAAAGTGAAAGTGTTGAAAGTAATTCTGTATAGATATACACACAGTTTCATGAATAATTATGATAAACTGGGGCAATGCCTTATTTCTGCTAAAGGCAAGAGACTGTGGGAGCCTGTGTGCTGCCAGACATGAACTGGAAAATGTTTAGAACTGAAGCCATATGTAGATCCATTTGCTGGTGTAAACAGACGTGGACGTGGATGGAGAAAAGAACCGCAGGGTCTCCTAGAGAAACAGGAGGGAAGTGTGAGGGGTGGACAGGAAGGCAGCGCGGGGGGTCTTTCTCCACAGTCCGTCACGCGTTATTGTTCATGCTGACAGCTCCATGAGTTCTGCCTTCAGCTGGGCTCAGTCCATGCAGTTTGACCCTGACACACAGTCGACCACCAACAGCATATTCAGCACTCGTAGGACTATTGAGTGACCAGCCTGCTCACCTCCCTACTGAGAGGGCCAGGGCCTTTGTGTGAATCCGGGGCATAGATTGAATGTGGGAGAGAGGGTTACAGACTGACCATCTTTGTGCTTGTACTGGCGGTGTGTGCTTAGGATACCTGTTTTCAAAAACGCAAGTGTCAAGTGGCACTGTGGAATGAGAAAGGCAGAGGGTATGACTCCAAGTCCAAAAGAATATTCAGTTTGTGTTTCACACAGTGAGAGACAGACCTTTTGTTTGCAGGCATTATCTGTCACAAAGTGGTATCTAAAGGATTAAAGTGATGGTATTTTTGTATGCACGAAATAATTTATTTCGTTAGTTTTTAAATCACAATTTGCAATTGATTAGCCTACAAATCACCTTTGCATTGCCAGACTAAATCACACCTGACATCAAGTTTGCAAGGATTAGTAAATCACTACTAATAAATATATAAATCCTAAAAGAATGTTACTGCAAAAAACAGTGTTACCTATTTCATTATAATAAACAAAATTGACCAAAATTAGCAACATACTAACCAATTAATTAGTTCACATAATTTATCTGGTTAAATCACCTTCTTTTTCCTTCTGTGTTAATAGCATAGGGATGCATTATTTATGTGTACAGGGAACGCCAAATTCGTCTACTTTTGCATGAAACATTTAACATTTAATACTGAGTTGTTTTTTAAAGAATTCTTTGAATCTTCATTAACACCATTAGTTTTATTTGTTGCTGAGTAAAGGTTTGAATTCAGTTTTCATGTTTTTAAAACAATCAATAAATGGCAATTCAGTCTGATTTAGCTTTGTAAAACTAACGCAGTTTGGGAGACAGCAGTACAATTGTGTTAGCCCTCTGTGTAAAATTATAGTGTCTTTCAAAACTGTGGAGAGAGATGCTCTTTCCCAAAAACCAGGGGGCTTCATGCCTTTTCCTAATAAGCACTGTGGTAAGAGTAACATAGCTTCTGTATATCTCCACAAGCACTAATCATCTTTGACACCTTTTCAGAGGGATTCCAAGAGGGACTTGAGGGAGACTGATGTGGCCACAGAGCACTTACCTCTGGTAGTTGCGCAGATGCATGTCTTTGGCCCATCTGAGAGGGACTTGACGTGTCTGCTTTAAATTACGGCTAGGGATGTCAGGACCCAATGTGGCTTGTGTTAGCAGGAGCCATAGTGGAGCACAAAGCGATCGGAAATTGATTCAGATTGGGTGTGCACTGAGCAGGATGACCTAATTATCCAACTATTACTCTGCTCTACAACCATGAGCAATTCCATCTTTCCTGAATAAAACCGGGCAGGGATTAATACACTTTTTTTGATGGTTTCACAGCCTGTCCCCAAAATATGAAGAGAAGAAAATTAGACTTTGAGTTGAAACCAGAGGGTTCACTGAAAGGAGAAGTTTATTAGTGAAGAAATAATATTTTTGGATAGACAGAATAAAAGCTAGGTATAAGAAATTATAATTACAAAACATAATTACATTATATTATATTACATAAAATTACATTATCACATAATGTAACTTGTGATGGTGTATTGAAAGGTCTGATCTCTTTCATGCAAATCCACATAATTTTAAGATTCTAAAATAGATTCTTATACACAATGCATATAATGTCAAAATAGCAACAGAGTCCAGCCAGCGTATTGATCTGACAAACCTGTTTTAGAAGTACGTATATGTTGTGTAGTATCTTGTTTAGATTTAGTGGACAACCATCCAATTCAGTCGATAACCTTGAGAACCAACCACAGCTGAAAATCCATGCATAAAAAGGGTGCAATCACAGATAAAGTAAAAAAATATCTGAATATATATATAATTTTAGGTGAAAGAGATAACATCTTCTGAATATTTTACTTGCAATTGTATATACATTAATATACATACGCACATATTAACATGAGTAGCATGTGTTTTGAAAAGTTGTGAACGGTAAAATAAGGGTTTGCTTTTCCTCAGTGGTTTTGTCTAAATTAAAGCAGACATAATTAGGAAAATTACCAGTTGAAATGAGAAGAAAGGTTAATCTAGCGGTTGAGAATTCAGCATGGGTTGGAATTCCCCAAATGATCCCTAATCATGTTTTATCAGACAGGCTTAATGAATCAATCTAACATAGTATCCTGCCCCTGAGGAAAGACTTTGTGAAATCACCCCAATGGTGACTGCAATGGGTGACCATGATCTTATCTATAATAACCCACAGGAAGGGGAGAAGACTAGTCTGACTGGATTTAACACACACACCCACCCCTCCTCTAGCAAGTCTGCCAACTTTATGACAGAGTCTGGGATTTTCTCCTCTATGTTAAGCAGACTTGGATCCCATTGGCAGATTTAGAGATATTTGCATCACTTGTCCGTTCAGTTTCAGACGATGGGAGCTAGCAAGTGTCTCCAAAATCCAAGCCCCATTCCACAACACCCCCTCATCCAGAGCAGGAACAGCACCTTTCCTCTTTGGAGATCTCTCTGTCCCCTTGTGAGCACAGCAAGTCCACCAAACCCGCCTCAGAATGCTGATAAGTTTTAGCCATTCACCTCCCTGCCCTCCTCCTTCTCCCCATCCCCCCTTTTCCACTCAGTTCATATTTTTTTTGTGGAGGTCCATTGACTTCCTCCTCTTCTCAGGCTGTCTCTAATCCGGGGCTCAGTATCCAGGGAGGCTCTCCACAGTGCAGGCTTTATTCGGCCCCTATTACGCCAGCGCTAGCAGGCTTATCTCCTGCCTGGTGACAGTCTTTTCAAGCCTGCCCTTAATGACTTGGGGAAGCTCACATGCTCGACTTCCCAGGGCTGCTAGGACCCCATGATGTCAGAATGGTGAGGAGTGGGAGAGGCAATGAAAGAGGCTGGAGTGAAAGTCTTAGCGTGTGTGTGTGTGTTTGTCTGTGTGTGTAAGAGAAAGAGATCAGAAGGGTATAGCTGGAACATGGGTGCAAAGCAGACACCACCTCTTCTGCTGTTCCAAAGCCCCTGATGGCGTCAGAGTGATTGAGTTTGGATACAGTGGGACTGGCAGGTCAGCTGAATTCTTACATAATACGCTCAAGACATAGTGTACCTCATAGTGCTTAGCTACTGCTGTACTCAGTGCAGATATATTAATAGAAATGAAACCATAATACCATTTCATGTCAGTTTCTCCACAAGTGACCTTTTCCAAGAAGTTAGATCCATTTGCTCTGATGTGCTTTGCAGAAAATCAGGCATTTTCAGGTTGTGCTCAAGCACCTGCACTTTTGTCTTTTGTCTTGATAAGTGACCTTTTTGTAAGATATTTTTTTTCAGTTTACTTATTGTAATTGAATATTTTAATTGGAAATTTGGCTCATAAATTTCCAATTAAAATAAGTAATGCTCAACAATTGCATTTTTATAATTCTGCAAGACTGCGCCTGTCCTTCCATCAACTTTCCTTGTGGTTGCAGTCAAAATCCAGCATATTTTCTATATTTTTCTCAAATCCCATTATCTACCTCTTCTAGGATGTGTCATAATTCATTATTAAGAAAACGGCACACATAAATGCTTGATTCCTACTGGTGAGTCCCCATCAGCTTTGCTTTTCAATGCCTTTACACAGGGAACCCTTGGGGAAATTAATGAATCCATGCCTTAATTCAAACGGATGAGTTACAGGTCATTTGTCCCTCACATGGCATCCAGGCTCTGTCCCTTTAGGATGTAAGGCGGGGCGAGTTTATCCTCACTATCGTAAAGTACTTAAGAGTTCAGGAAAACATGGCCAATCTATCAAATTAAGCAAATAATGACTTTAGTGGAGATAATTACAACAGAGAAGACCGGAGAAATGCATTCCCTAGAGCAGAGACAAGAGTGTGTGTGTATGTGTGTGCATGTGCGTGTGTCCTGATGTCCTTACACTGAGAGGAGGTCTGGCCTAGATCTGTTCTGGTGTGTGTAAGAAAAGTCCTGGAGCACAGTTCGACCCCATTGACCCCCTGTGACTATTTCATTTTCCATTCCGAGGAAAAGGGTTTGCTCTGTGTAGGACATAGAATACTGAGATATAATTCACTGTCATGGGCGAAATATGTTCAACTAAGATAAGCCTGGGTTTGATTATAGGTCTTTGGTGGGGACTGATGACAGGAAGAGTTTCTTCAGCATTTGATCTGTTCCTACGTCAATAAGTGACTCACTAGAAAATTAAAACTCTCAAAATTAATCCTAATTAAGGGGATTAGACACATCTTCATTGGCCTTCAAGCTCCAAAACATTCTTACATATTCTAGAAATAGTGAAATCTCTCTTTGGTGCTGGTCTGATGACCATGAGGATGTAAGTTCAAATCCAGCTCTATCCTTCTGATAAGACTACCAGAACTTGACAACTTGACCCCTAAACAAAATCCTTAACCACAAGCCACTCCAGATACACTGTCCCTGTAATTAGGAAATTTAAGTTGCTCTGAATAAGAGAGTCTGATGCATGGTTTAAATGTAAATGTGAAGTAAAAACGTATTAATAAAAATTTGATATCATGGTGGGTTCTTTATATGACTTTCTTTTTCTTTTTCCAATGCAAATCCACAAAAACAACTAGAATGAGTAATCTAAACAGATAATTGTATATTTAATAGATTTTTCGGTACAGGAGGCCTTACCTGGAGGCCTTGAGATCAGAGGTATTCACACCTCCCCCTCCTCTACCCTGAGTGCTTTATTTATTCAGTCCTACTGCACTAAAAAGGCTGGAGATTATGGCAAGGTACTAATTGGACATTACATTTGGTGGGAGTCCATTGACAGAGAGCTTTAGGGTCTTTGTTAAGCTTTACAAACTATCTTACTCTTTCTACAATGTGTAAGTACCACATTTTCGGGCTCTTAGGCCAGTTATCTGCATCAGTGCTTTCATTTACTGTGGACTTAGGACATTGAAGACAGAAATCAGAATCACCTGTTGAGGTTTGTGGATTTTATCCATGACTTAATCTGAACTGTTTGACATGTTTGTTGATGAAAAGGGACCATATGATAAGTATTCTTAGTGCAGATGCAGCCCAGTGGCTGTCAGATATGTTGGTTAGACCTCCAGAGTCTGGGTTCTGCTGTCACCAGACTAACTCTTTTCCACAAACATTCATATTGTGAAGAAGGGATGTGGATAGGTTGTTACAAGTTCTAAAACTTTTTATAAAGTAGTACTCTATACATACTGCTACAGCAACGTATACCATTTTGACAAGATCAATTAGTTAATTCTCCTGAGATTATCAAACATAGCAACATTTACTACAGACATTATGACATAGATTGTAGGAATAATTGGGACACAAAAACATACACACAGACTCACATATAAACATTGCAGTTTAAAAAATTTAAATCATAAAACTGCAGTTAATTCAATTACTCCTTTCGCTTTGAAAAGTGATCATTATCATTGGCCATTGTCTGATCTGAGTAGACCTATTCAAATTCAAATGAGATTTTCTAATTTCCTGAGTGCTTTTAACAATTTATGATCAGTTCATAAAACTGACCTTAATAAAGTCTTTGTAAAATCTTAATAAAGACTTACACATATATCTTCCTTTTTCTAAGTTGAACAATCCTTAGTTATCTGAGCTCAGGTATCACTCAGGTACACTTCCTGTTTATTTTAACTTTTTATTGCTGATCGTCAAGCTTGTTTGTCTAATGGGAAGGAGAGACGGCTGCACAAAAGACAGCAAATAAAGCCCCCTGAGGTCTGTCGCCACTGCAATAGACCGATAAAATCTCTACACACTTTCAGGATCAGTGTGAGATGGGGCCTTAGGGAGGGACACAAAATCTCTAGGGGATCTGGAGACTTGTTTTATTTGACCCCCTGATAAAAAGGCTGGTCTTCCTCTTTCTGCCTGTGTTGCCTTTGGGAGAAATTATGATGGATGAGGAGAAACCTGTCCACATAGCTTCCTTTTTAGAAACTGCCCTTTGGGTAGAGTCAGGAAAACAATGTCTGGGATTAAGAAGTGAAGGATTAAGTGAAGCAGTAATTTACTCAACTATCCTGTCAAAAATTATGTTTGGAAAATTGGTCTTTCCTTTATTCTTCATATTCAGCCCTAAAAATCGATTTAATTAAAGTCTTGCTAAGTTTGCCTGCTCTTAGGACTTATTTAATTACACAAGTAACGTGATATATATAATATGGTATATATTGATTTTAAAAAGCCCAACGTGTGGGACAAATGATTTAGCTTGAAAAGACACATATAAGACATACATTTTTTTTTGTTTGTTTGGACAGATTATTACCTGCATCTTCAACTTTCACTCCCATACTCAAGTTAAATTAGGTGCCTTGGATTGTACTTACGTTCTAGTACTGAAATAACATTCTAATGGCTAGATGTACATTTTTGCAGTGGTTTTCTGTGCAAGTGCTCTTTAGTTTTGGATTATACCTACTCTGTACACCATTGTGAGCACTGGAGCTATGGTATGGAGAGTATCTATGTAAGCCAATGCATTATTCCCACTCCAAGCAAGGCGCCTTCTCACTTCACTGTCCTCAGCCTTCCGCCCAGCTGGATTTGCACTCCCTAAATTCTCAAGGAATTACTACCACAGAATTCCACAAAATCAGAATGGAATGCCAAAACTTGGACAGACATGAAGATCAAGATCCTCATATTATTCACGAAATGTATTTGAATTCAGCACTACTGGAATTCCAAACAGGGTGAATGGAACCAGATTTGAGTGACTCAGCTACATGGGATCTACTTCGATTTGCATTTATAAGTAAATCCTTAACGATTTCACACAAGGTGCCTGTTTGTTTGGGGGATCAGTGGGAGATGTTTGGATGTGGGTAGGGGAGCACATTGGAGCCAGGCTGAACTGCTGTGCTGGGTCGTACCGTGAAGCACAGAGAGAGGATTTGGGAACCACACACTGTGCAAGGCCCCTGCAAGTCTCTCTGAGGTGGGCAGCAGCCATATTCAGTGGAATTAGAGCAAGTCAATCACAGAGAAGTGATTTAAAGCTGAGCTAAGAATAGCAACATTGGATCATGGCACTGCTGAAGTTGCACAACCAGGCTTGGGGATTTAAAGTTTTAGAGGGAAGGAATTTTCTTTACCTTTTCCAATTTAGCTAGTCATAATTTGTATATTGGAAATTATTTTGGGGGATTATTAAAGTATTTGAATGTGATTTGAACTTAACACTGAATCTTTGAATTCGCAATGACAAAGGCAATTTAAGTTTATTTTGATAAGGCAAATTTTCCCAAAGCGCTGTAAAACTGAGACCCTCTGAAAAAATCAAGTAGAGTATTTAACATGATGAGAGCTACAATAATTTTTTTTGCTACCATGCTTTTGGGAAACCTACCACTCACTATTTCAGCTTCACTCACTATTTCAGAAGATTTTTATGTAATTAGGAAATGGTTCATGGTGTATAGTGTAAGTAACACAAAAAGTGAGTATGTTCCAAATAAATATTTTTTGAACCATTTTTTAAGTAAACATGAATATTTTCACTGATTTACTTCTACAGCCCACCTTAAGTGACAGTTCAAAGTCTGTAACGTATGAAGGTAGGGATGTAGGCCTATATATATAAACCATGAGACCTGCAGTGTTCTGTTCACTTACAGTACAAGTCCACACTGGTTGAGAGAAAACATTGTTTGATAAATGAAATCCTTGTCTACTTATTTTAGTCTTTGCAACAAAAGTTTCTATATTCCTTTGAAGTCTTTCAGGAAGTTTCCAGGTACGCTAATTTTAACAAATGCAATGCCCATCGGGTTATTTACTTAGCTGGAGGAAAGCTACCAGAGTATCTTGTTCCTTCCTGGAGCCACTTTTTAAACTTTGGCAGAGTCAGCTTTACAATGAGGAAAGTAATTAAGAAGACAGCTGACAAAAGAAAACAGGCCACACTGAAGAAAGTAAGAGGAGTAATAAAACTACAAAGGTGACTGTATGTGTGCATGTCCTTTTGTGTTGATATGTGTGGCACAGCTTTATTTTTAATTTACACACAAGATGTCTCATTTGTTGTCAAAAGTGTGGTTCACTTCAAAAAACCCAATTTGACTGCCTGCCTCTGTGAATAAAACATTTTTATTAGATTACACAACCTCAGTCTTCTATGCCATTCCTAAAAGGTATTTATATGATGACATTGTGAAATTTCAACCACCTAAACTGATGCCAAGTCTTACATTTTCAAACAGCTGATACTAACAACACCATCAATATATCAACTATAGCCATCACTTACTTCATATTGGTTTGCATTAACCCTTAGTATCAAGATGGTAATGTGTTCTGTGCCAACATAAAAAACTTATTCATTTACAGTTATGACATTTGGCACACATTCGTATCCAGAGCAACTTAAATTTCCTGTTTACAAAGACAGACTCTCTGGAGGAATTTGAGGTTAAGAGCCTTGCTCAGAGCCCAGTGGTGGTAGTTCTGGTTAGTGGGATAGACCTGAATTGGACCCTACAGTCTTTGTATCCAACCACTAAGCCACCTCCATTAGCAAGTAAAATAAAAGAAAATAAATAATTATTTTTGTTTAACACAGACGGCACTCAAAGTATAGTCATGAATGGCTTAATACTAGAGGCGTGAATCATCACTGGTCTCATGATTCGATTCGATTACGATTATCAGGTCAGCGATTCGATTCGATCGCGATGCATCACAATGCAGCCCATCATTTTTTATGCATTACTTCATATTGTTTTTAAATACAAATACAAGTAGTGAGATGTAAGCTCCCTTGTCTGTCCCCAATTCAACATAAACACAGACGTTAGATTTGGAAAAAGGTAAAGTAACCAAGGCCTTTGTAACTACCATAAATGTTACAATGGTTTGTTACCATTTTGGCAGTTTACCTGTGTAGTATTCTGACACTCGTCTGCAAGCTGTTTAAGGATTAAAACTAATATAATAAGTATGTCAACCTTACATACCATCAGAGGATCAACAAAGCACGAAACGTAATGGATGATTATGCAGATACTATTAAGTTTATTCTGCCATCAGTCTTGGGGGTGTGTGTGTGTGTGTGTGTGTGTGTGTGTGTGTGTGTGTGTGTAATGATGGAGCTTATAACGCCTGCTTCAGTATCCCAATGATGTGCTCGCTGCAGTCTGTAACTGCATCTGTGTTTATGCTGAACTGGGGACAGAAAAATGGCAAGGAGCCATTGATTATGCGTTTATTAAACGTAAAGCGCTTAACTATTAAATTATGATAAGGTCGATCAACTATAACTGCTTAACTCTACCTGCCGCTAAGTTCGTCATCTTTTGGTTTTTCTGTAAAACTGGTTCAGCGGAAGTCAATCACAAAACCAGGAGCCATCGACCAATAGGAATCGCAGGCAGAAACAGCCAAAACCCCGCCCCCAAACTGACAAAACCCCGCCCCCAAACTACCAAACCCGCCCCCACACAGCCAAAACCCTGCCCCCCAAACTACCAAAAAACCCCGCCCCCACACCGACTAAACCTCGTTCTTCTAAACCCGGCCACAGAGAAACCTCTACTCGAAAGCAAAAAAAGCTGGCTGGTAATTTATTTACATCTAAGACGTTAACATCAAGAGGAAAACAATATATTATTACGCTAAATTTACTCCTCCGCCATTCTCGCTGCCGCGCATGGTGAGAGTGCCAGTGAGATGAGAGTTACTTACCCGAGCAGCGCTTGTACTCAGGATCAGGCAGCCACAGTTACCATGTTCATTTTAACTAGAATTTTTACGCCAGAAAATCACCAAGCAATATTATTATAATATAATCAGTTATGTCCTGCCACTGCATCGATGCAGAATCGCCTCACATCATGATGCATCGATTATATGATTAATTTCAACACCCCTAGTTAATACTGGGCCTCCCTAGATTACAGAGTCCCTGCTAACATGTCCAAGAGAAATCTGGCCACCTGCATTCCTATTTTGAAGTTAAAGTTGACCTCTTGTACTGTTCTAAACCAATGTCGCCATAGTCCTAACTTTCATCTTGTAAATGAAAAGGCAGGAAACAACCTTAGATCACATACAAAGGGCAACTTCATGACAATAGCTTCACAATACACTGTTTTTAACCCAAAAAACACAAATGAAACATCAATGATTCACCCAAGCTGATGAGTGAGATTATTCACCAATCAAAGGTCACAGCTAAGCTGAATCTGCTCACTGATCTCCAAGGATGTAACTCAAGGGTATATCCTATCAGAAATAAAAAAAAAAGGCAGGACAAAAGGACAAAAGGAAAAGGCTTATTAAAATCTGATAGGTAATTTCTTTGTGCTTGATATAAAGGTTCCCTAGACGGAATCAGATAAATATACAGGAAAATCCTACTTCTGGAAGGCTGATGTTATGCTTGAGTTAAAGGTAAAATCGTAAGGGAGTGGGATACCCACCCTGGCACTAATAAGCATTTTGTATCTTGCTCATATGGGGCCTTGTGTAACCCATGGAATCCAGCTAATTTAAACAACATGAGTTGAGTGCATTTTTTCTCAATTAGGCTGGCATTTATGGACAAACCGAAACTCATGGTTTACACTGAAGAAAAATAAGCAGATGAATCAGAAAGCATTCAATGTCATCCACAGTGAATGGGAAGGAATGCATATTGCAATGGTCACCAAAAGTGCTTTCTAGAGTCAGTGTGGAGTAATGTGACAGCAGTCATTCTACTTCAGCACACTCAACACATATTTGATGATGAAGTCGAGGAGAGAATGTTAGATTCACCCTGAACACCTCTACACAACTCTAACAGTAGTAACACAGTTTTCCTGGTTGGTCTCCCATTGAAGGGCTGGTCAAACCAAAAAAGTTAACTTCCACATATAAGATTTCATTGTATTCCTTGTATAATTATTCATTTGCAAATGAAAACAACATACTTACATCTATCCGCCAATGTTTTTCATTTACTTATTGTTAAATTGACTTGTAAAACTCAATACTTGTTAAAGTAGGTCAAGAACCCTGTTAGTGTTTATACTTCTCCATGCTGAATGCAGATGCATGGGGGATCTCTAGATCCTTTGACACTCAGTTTGCAAAGAATCAAGAAGCAGTGTGAACAGAAGAATAGAGAGATGAAGAATAGCTCTCCCATGGCTATGCCTTCTCTGTCAGTGCAGAAGGAGGAGAAAAGCTGCCAAAGCTCTTACAGAAAAGATTCTTATAATGACTACAGACAGTGTCTTTCTCTGTTTCAATCCTTCATCAGTCCCTCAACCCCTTATATCCATTTTGGTCAATGTCTTTGTACAGTCTTGCATTAAAAAACAACAAGCAAAAACTGTTTTTTTCATTTTGTCCAAATTCGTTAAAACTCTTAAAACCTAACAATCCAAATCCAGGAGGATTCACTCTGCTTTTAAACACAGATGTAAACCTAGTGAATGTATAGGAGGAACACCAGGGTATCTCTAGGTCTGTGTACCTGTTCTGTTAAAGCTTTACTGCTATAGCCGCTGCTCCACAGACCCCTGAGCCACACCCCCATTATGTTGTCATTGGGGTCCTGCTGACATCACATGACCTGCTCTGACCATTTCCTGTGCTGAGTGTTTTTCTGTGGTGGTGATTTAACCTGGTCTGGCATCTCTCGGCAAGAACTCTTATTTTCTACCAGCGGGAGGTCTTCCTCTCCCCATTACCCACTCTCCCTTTCTGCCAATTTTGCTCAGCCCAAAGGGCTTCATTGGCATAAGATTTCTAGAAATACTGCTAATGGACTAAAATAATAAACGGGCCACTGTTTTCAGTCAGATTGATCTAAAGTGTGATGATATAGAAATGCAAACTATACATCTCGCTCCACTGCCAACTATTTCTATGGCTTTACTTATTTATTTTCTGATCAGTGTTTCACTGACAGCAGTGCATACTCTGCAATGAAAATGCATTATAGTAAAGATTAATTATGTGTCTGAAGGTATATGAAGTAGGGTTTTGCATCTGAAAAACAAGTATTAATGCATTCACCAAAATAATGTATTAAACTTTGTGTTGAATGGAGGCACTGTGGCAGCAATCAGTACTTGTGGTCACACAGTACCCTCTACTGTCAAATAACGATATTTTCCACTTTTAAATAACCCTGCTCGCTGCAAAGCCACTCCTGGAGTAATAAACCCCTAAACCAAACCATTCAGTTTGCCAGCTAATTGTCTTTTTACATATGCAGTTAAATGAAAATTTGAAAACACTTTCAGGACCTATGCTGTATTGAAAACAATACAAATATTACATGACAGTGTTCTTGATTTCGAACATTATGTAAATTTGAGCAAATAGGCATCATAAGCATATCTGCAGTATAGTTATTGAGGACTGAATGTGGATAGTTTTATAGTCTATTTCCATTCATTAATTTTATTATTTATCTTTGCTAATATTTTTTTCAAGAAAATGTTTCAAGATTCGGGGCTTTCAGTTCACATCACTGAGATTCAGCAAAGGCATCATTAGATCATACTGCCATCTTTAGAAACAATAAATGATCCAATTAACATTAATTGCTTTGTAAAACTGGCTACCACTGCACATGATGCACATATTGCAATTTCTGCTCTTGACTTTGTGATTTCAGAAAAAGTCGGAATCTTAAGATAAGAGGCTCCCAAGAAAATGATCCTGCTGGAGAAACAATCCAATATAGTTTTAGATGATTAAAAATGATTAAGACACAGGAACTTGCTACAGCTAAAAATGCACTATAGACAACTGGAACATCCCATTAAAACCGTGTCATATACTGTACATACCATGGATTAGACTTTTGGGAAGGACAAACTAAACAGCTGATAGCTTAAAAAAGAACTGG